>CM055910.1:2822500-3440000 GCA_029582155.1 Panopea generosa
TAATATTTAAAATGTTCTGATTGTGTCCATTGTTCCCCAGATCTCGAAAAGTATTTGCCATAGTTCCTCAAATATATTTCCCCAAGATCTCTCAAATTAGGACTTTGATCCCTGGGTCCCTGAAAGTAATGACCAATGTTCCCTAGATCTCTTAAACTAATTGGTCATGTTCCCCAGATCTCTAAAATCCCTGAGAGGGCCTCAGACTAGATTCCCATGTTCTACTTTAATGATATTTGTCGTGTTTGATAGTTACCCTGTAAGACCAAGAGGAAGTAATGTGCAGTTTCTGAATATTTCTTACATATTGCTAAACCATATTTCCTTGTATTATTGGTTATGCAAGGAAATCTGTAACATTGTTCGTAACATACATCTTGAGCTCGGCGGGACGAATTCCAAGGAGAGCTTTTGTCATGACCCTGGCGTCATTGGATGTGACTGAAACTTGTGTGTTCACCGTCATCAATGGAACACACAGAGACAAGAACCATAATTGTGGGTTGCATTTTGGCACAGTTATGGCCCTTTTTACTTAATTTTTCAGGTTCAAGTTTTTTATCAGGTAAAATATCTATGCAACAACTCATTGGATGTGAATGAAACTTCGCATGTGTGTTCACCATGGTCAATGGAACACACAGAGATAAGAACAATAACTCTGGATTGCATTTTAGCATACAATGTATTTATGGCCCTTTTTTGGACTTTAACATCCAGGTTTAACTTGCGTTTAGTTTCGTTTAAGTTAAAGATATCTATGGAACCACTCATTTGATATAAATGAAACTTCGCATGTGTGTTTGCCATCATCAATGGAACACACTGAAACAAGAACCATAACTCTGGATTGCATTTTGGCACAGTTATGGCCCGTTTTGGACTTAGACACCAAGGTTAAACTTTTGCGTTTAGTTGCGTTTAAGTTTAAGATATCTATGGAACCACTCATTTGATATGAATGAAACATTGCATGTGTGTTCACCATCATCAATGGAACACACAGAGACAAGAACCACAACTCTGGATGGCATTTTAGCATATTTATGGCCCCTTTTTGGACTAAAACACCCAGGTTAAACTTTTGTGTTTAGTTGCGTTTAAGTTTAAGATATCTATGGAACCTCTCATTGGATATGAATGAAACTTCGCATGTGTGTACGCCATAATCAATGTAACACACAGATATAAGAATCATAACTGTGGATTGCATTGTGGCACAGTTATGTCCCTTTTTGGACTAAGACACCCAGGTTAAACTTTTGCGTTTAGTTGCGTTTAAGATTAAGATATCTATGGAACCACTTATTGGATATAATGAAACATCGCATGTGTTTTCACCATCATAAATGGAACACACAGAGACAAGAACCATAACTGTGGGTTGCATTTTGGCACAGTTATGGCCCTTTTTCGACTAAATTTTTCAGGTTAAATTTTTTTTATCAGGTAAAATATCTATGCAACCACTCATTGGATGCCAATGAAACTTCGCATGGGTGTTCACCATCATCAATGGAACACATCGATATAAGAACAATAACTCTGTGTTGCATTTTGGCACAGTTATGGCCCTTTTTCGACTTAATTTTTCAGGTTAAAGTTTTTTTTTCAGGTAAGATATCTTTGCAACCACTCATTGGATATGATTAAAACTTCCTATGTGTGTTAACCATCATCGATGGAGCACACAGAGACAAAAAACGTAGCTTGGGGTTGAATTTTGGCAGCGTTATAGCCCTTTTGGACTTAATTTTTCGTCTGTAAACACCCAGGTTAAACTTTGTGTTTAGTTATGTTTAAGTTTTGGTGTTTCTAATCTCAATCTTTGCATGTGTGGTGAGTTTTATACCATCGGCGAGCTTTGTTATCTTCTGACAACTCTTGTTCTTAAATATATTGTGTAGAATGTCACAAAGTACATTTTTTCGTAATAGATGAATGATTTCCGAAACCCAATTCAAATAAGTCCTGAAATATTATGATAATTTATTCAGCAACTTGTTTATCAAGACAAATTTTCACAATGTCTATCACCTTACTCTATAAATGCACAATGTGATGTTTCTCTTGAACGATTTGTTTCCAAGTCATTTAAATGAAATTATGGGGTTTACTGTATGTAATTATACTAAAAACAACTGCTATTACAACAAATACACCATACAATTCAATCATAAATGAACATTCAAAACAAGAGCGTATTTTTCATAACAATCCGTTATACATGCATCTGAAACATCGTTTATATTCAATTCACATATCACATCTGTATATTCTTGAAACGGCACTTCAGTTCATATGACATTTATATGCTAATATCGACGTTTTAACAAGGGATAACAACTCCCTTATCTAAACAACGGAGGTACCGGCTGCCGGCAAGCCACAGATAATAAAATATTATGAAGATTAAAACATATCGCCGTGGAATTATACACGAAAATGCAGATTTTTACTCTTGATTCTTGGTTTACATGCACTGTAAATCGTATATCAGCAAGCGCTTTATTGAATGCTCAACACAATTCAACAATCCTGAAACATAGTGCATTGGTGGAAACAAGAATAATGATGTATTATATTGATATCGTGTTAATCATATCTAGACCAATCGATAGTCTTGTAGCAAATCATTCATCCCGAACAAATTTGCTAATCATGAGGTTTTAATAAAGCATTACAACTCCATCTCTTATACACCATGGATAACGGCAGCTCGTAATATTTGCGAATAGCATTGTTTTGAATTTGCATCATATATTTGACCTGTTGATTGTATAATTGAGTGTATGTTATGGTGTAAGCGGTCCCTTTCGGTATTAAATATTTCAATATTTTTTGTAAAATAGGTATATCATTATAAATACTTTGTAATATGTACAATGGGCCTAATACTTGTATATATAGCAAACGAGCCATCGCCTATTAACTTTCTGTTTTCCTGCGTAGGAATCTGGTCAAACTCGAGGTTTCGTCTCGCATGTTTTCCTCTCTTAAACATCACAATGCAATCAATAAACATTTTAGAATAAAACTCCTGCAGTAAAACTCCTGCAGTGAAACTCGTATCTATCATATTTTAATCTTACCTTACAAATTTACTATTGTGCATCATGCTGAACTCGAGATAAATTATCCCCGGGGAAGAATTACTGTGAGGTAATTTATTACATTGACAGTAAATAAAAGAATGAATACCAATGTTCTACATTGTATGGCTGTTATATGAATTTGTAAGAATTGGTCGTTGACTTTATCAATTTTAAACATCTATAAACAAAGATTCAGGAAGAAATTTGAATTTAATATGACTTATTCGATACCAACGATTAGCTCCTCAGACGAATGAAATATGAAATCAAAATAACCGATACAGTACAAGAGAAAACATAAATAACAAAAAACAGTTTTATTTATAAATGTAATTCTAAGATAACTGCAGCACTAGCTCGCTGAAGTTCAATCAACAACTTGTAAGTTCTTCATTCCCGATCGTCATAGTTACCTGTACCATTGTTCAATCATTTGATGGCGCAGGCACATAATCCTTAATTACAAAGGAGTGTTGTAAACCGAAGACGTTACTTTAATACCTGCACTGTCAGTATCCACCTGTATTGTTTATACATATTTACACCGACTGTTAATAATAGTAATCCACCTTTATTAACCTATGTAATCCTATGATTATAGCAGCACTAAGTTCAATCAACAGCTAGCAAGTAATCATATAATTTTTAAGTGTAATAACATTAGGAATTATGACGAAAACAGGTGCAAACAGTTCAAACATACGAGTTTATGAATGCTTTCAAAGTTCCCTTTTTATTAAATAAATACTAATATATTTCAATCATGGGTAACAAACTTAGAAACGCAGTTAAATATGAATAAAATCTTATACATTTTATTGATGTTATTAATTTTTAACTGTACAAACTTCAAATACCAAACATAAAATTCACATACATATCGGTAATGACGTAATGCGTTGGTTATCTGATAAACAAAGAACAGAATAAATATAGCAGTGTGAGTGCAGTTCTTTTCACTGGGGGAAAATACTGACTTGATAGAAATCATGAGGTTAAGACAAAGATAAATAACATAATTATGACTTGTTATGTTTAATTTGATTATAATAAATGATTGATTTCATTAAATGCAAACTGTACAAACTTAAAAAAACCAAACATAAAACTGTAAAATTAATTCACATATATATCGGTAATGACATAATGCACTGTAACACACTAGATAAATAACAAACATAATAAATACAACAGTGTGAGTGCACATGCTGAAGTTTTTCTGACTAATGCAAAAACTGAAGTGATGGACGTCACGAGGCAAAGACAGAGTTAAATAACTTGAATCATAATGTCTGAATCCGAAATAGCTTCTTGTTATTTCTGATTTATATTACAAAAAAACCCAGCTTTGAACTCTTTAAATGATTGAAACACCTAAAAGAAGAATATGAAAAACAACAACGAACAGTACTTGTAACACTCAGGGGACACAACAGCTACGAAACTCAATCTATAGACTAACAATAACAAATAAAGGAGATGAATTTGATAATAACCAAAACTGAAACAATTTCAAATAACAGTAGGATCAATCAATAGTACATTAATTATAACTGGAAATATTGTATACATTGATAAATACATGGATTAGGTTGGTCAAAGTTAGAATGCTACATTTTCTGACGTATGTGTGCATGGTGTTGATTGAAACAAAATTGGTATTTGATGAAAAGAACTGCCAGTTAGAAGTTATGATATTCTAAGTAATTTGAAGAACGACATAAAAAAATACACACTTATTCACCGGAATTTTGAAATCTTAGAAATAGATGTTCTTTTAGAGATTATATCTCTACCAGATACTAGATCGGATACAGCAATCATGTTAAAAGTGAAGGCACAAAATGTTCACAAAGATAATCCTGAGCAGTACCAACTTAATTATTGAACATGACAAAAAGTATTCTCATGAAATCTTTTTGGGTCTGATTTAAAAATTGAAAATGTTCCAGTCCAATAAAGGTGTTTTACATTGACGTATAATTGTTAGGTAGTTGTGTATATATAAGAATGCAGAGTATAGTTATAATCCAAACAAAGAGCGATTGGGGCGTCGCTAAGGGAACTTATAGAATCTTTAGAACAGGTGTGTATCAAAATAATTGATATGACGTTTAGTATAAGGTGGCAGCTAATGGTGTTGATGGTGGCATCTGTTTGTATAATCAGTTCTGAAAGTTACCATCTACTAAGAACAATAAAAAATAAAAACAGCAACCTCTTTGCAACATAGTTTTGCCTCGTTCAGACACTTATTTGCTCTGCTTTAACTAGTCGAGCCGCGAAGTATATGTATTGATGACTGCAGCGTATTGGTGTTGGTCAACTTAGCGTACATAGCTTGAATGTTCCGCAATTACCATGTTCGACTAATTGCAACACAAAATACTAAATAAACATAAACATAAACGAAATAAAAATATTTAACAAAAGAGATATTCCTTTCATCCCTATGTCACACTCGTCTTAGCATAATGATGAAACTCAGTATTATGTTTTATTTCTTTTCTGTCTATATTTATGACACCTGAGCTACCACAGCAGTGGTCTAGTGGTAGAACGTCCGCCACGCATACGGAAGTTTTGGTTTCTATGCCCGGCAGGGTCATACGAAAGACTTGAAAAATGGTACAAGGAGCTTCTTTACCTTGCGCTCAACATTTAGAGGATATTAGGTCTGGTCGGCCCGATGTCATTACAATGTGACTGGGTGGGGAATCATGCCATGTGCATCGCGATATCACTAAAACATTGTTGAAACCGACAATAAACACCATACAACAATAGCATGACAGTTAGTAATTCTTTTTTAAAATAATTTCTGCGAATTTATTCAGAGAATGAAATTTATTTACATCTGTTTCCAGTCACGCTTTTCACGTGCTCTTAAATAACATTATAATATAACTGATATCGTAGCAACAGCTATGTGACACGTACAGTTAACATCTAAGACGACAATTAGTATGATGTATGTATATGTGTATGTGATTATGTGTAGACAATGTATATCAATTTCAATAGAGCTTGCATCACAGAATAAACAAAGCTTTCTATATATTTTTTCTTATGCAAGGAAAAACATTTTAAAACAGTTAAATACTGGTTTAAAAACAGTTTTCCTTCTTTTTTTCTACATCATACATGAACTATGCAATTTCTCAAAAACAGACGTATTACCTTATATTCAAAATGGTTTTCTAAGAACGAAGGCATTTAATAAAGTCCTGAATTTGAAGTTTAAAGAAAAGTAATTCATTCGGACGATTTGACTTCAAATCATTTAAATAAAATTATCATGCGTATGTGTATGTCTTAATAACAAAAATAACCTTTTTTTTCAACAAAATTACCACATCATTCAATCATATAAAATTAACTACTCAAAACAAACGTACTTTTTTAAACCAAACAGATATACATCTATCTGAAACATCGTTTATAGTCATTTCACATATCACATCTGTATACTCTTGAAACGATACCAAAGTACATAATACATTTGCATGCTAATATCGACGTTTTAACAAGGGATAACAACTCCCTAATCTAAACAACATAGGTGCCGGTAGCCGGCACGCCACAGATAATAATAACATAACATGATGAAAGAAAGATATCGCCGTACCATTGTACACGGAAAGGTAATGAAATGTAATGCAATGTAACATATATCAGCAAATGCTTTATTAAATGCTCAATATATTTCAACAATGTCTAAACAAAGAGCAACGGTGGATTCCGAATCAATAATAAGTTTTATATTGTTATCGTATATTTAGACCATTAAAACAACTACATGTATGCATCGATGGTTTAAAAAAATATTTAGTAATAATTACATTTATGAATGGCATTTTTCTGAATTTGCATCATATATGTTACCTGTTGTTTGTATAATTGAGCTGATATATATTATTGCGTATGCGACGAGTTTCGGTATAAATATTTTAATTTTTAAATTGCTAATATAGGACATTTAGGCTATTATAATAAGTATTTTGTACTGTGTTCATAAGCCAAACACGTACAAAAAGTAAACGTACCATTGCCATATTATGTCGTTGTATTTTGTACTGCAGGAATCAGGTCATACTCGAGGCGTTGTATCTTGTGTTATATATCTATCACATTTCATTCTTGTCTTACAAATGTACACTTATGCATCATGCAGAACTTTAGATAAATCATCCTTGGGGGATAATAACCGTGAGATCATTTATTATATTGACAGTTAACAAGATATTTAATATGAAATTGCTAGCATTGATTGGGATTTTTATGACGTTATAAGGATGCAGTTGAATAGTATGGGTATTTCATGTTATTTAAATAATGCAATTCCTTATTTAGCGGACAATATACGAGGATCCTACCTATGCTACGTACTAAGCAAACTTTGGCGTTTAGCACCCTTATAACCTCAGCTTAACTTTTTACTGACATAATTTGGTATATTGATATATTTAACAAATGTAAATTACATAAAGTAGTCCCAGAAATGCTTCCAAAGTAAAACATTGAGCGGTAAATGTATATGTAGACGTGTCTTCAATCTTAAAGTGGTTCAATCCGTCACTTTTCTGGAATCTTTGAGGAAACTGTCATATTCCCATTCAAAAACACATGCTCGCTTGAAGCTTAAATACAATTCAGCTTGAATCGGCTATAACTTTGATTTGATAACGAAATAATAATATAAAAATAAAACGGGTTTCTTACCTCACTATCCAACCGCGTGCACAAAAATAACCGGAAGTAGACAAAGATTCAGGAACAAAACTCTGACATAAATTGAAGTAAAATGGCTTATTTGACACCAACGATTAGTTCTTCATAGGAATAAAATATGAAATCACAATAGCCGATGCGGTACAATAGTTTGCTTTTTGCGCAGCATATGTCGCATAACTTGTAATGAAACTACTGTTGTCACATCGATATAGTGTGTTCTTTGACATCTCAGATGAATATAGGCTATTATTCAGAACAAATTTGACATACAGTATATTTCGAGGCCCATTTTCGTGCATCGTGTGGATTTAAGTTCCCTTAAACACATTCTGATGTAGAACTACAAAGATTGTATATGTTATATTAACTATTGGTTACAGCATTATGTAATGTAAATTTTGTCCTATACAAAACTGTATTGCTGACAGACAAGACGTAATATCCAGAGGAAACAGCTACCCCTTTAGTCTCATATATAAGTATCACAATAACACAAAGACGTAGCCGTCAATAAATGGCAATGGGATATTTTACTTTGATGTCATGAATTCCTTAACGTGAAAGGTTATGTACTACTACTGTGCTCCGTAAACGGCAAATTTATTAATTTTAGATAATCATTTCCACAATTAACAGATATAATAATGAAAGTTAAAACTCCCCCATGGCAAAAGACACCAATAGATATGTGTTCAAGGTTTCGTGAAATTACCTTGAACAGTTTTTGAGTTTTGCTCAGGAACAGCGAGTTTTGTAATTTCGTTGGTAACTTAAAAATAATGAAAACTCACCAAGAGAAAAATACACATTTACGCCACAAGGTTGACATGTGTACAAAGTTTCTTGAATGGCCTTGAACGCTGTTGCTGCTGCGCTCGGCAAACTCTGTCGGAGGCATAGACGCATCGTTGATAATAAGAACAATGCAGACACATATCTTCATATAATTATTTACAATATGTTGGTTTTATCGCCTTTAAGCGGCTTGTAACGATCCAATTGTAAACTTTATACCTTGTCAATAGGCTCTTGGGCTCAAACTCTTTCATCCAATCATCACATCTACTTCCACATGTATACACAATAATAATTGAAACACGTTCTTCTTCAACAAAATGTTTGATTAAATAGTACGTAATTTGATAATGTATTAAGAGAAAATTCTGTTTTTACAGCTATGTGAGAAAAGATTGAAATCACACTCAGTGTCGTTAAGCAAGTAGAGATATATTGGAAAACCATATACTGGATTATGCCAATAGTGTTAACTCTAGAGAGTTTCAGCAGTGCTTTTGTAGAGTACACAAGCGGTGAGGCGTTGTTGCTTCTCAGAGTGATTCAATTTATTTTAAGTCATCTATGGATGGAAATTGACTGGCGACACTAATATATACAATTTTGTTTCAATTTTTAAAACATTATGAAAGTGAAATAAAAAAGAATATATGCTAAATCTAAGAAGGGTCATTAAAATATAAACACATATTATATTCTTTGAGATAAGATAATATGGTTGTATTTCTCAGTTGAGATAACCAGCTCATACATGGAATTTATCGTATACATTGTATATATGTGAACGTAAGTGAATGGCTAAGATCTGGATTTGTTAAATAAAAGAACAATGGAAAGCAATCACTAACATTAATAATGTGAGTGTTATTATTACATACAAACAGCTCTGTGAATATACAAGGACTATATTATAAATTAAAAAAGAAATATAAATATAATGCCAACATTATCATATATTGAGTTAATATAGTACAGTCGAGTTTACTCAGTTGAGATAACGAACTCATATATGGAATTCACATATGACAATATATATACGTGAACGTATGTAAATGGCTAAGATCAGGAATTATCAAATAAGTGAACAACGTAAAACAATCAATAACATTATTAATGTGAATGTGTTTATAACACACAACAAGTAATTATTTCCGTTAACAACATTACTGAGTATTACATTAAACAATACACAAAGTGGAACACATGGAATAGCACGTGTCATATATGTATATGGTTGTCATACACAAAACATGAATATATACACTACGCTGATATTTTGATACTGATTACTCATATTAATATATACACCTATTGAAGTCTTACCTATATGCTTATATAAGTATGGGTACTGTAAATGGAAAGGCAGAAAACAACAACACAGGGTCCAAATTTGACCCTAGGGCCCCTGAGCCCTGTATAACAGATAGTGAGGCAAAACTTCTGAAAGATGTTTGGGGTTCTCTTAAAGAAGATATATCGAAGGTCGGAGTTATAACATTTGTAAAGTAAGTCTTATTTTATACGAAATGTTTTCTTTCACCAGATGAGTTCAAGATTTATTGATTATGTGTTTAAGCTATACACTGTTTCAATTAATTTATTTTATTGATACATTGTCTTGCAAATATTAGTTTCTCTGTTATCTTTCCTCATATGTGTTGCACCTGTCACCAATGCACATTGCTGTAACACCTGTCACCAATGAACATTGCTGTTTGTTTGAATATAATTAAAGTGACATTGAAGGTACTCGCGCTGCCATCTAGTCTGCTATAAGCGAACAACAGTTTCAAGGAGATATGTAATATTTGTCCTTGTGGGAATTTCACATTTTATCATTTGTTATTGGTATATTTTTTCACTAACTGGTATATGAATAGAATAGAAATATAAACATATAAGCAGTTACTCCATTAGTCTCTTTGATAAGGTTTCTGTTCTAAATATTATTTTATTTTCTATGAACATTCAGCGAGTTGTATTCATATGTCTTATCACTTGTATGTTTGAAAGCGGGAAAGGGAGATAATATTGTATTATTCGTATATTTTTGCTGTAAACATTGGTTAAACACTGAACACTGAACACAACTATGTTATGTTTAATAAAGTGTTATAATGATGGGCATATAAGACTTTCGAATAAAAAATCATTCTTTGAAATAAAGTGGTATACACTTTATCTACGTAAATGCGGTATATGAAATACAAATATACTATAATATCGCACTGTTCTGTACCACCTGCAAGTGCTCGATTATTTATATATATTTACACTGACTGTTAATTAAACCCGATAACATTTTTATTTATAAATGTAATCTTAAGATCATTGCAGCACTTATTCACCATAGTTCAAATTACATAACGAATTGATTGTAATGATATCAGAAATAATTATGAAAACAGGTGCAAAAAGTTCAAACGTTGATCAGTCAAAATATAAATAAAAACTAATATATAATAATTATTTTATTAAATGTAAAACGTACAAACTTTAAATATCTAACATAAATGTGTGCAATAAATTCACATACATATATGTCACGACGTATTGCACTGGTTTTCTGATAAACAAAGAACAGAATAAATATAGCATTGTGAGCGTAATGTTGCAGTTTTTACTTATGCAATTACTAAATTGATGGACGTCAGCAGGCAAAGACAAAGATAAATAACTGATTTTGACATGCTATATTTAATTACATTACGTTTCGTTTAGTATCAATTTGTTTATGTTTAAGTCTGCATCATTTGGATAAAGTGGAACATTGATAATCATAACACATTTTATAATTCGTCTATGTCTTGGTTCATCAAGTGACCAGATGTCGTTTGCTGTAAATATGGTATGCAAATTTAAGTAACTATACGCTATGCAATTATTCAATTGGCCATGTCGTCAGTATCTTTAAATTGTCATGAATATGACTTCTTGCCAATTACTTTTTATTTACCTATCTATTATATTTACAAAAAGTGTTTTGAGACAGACTGACTATCATAAAAAAAAGTTCGATGTTAATTTCAGATTGAAATCCTTTATCGAAACAATTTCCGTCATAAGTTATATTCACGCAACATTCATCTGACACGTGACAGTAATTACCATGAACGTCTCTCTTGATTACAATGATCAGAATTGTTTAATGCTTACTAAATAACATATGGAAACATGGAGTGATATTATTACTGCTTGATATTAAGATAATACAATATGAGGTTTATTTGTAATGCAATACTCAGATAACGTCTATACAATCAAATTGAGTTTCTTTCATTTTGTGCCGGTAATGGAAATTAACATTAATCAATTTATCATATGTTTAACGTCAAGTTGATCAGTTATGGGTAAAAAGCCTAGATGAAGAGCATATACTCAACACTCAGTCAATTAGGAACCTACTAATTTGATTTGTTCTTGTGCAGCTTCATTTTAAGTGGTAACATTTCTTTGAATCACAAGGTTTGAATCCGAAAAAGCTTCATATTATTGCTGCTGCCTTTTCCAAACAGCTTATTGTTAATAAAAATCAATTTAAAATAGGAAACTGAAAAAAACCCAACAAATAGCAATCGTAGCATTCAAAGGAATCGGCAGTTACGAAACATTATTAATACATTTGATTGATACATTATAAAACATAGACTTAATATAAAAACAATTATTGGAGATGAGTTTCATAATAAATAAACATAAAAGAAAGTCAAATTACAATAAAATATTCCACATCTAAATGTAATCCACATTAACTAGTATACTTATTATGATTGTAATTGATGTGTGCTCGTATGGTGATTCAGTTGGTCATACTTAGAATGCTTCGTCTCTTAACGTGTGTGTGCTTGATATTTAGAAATGATACACAACAAATATGCTGAAATCATATTTGATGAGAAAAACAGCCGATTGGAAGAAAAAACCTTGCCAGTAAGGACGATATAAAAAACAAATTACACAATTATACACCGGAGTTTGAAAGTCTTAGAAATATATGTTTCCTTGGAGATAATATTGTCACAAGGCAGGTAGTTCAAAGAAAAGAATGCTGTATATGAAAATTGTTAATCAACAACGAAGTCCATAGGGAGAAGAACTATCTTTAGAAATATCATCATTTCTGTTTGGTTTCTAATCTTTTCTTCTCATGCTGGTACGTCAATACTCGTTTGTTAATGACTTATTTCTAAAAAACATATCTCTACACTATTATGATAGCTGTATTATACATGTAGCGGACATTAAGAACAATTGTGTATCTTGTATAATTGTATTAGTTTTTTTTCTGCATAAGTTTCACTGTGTGTGTTTATATTTGAATTCACTGATACACGGATGGATGTAAAATTTAACAGGTACAGGTATGTGATATACAAAGAATAATTGTATAAAGAATTCCAATAGACCAAGAAGTCGTCGGTCCAGACGAATACTTGGTATGTTGCATCATTTAACTTACACAGTCGAGCCGCAGTCTAGATGTATTGATGAAATACTAAATAAAAAAAGACACAATAAACATAGTTTACAAATGCAATATTCCTTCATTTTAGAAATATAATCCGTATGTCATTATCTTCTGCGATAACATAGAGATAACACTCAATATAAATTCCAAATGAAATTACAAAACAAAATGAAATAAATTAAAGCACGCCAAACAAAAACCCCTAATCAACTTCCTGTAACACAACGTGTTTCCTAATACAAAAAGTAACAATGATGATATGTCTGTTGTTTGTCTATTATTTGAAATCATCTCTGCGATGTTAATTAGAGTATAATTTTAAAGCTGTTTTCAGACACGCCTTTTATGTGCTGTTAGATTACAAATACTCTTTACAGATATATACCGGGTATGTATCGTAGCAACAGTTATGTCAAATGTAGTCATCTGAGATGTAAACTAAGACAACTGTCCTTGTTATCACTTAGTATGATGAGTTTTATATTTCTCAATAAAATAAAGAATTAAATAATCAATGCGATTTATGGTAACTCGAAAACTATCACTCTTAATATCATTATAAAAGGAAAAGTGAAGTTAACAATGCATATCGATTTCAATTGAATTTGTTTCACAGAACCAGCAAATTCTTTGTGATGTATATATCTTTATGCATTTGTGCAAGAAAATACATCTTGAAACAGTAAGATACGGTTTGAAAATAGTGTATTTTCATTTTTGTTGAATCATGAACGAAGTGTGTCACTTCTCTAATTAAGACGTAATATCTTGAATATCTATTTAAAATGTTTCTTTAAACAATTAAGTCTGTAAATTGCGAAACACAGACTCTGAATATTTTAAACAGTTTATTAAACAGGATGATTTTCTTGTATTATTGATAACACAAGGACATCTGTACCATTGTTCAAATTATACATCTCATTCTTTTTAAATACAATGTATAAATTGTCACAAAGTGCATTCTTCGTACTTAATTGATTATAGCTTAAACTCGATTCAAATCTGCCCTAATATAGAATAATCATTTAATCAGTCAATTGTTAGTCAACCCAAATTGATACAATATATAATATACAATGTGATGCTTTGAAAATTAATTCATTTCGACCATTTGTTGGCAGCAAATCATTTAACTGAATTTATCATGTTCTACATGGAAATGCTGCTTTTTAGTCTTGTTCGAAGTTTACATGCAAAGTAAAACATACCAACAAACGTTTTATCAAATGCTTAGCACATTTCAACAATGCCTAAACATAAAGAGCAATCATTGCGTTTTATATTGATACCGTAGTAATCATATTTACATGCAGAACAAATACACACGCATTGATGGTTTTATGATAGATCGCCTTTCTTGCGTATGAAACAAATTTTGATTGATAATAGCATTTTTAGGAATTTGCTTACTTTACTTAACCTGTTGTTTGTATGATAAAGTAGATATATGTTTCTGCGTATTAGACGAAATTCGGTATTAAATGTTGAATTTGAAATAGCTAACACATGATATAAATGTTACACTAATAAGTGATTTGTATTATGTTTATTAACCTAAGGCCACATATCTAGTAGACGTGCCATTACAATATTAACTTGTTTTCTTTGTACTGCGTAGGAATCAGGTGTCGTAATGAGGCTCCGTATCTCGTGTAGTACTTTATTACACATCACATTGTAATTAATATAAATTATAGGATAAAATTGCTGCTTTAATTATTCGTGTTTAATATTTTAATCGTGTCTTACAAATTTACAATTGTGCTTCATGCAGAACTTGAGATAAATCATGGTTGGGGATGCCAACCCTGAGATCATTTATTATACTGACAGTAAACAAGAGATTGAAATTTTAAATGGCTTGCATTGTTCGGGTTTTATATGAATTTATAAGGATTGGTCGTGAAATTTATTAATGTTTAAAAGCTAAAGACAAAGATTCAGGAATAAAACTCTGCAATAAATTGAAGTAAATGACTTTGATACCACAGAATAATTCTGCCGAGGAATGAAATATTTAATCAAAGCAACCGATGCAGTACAATAGTTTGTTTTTGTACAGCATTGGTTGCATTACACGTAGTCTGTCACAATAGAGGGTGTTCTATTGTTTAAGATTCGATATCTTAGATGAATATATATTTCATTATACCAAATTATTTGACCTACAGTATATTTGGACTGTATTCTATAGTCACATTACTGCACATTATGTGGTGGATTCAAATTCGCCCATCGCCGGTAGCAGCTACACAAAGTATGGTAGGCAGGGCTTATCACAAGCAGCCGACAAGTTTACTACAGTTATTTGATAATACTCATTTTCAACTTGAACTTTAACTACCAGTGTAGCCATAAAGGATACTGCCTGTTGCAAATTAATACACTTTCTAAATTTCTACAAGTGACATTGTGAAACAATGTTTATTGTACGTACAGGTACCTCAAAATCATGGATTGAAATAAAGGTTTTCCCAGATTTACTACAGTAAACATAGCACTCAAATATATTGCAAAGGACATCTTATCTGCATGCATAATAAACAAAATTGCTAATTAGTTACATCCAATTAACAGTTTCACATGGAAATCAGGAAAATATTGAGGCACAGACAGGGAAAATGATGATGATGATGATGAAAATAAATACATTCCTGTAGAACAGTTATGGGTGTTGTTTTCATGTCTGTTTATTACAACTCAACATCAGTTTCGGCTAGGCGAATGTTCATTTCCTCATAAAAAAAACACCCAAAATGTAGATACAGAAAATACTGGAATATTTTTTCAAATGTAGAAGTTTGGCTTCTTCTCAATTATGTAAGAAAAAAACAAAGAATGTTGAACCAACCAAGATCTAAATTATGCTTTAAACCTAGTACATGGTTCATATACAAACCTCAAAGGTCACCTAAATAGCACTAAGTGTTTTAAATTTAAGGCTGTGATATAAGAAATGTATAAACAATAAAATGGCATTTTTGCTTAAAAAAATCTAATTTAAAGTTGTTTACAAAAGGAACCTATTGTGAATGATGGGATTCAAAACAATGATCAACCAAGATTAGTGTGAATGGTTACTTATTTGCATCTAAATAAAAAAATCTATGCATGTATCTGATATAAGCCGTATATTAACTACAATGTATAATCATTTGTTTATAAATGAAAATGGCAGCAACAAACTGAAAGTCAAAAACATTAATCTGCTCTGAGATATCAAACACTGCATGACTACTAACAAGAGAGTTATACATTTCCAAGCAAGTATTACAGTTTACATCACGTGACAAGGGTCAAATGTTGGTCAAAATTCAAATATTTAGCAAATTTTCTTTGATATTTCAATTTTGCTAGGACTACTACTACTTTATTTCAGGGAGCTATTGTGAATGAATGGCATTTTTGTAGAGACAAAACATGTTTTTGAAAATAATGACAACTTTGTTACGATGTTTTACAGAAAAATATCTCCCAATTCAACATTGTTGCAAGAAAGTGCTACCATTTGAAATTGGGCTCCTCCCATTTCTTTTTATAGAAAAGTTTGGGGTTTAAACACGCCCCTATGTACAACTACAAAGCGTGTATATGTATTATTAATCATTGGCTACGATTTTATGTAACAGAAGTTCTGTCCTATATAAAATATTGAAATATATGTTCCTGACAGACAAGCCGTAGTATCCGAAATAGAAATATCCGAAATAGAAACATCTACCACGTCTCAGTCATAAGTATCGCAGTCATTACAAGAAGATGTAGCTGTCACTGTCTCCCTCAATGGAATACGGTACTAAGATGTTCTGATATGAGTTCATTACTAGACCACAAGATATTGGGAGTTGTGCATAGTAAATGGCAAAGTTAGGAATTTTAGATAATTATTTCCATGGTAACAGAAAAATATAGAAAACTCCCCCATAACAAAAGGTAACATTAGACCACTTGGTTTACGGTTGACATGTGTACACGGTCCCGTGAATAAATTCACTTTGAATAAGTGTGCTCCAAAAACAGCAAATTGTGTTATTTCGATGGTCCATGTAACATAAAAAAATATTGGTAATGAAAACTCCCTCATAGCAAAATGAACTACACCACTAGGTTGACATTGAGTTTACCTTGGACGGTTGTGCAGTTCTGCTCCTGAAGCTATTTCGGACACACGGACCCACGGACACAAGGACACTCGGACAAAAGGACGATCGAGGATAATAAAGACATTACGGACACACCTAATAATTAACAATATGCGGGGATTATCGCTTTGAAGCGATCTGTAACAATTTAACTTGGTGTCAGCTCTTTCATCTACTTTCACTTATTCGTACACAATCAAACATAACTAGCTTCATTACATGTAACAGAAATACGTTCTTTTTTAAACAAAATTATGATATAATAATACCATAATTGATAATGTAGTGTGAGTATCATAGCAAAAATATAGTTTACAGTAATTTGAGAAAAGACTAAAATCCCACTCAGTGTCATTTAATCCCACTCAGTGTCGTTTACCAGCAAGTAGCGCTAAAACCACAAACCTGATTATGTGACTGCAGTTAATGATTGATCGTTTCGTAGTAACTGCAAGCCGTGTTATAGTAGCGTGCGTGTGTGGTAAGGTGTCGTTGCTTCTCGTTGTGATAAGACTTTGTTTTCATATTTTTTAGCTTGATTGTATGTATCAAATTATCGTGATTATGGAAATATATGTTATTACTATTATTTGAAATTAACTATTCTTTAATTATAATACTTTATACTTTAAAACATATTTGGATACGCAATAGTGTATATTTGTGTTTCGTTGAAAAAAATTATATAATAAATAGTATTGACGAACACAAATTTCTTCAATTTTCCATAAATCATAAAAGTGAATATACAAATATTATTTTATTAATTTAAAATGGAAAAATATAAATAAAGTGCCGATACTGTTTATATTGAATTAAGAGAGCAAAGTCCTGTTTCCGAATTGAGATAACAAGCTCATACATGGAATTTAACATTTAAAACTACATAGACGTGAACGTAATTGAATGGCTAAGAATTGGATCTGCTAAATGAATGAACAATGTAAAGCAATCAACACTATTGATGATATGAGTTTGGTCATTACACATAAATCTATGTTGCATCACAGAAGTATGCGCAGTCGTTATTTCCGTTGACAACAGAATATTACCAAGTGTTATTTTAAACAATAAACAAGGGGAACACACGGAATAGCACGTGTCATATACATGAAACTAAAACATGAATATATAAACTACGCTGTTATTTTTATACGGATTACTCATATTATTATATATACCTATTTAATACCTACCTATATGGTTATGTAAGTATGGGCATTGTAAATAGAAAACAAGAAAATAACAATACAGGTTCGAAATTTGACCCTAAGGCCCCTGAACCCTGTTTAACAGATACAGAGGCAAAACTTCTGAAGGATGTTTGGGGTTCTTTTAAAGAAGATATATCGAAGGTCGTTGTTATAACATTTGTAAAGTAAGTCTTATTTTATACAAAATGTTTTATTGATCAAGATGTGGTCAATATTGTCTTCTTTGAAAAGTGTAAATCTAAATGAATTGGAAAAAGAGGGTGCTCGGGTTATTTATCGATGCAATTTGAATGCAAATATACAAAGAAAAGAATTAGGAGAAAATACAAAATATTTGCAAAAATGTCTTAACAGACAGTTTAACAGGTGTGTTCGATCATGCTGTTTCACATATATAAGAAAATATACAATTTTAAGGAATTTAACGTCATTTTCAACACACGAAATTTTACACATGGGTATCCAGTTAATTGATGGAGGAAGATCTTAGAATGAATCTGAGTAGTACTTCCACAAGTAAATGGCAAACTTTCTCTCATACAATTGTTGAACAGATCTGGACTTGAATCCATGACGACCTCAGTTGTGAAAGATTAGTGGGCATAGATAACTCAATCAGGGATGACTACGTTATATATACGCAGTATCACGAAGATGGAAGGTAAAACAGGTTTATCAAATGTCAGACATACTCAGTGAACCGTGTTTTGTCCTATTATCGCAACTATCTCAACACATACATTATATGTATTTGTCATATGTATTAATTCCTTGGAAGATATTATAACATTCATTATTTATAAATATTTTCAATATTTTCTATGTGTAGGTGAGACGGACAAACCCATTTCCCTCTTTGAATATGTTCCTTTTTATATCATTTTCCTATAAACAATGTCGGAGCTATATTCATATGCATTATTGCTTGCATGTTTACTAGCGTGAAAAGGATTTACATTATTTACATATAAAATATGATTTTTCTTCAATTATGAGTATTCAGTTACGTTTGTAGTAAACATATAAAATAGTATTGCATTAAGACAGTTTGATCGGCATAAAAGTCGTTTTCATGTCTATTTGAGATTGAAATCTTTTATCGGCGTATTTTCCGACATAAGCTTCAATCACGTGACATTTATTGATATCTGACACGTGACAGTAATTGTCAATTTCGTTGATCGAATATCCAGATTACACTAATCAGAATTGTTTAATTCGTTACGAAATTACACGTGGCTACATAACGTTATAGTATTACAGCCTGCTATTACGACAAAATACAAGATAAGTTTTATTTGTAATGCAATACTTATAAAACTACACATGTCTTAATATTGAGTTCTGTTCATTTTACATCGATTGTGGAAATAAACAATATTCAGTTGATCATATGTTGAACAGTTATGGATAGAGTGATTAGGTAAAGAGCACATACTTAAAACTCAATCAATAAGGAACTAAATAGTTTGAGTTAGTGTTCTGCAGCTTTTTTAAAACAGGTAAAGTTTCTATGACATATAATGTTTGAATCCGAAATAGATTCATGTTATTTCTGATTATTGTTACAAAACAGCTTTCTTTAAATTATTGAAATACAATACAAACATAATTTATAATAAAAAAAAAATGTTCAATTAAATAGAATAAAAGTCGTAGCATTCAAAGTACTCGACAGCTACGAAAGCCAAAACATCAGCAACACGTTTAAATAGATAAAATTATAATAAGATATATTGGAGATGAATTTTATAACAAACTGAAACAAGTTGAAATAACAATAAAATATTCCTCATCAAATATAATTCACATTGATATATAGTATTCTCATTATAATCATGACTGTTGTATATATTGATTCAGTTGGTCCTATTTCGAATATGTCTCTAGAAAAATGTGTTCCTGATTTTACATAAATAAAACAAATAAAAAAGTGATGTAATCGTATTTGATAAGAGAAAACAGCCAAGAAGAAGGTATAACATTTTAAGTAATGACGACATGATTATTACACAATTATTCACCGGTGATTAAAGTATAAGAAATAGATGTTCCCTTGGAAATGTCCACCAGGACACAATTGTACAATCTTTAGTTAACTTTAACCAGTCAGTTAAATGATTTGATGTAGACTCTAAGAACAAAGAAGCCCGTTAGGAAAGTAAAAGTAATGAGGAATATCATCATTTCTGTTTGGTCTTAAAACTTCAAACTCCTCAGGCATGTACTTAATGATTTATTATTAAAGGCCACGTGTCTGTACGCTATTATGTTAGCTGCTCTTCTCAGGCATGTACGTTAGTACTCGTTTGTTAATGATTTATTATTATAGGGTACGTGTCTGTACGCCATTACATTAACTGTACTATATTTATGACCGAACATAAATAAAATTGTGTATCTTGTATAGTTGTATTAGGGTTGCTGCAGAGTTTGATAAGTTTATTGTATGACTCAAAGTAAACGATGTCAAAGTAATTTTTGTAAGACAATGTTGGACGTATACATATACATGACAATTGTCTACACACGCCTTGTGAGCGATAATCATGTGAGTATAGTTACAATACAACTGTAACCAACTTTTGTTACAAGGGATACAGTCGGCCTTAGATTGATTTTAAAACCGTATACGCTTGAAGTAGTTAAACAAAGTTTAACAAGAGAATGGATTCTTTACACGCAACTTTAATAAAAATGTTCTAAACGCAAAACTGTATAAACGAGAAAATGTTAAGTTCATGGACTGGAATCGATTGCCAATAATAATAAATGTGATTTTCGTTAAAGAAGGATATATTTAATCCAGGATTTCGAACAACTATTTTAAGCACTAAAACAATAAATGCAAGAGTTTATTTATTTATTGACATCTACATATACTCTGATGTTTTTTTATTATTATAGAAACAGCTACACCTCACAAATATACGAAGTGGAGTCTAGCTACAGTACATACACGGAACGCTTCTTGGCGTTTGGAAAATGGTCTAAACTCGGGATTGTACAGGTGTTTTTCATGATAATTGTTATGACGTTGAGAATAAGGCAGTAGCCAGTGGTGTTGCTGGTGGTATCTGTGACAGTCTATATAATCAATTCCGAAATAATGTTTCGTACAACATTTCTTGATATATGAATATTTGGCATGCCTTGTATATCAAATATCGTACTAATATTTATACAGCTGCCGTTGCGAGGTATCACATTTAGCCGTATATAACAGTTTCATTAAAATGAGCCAAACACACTTGGCCATTGAAGGGAATACATCCCGGCATGATCGGAATAATGAAAGTATATAAAGATTTTGTCTTTTTTTTGTAAAAAAATCTCTTAAATTCAGACATTTCTCTGAACGATATTTGTCTAGAACAATTGTTCTTTTTTAGGCTTTTAAATCATAAATGTACGTCTACCTTAAATAAGACTAATAAATAATAACAACAACCTCTTTGTAACATAGTTTTACCTCGTCGCAGTAATCCTCCTCTGCAGGTGTTTCACTGTATATTTTTTTTATTTGAACACACTGATTTATACGTGGATAAACGTAAGAATTATTATTTATATACAAAGAGTTTTTCTATACAAAAGTTTGTTTAGACAAATATTTGGTCTACTGTAACTAACAAAGTCTAGCCACAATCTAGATGTATTGATGATAGCATTTTAGAAATATTCTCCGTATAAAATTAGAAGCTTTCAATCCTTGTTTGTATGAACATTGGGATGAAACTCAGTATGAATAAATATGCTTTTTTACATTCATGATATTTCAGATGAAATAACAAACGAAAAGAAATAAAAACATGACACTTTCGTTGAAACCCTAAAAACTTTCCTGCAAACCAGCCCATTTGCTAATATAAAAAAGTAACATGCTGTCTGTTGTTTGTTTATTTTTGCTAAATTAATCAGAGAAACATTTTACATCTGTTTCCAGTCACACTGTTCACATTCAAAATTACAAATATTGGCAACAGTGATATAACCGACATACCTGATATCGTAGCAACATCCAAGCATTACGTTCTCGTCGTAGCTACATCCATGTTGCACGTACTCATGGAAGCTACAGCCATGTCATACATACTCAAGGTAGCCACAGCCAAGTCGCTAGTACTAATGGTAGATACAGCCATGTCATACATACTCCAGGTAACCACAGCCAAGTCGCTAGTACTCATGGAAGCTACAGCCATGTCATACATACTCAAGGTATCCACAGCCAAGTCGCTAGAACTCATGGTAAATACAGCCATGTCATACATACTCAAGGTAGCCACAGCCAAGTCGCTAGTACTCATGGAAGCTACAGCCATGTCATACATACTCAAGGTAGCCACAGCCAAGTCGCAAGTACTCATGGTAGATACAGCCATGTCATACATACTCAAGGTAGCCACAGCCAAGTCGCTAGTACTCATGGTAGATACAGCCATGTTGCACGTACTAATGGTAGCTACAGCCATCTCGCACGTACCCATGGTAGCTTCAGCCATGTCACACGTACTCCTGCTAGCCACAGCCATGTCACACGTACTCCTGCTAGCCTAGGTCATGTTGCATGAACTCATTGTAGCTACAGCCGTGTCGCACGTACTCATGGAAGCCACAGCCATGTCACACGTACTCATTGTAGCCACAGCCTTGTCGCACGTACTAATGGTAGCCGCAGCCATGTCACACGAACACATGATAGCTATAGCCATGTCGCACGTACTCATGGTAGCTACAGCAATATCGCACGTACTCATGGTAGACACAGCCATGTCGCAAGTACCCATGGTAGCTACAGTATTGTCGCACGTACTTCTGCTAGCCGCAGCCATGTCAAACGTAGTCATGGTAGCCACATCCATGCCGCCCGTACTCATGGTAGCCACAGCCATGTCGCACGTACTCATGGTAGCCACAGCCATGTCGCACGTACAGGTGGTAGCTACAGTCACGTCACATGTACTCCTGCTTGCCACGGCCATGTTACACGTACTCATGGTAGCCACAGCCATGACACACGTAATCCTGCTAGCCACAGCCATATCACACGTACTCCTGCTAGCCACAGCAATGTCACACGTACTCATGGAAGCTACAGTCATGTCAAACGTACTCCTGCTAGCCACATCCATGTCACACGTACTCATGGTAACTACAGCCATGTCACGCGTACTCATGCTAACAACATTCATGTCACACGTACTCCTGCTAGCCACATCCATGTCACACGTAATTATGCTAGCCAAAGCCATGTCATACATACTCCTGCTAGCAACAGTCATGTCACACGTACGCATGGTAGCCACAGCCATGTCGTACGTACTCACAATAGCCATGACCGTGTCACACGTACTCATGGTAACTACAGCCATGTCACACGTACTCATGCTAACCACATTCATGTCACACGTACTCCTGCTAGCCACAGCCATGTCACACGTAATTATGGTAGCCACAGCCATGTTATACGTTCTCCTGCTAGCAACAGTCATGTCACACGTACGCATGGTAGCTACAAACCATGTAGCAAGAAATCCTGCTAGCCACAGTCATGTCACACGTACTCATGGTAGTCACATTCGTGTCACAAGTACTCCTACTAGCAACAGCCATGTCACACGTACACATCGAAGCCACAGCCATGTCACACGTACGCCTGCTAGCCACAGGCGTGTTGCACGTACTCCTGCTAGCCACAGTCATGGCACACGTACTCATGGTAGCAACAGCCATGTAACACGTACTCATGGTAGCCACAGCCATGTTACACGTACTCATGGTAGCCACATCCATGTCACACGTACTCATGCTAGCCACAGCCATGTCACACGTACTACTGCTAGCCACAGCCATGTCATACGTACTCTTGCTGGCCACAGCCATGTCACACGTACTCCAGCTAGCCACAGTCATGTCACACGTACTCTTGCTGGCCACAGCCATGTCACACGTACTTCTGCTATTCACAGTTATGTCGCACGTAATAATTGTAGCTACAACCATGTCGCACGTACTCATGGTAGCCACAGCCATGTCACACGTTCTCCTGCTAGCCACATACATGTCACACGTACTGTCGCACGTACTCATTGTAGCTACATTCATGTCGCAAGTACTCCTGTTAGCCACATCCATGTCACACGTACTCCTGCTAGCCACAGCAATGTACACGTACTCATGGTAGCTACAGCCATGTTACACGTACTGACGGTAGCTACAACCATATCGCACGTACTCCTGCTAGCCACGGTCATGTCACATGTACTCATGGTAGCCACATCAATGTCGCACGTTTTCAAGGTAGCCGCAGCCATGTCACACGTATTCATGGTAGCTACAGCCAACAGCCATGTCACACGTAATCCTGCTAGCCACAGCGTACTCCTGCTATCCGCAGCCATGTCACACGTACTCCTGCTAGCCACAGACATATCACACGTACTCCTTATCGCCGCAGCCATGTCACACGTACTCACGGTAGCTATAGCCATGTCACACGATCTTACGGTAGCAACAGCCATGTCACACGTACTCATGGTAGCCGCAGCCATGTCGCACGTACTCATGGTAATTGCAGCCATGTCGCACGAACTCCTTCTAGTCACAGCCATATCACACGTATTCCTGCTAGCCACAGCAATGTCACACGTACTCCTGCTAGCCACAACCATGTCTCATGTCACATGTCATTCTGCTAGCCACAGCCATGTCCGCGTACATCTGCTAGCCACAGCCATGTCTCATGTCACATGTAATTCTGCTAGCCACAGCCATGTCACACGTACTTTTTCTAACCGCAGCCATGTCACACGTATTCATGATAGCTACAGCCATGTCACACGTACTCCTGCTAGCCACAGCCATATCACACGTACTCCTGCTAGCTGCAGCCATGTCACGCATACTCATGGTAGCTACAGCCATGTTACACGTATTCATGCTAACAACAGCCATGTCACACGTACTCATGGTAGCCACAGTCATGTCACACGTTCTCCTGGTAGCTACAGCCATGTCACACGTACTCCTGCTAGCCACATCCATGTTTCGTGTACTCCTGCTAGCCACAGCCATGTCACACGTACTCCTGCTAGCCACAGTCATGTGTTACGTACTCATGGTATCCACAGCCATGTCACACGTACTCATGGTAGCCGCAGCCATGTCACACGTACTTCTGCTAGCCATGTCACACGTACTCATTGAAGCCACAGCCATGTCACACATACTCATGGTAGCTACAGCCATACCACATGTACTCATGGTAGCAGTATCCATGTTACACAAACTTCTGCTAGCCACAGCTTTGTCACACGTACTCCTGCTAGCCACAACCAAGTCAAACGTACTCTTGCTAGCCACATCCATGTCACACGTACTCCTGCTAGCCACAGCCATGTCACACGTACTCCTGCTAGCCACAGCAATGTCAACGTACTCATGGTAGCTACAGCCATGTCAGACGTACTCCTGTTAGCCACAGTCATGTCACCGTACTCATCTAAGATTTTAACTAAGATGATAACTGTCCTTGTAATCACTATGTATGATGTGTTTATATTTTTCAATAAAATAAAAAGCTAAATAGTCTATGCTGTGAGTATTTATACGAAAAAAAGGACAGTGACTCCTTAAAGAACAGTTAAGTTAACAGTGCAGATCGATTTCAATATAGCTTTTTTTGCAGAATCAGTTAAGTCTTTGAGATAGATATATTTCCTTCCTTTTTTCTGCATCATACATGAAGTACGCCAATTCTCCAATACAGACGTATTATCTAATGTTCAAAATGTTCCTCCTAAAAATTAAACATTTAAGACAGAATCTCATATTCGACTATAATGAGATTTGATATGTTTGACAGTTATCGTGAAAACCCAAGAGTCCGTTAAGTGCAAAAAACAAATTCTGAATATTTGTTACAGTGTGTTGAACAGGAAGATTTCCTTGTATTATTGATTACACAAGGACGTCTGTACCATTGTTCGAAATACACATTTCACTCTTTTTAAACACAATGTGTAAAATGTCACAAAGTGACATTCTTCGTATTAAGCGAATGATTTCATTGATTAAAAAATCAGTCCTGAATAGAATGATAATTTAGTCAGCCAGTTGTTAATCAAGACAAATTTGTGCATTGTATAAGCCCACATACACTGTTGATATACAATGTGATGTTTTAAAAAGTAATTATTTTGGACGATTTGTTTTTAAATCATTAAATTAAAATTACCAGGCTTCTTTGTATGTATTTATGACAAAATAAATATTTGTCAACAAATAAACCATATCATTCAATCATATAATATTGATTTCTCATTTCACAAAAGTATATAAAATATTTAATTGTGAATAATGGCTTTTTTTTTTAACTAGGAACTGCAACTCATTTATCTATGCAACAAAGGTAACGACAGACGGCAAGTCACAGATAACAAAATGACAGATCATCCTATCATAAACCGCATGGGTGGTGTAGTGACAGATCATCCTATCATAAACCGCATGGGTGGTGTAGTGACAGATGATCCTATCGCTACCGCATGGGTGGTGTAGTTACAGATTATCCTATTGCAACCGCATGGGTGGTGTAGTGACAGATCATCCTATCACAACCGCATGGGTGGTGTAATGACAAATCATCCTATCACAACCGCATGGGTGGTGTAGTTACAGATCATCCTATCACAACCGCATGGGTGGTGTAGTTACAGATCATCCTATCACAACCGCATGGGTGGTGTAGTGACAGATCATCCTATCATAAACCGCATGGGTGGTGTAGTGACAGATGATCCTATCGCTACCGCATTGGTGGTGTAGTGACAGATGATCCTATCGCAACCGCATGGGTGGTGTAGTGACAGATCATCCTATCACAACCGCATGGGTGGTGTAGTGACAGATCATCCTATCACAACTGCATGGGTGGTGTAGTGACAGATCATCCTATCACAACCGCATGGGTGGTGTAGTTACAGATCATCCTATCACAACCGCATGGGTGGTGTAGTGACAGATCATCCTTTCACAACAGCATTGGTGGTGTAGTGATAGATCATCCTTTCACAACAGTATGGGTGGTGTAGTGATAGATCATCCTATCACAACCGCATGGGTGGTGTAGTGACAGATTATCCTTTCACAACAGCATGGGTGGTGTAGTGATAGATCATCCTATCACAACCGCATGGGTGGTGTAGTGACAGATCATCCTTTCACAACAGCATTGGTGGTGTAGTGATAGATAATCCTATCACAACCGCATGGGTGGTGTAGTGACAGATCATCCTTTCACAACAGCATGGGTGGTGTAGTGATAGATCATTCTATCACAACCGCATGGGTGGTGTAGTGACAGATTATCCTTTCACAACAGTATGGGTGGTGTAGTGATAGATCATCCTATCACAACCGCATGGGTGGTGTAGTGACAGATTATCCTTTCACAACAGCATGGGTGGTGTAGTGATAGATCATCCTATCACAACCGCATGGGTGGTGTAGTGACAGATCATCCTTTCACAACAGCATTGGTGGTGTAGTGATAGATAATCCTATCACAACCGCATGGGTGGTGTAGTGACAGATCATCCTTTCACAACAGCATGGGTGGTGTAGTGATAGATCATCCTATCACAACCGCATGGGTGGTGTAGTGACAGATTATCCTTTCACAACAGCATGGGTGGTGTAGTGATAGATCATCCTATCACAACCGCATGGGTGGTGTAGTGATAGAACAAACGCGTCGCATGTGGAAGGATGTGAGTGATGCCAAAGACTTAGAAAATAACATTAGAAGCTTTCAATCCTTGTTTGACAGAAAGCAATTAGAGGATAGTTTTAGTCTGATAGTCTGATAGGCCTGGTATAAATATAGTATGACTTGGTAAGGTATCATACCGTGTATCTGTGGTATGATATTACAATGTGACAGTACTAACCTAAAAATAATGCCCTCAAGCTGACACCGATACATTGTTGAAAACGTGTAATGTATTGTTAAAATATGTCATTGTGATATTTAATGTAAATATTATAAAAAAGATGTAGGGGACGGGCCGAACCTAATGTTGAAAGAACTTGTGGCCCAACCCCATTTCATGTTGAAATAAGATATGTTTAAATTTAACTATGTATCGACGAGTTAGTGTTAATAACAGTTTCCCCGTACATTAATATCCTGTGGGAGAAACAGTTACACAAATATACAACACCATAACGTAAGGGCCATCTGAACATTTTCTATTCCATGATATTCAAAATTTATTTTCACTCTCTATTGATACTCATAGGTATACGTTGATTTGCGAAATCAGTATTTCTCACAGTGAGAAAAGTGCCAAATTTATTTTGATTTGACAATGGGCTTGTAAACTGTATACAGAGATTAGATAACGCGTTTCCAGGCAACGAAATCCCATCGTCGTTGATAACATTCAATACCGATATTTCAGTACACTTAGACAATACCAAGTGCAGAATAAAGTCTTCAGATAATAAAATGTTTATTTCTCCTGCTTTTCATGACTCTTTCAGGTCAGTTTAATTGATTTTCTTACATGAATGTGCAAGCTGCCTGTCTTGCTGAAATGACACTGCGCAGGTTGATGTCTACTTGCTAGAACGAAAAACCCATTGTCTTTATTGCTCTATAAAATGTAGGACGGAGGCACAAAAATAGGAAAGTATGCTTAGATGAATTATCAAAACAATATATCTCAGCACAAAATGAAATATAATACTGTTAATAATTACCTTAAAGGGAACATGATATCAGAATCAATTTTCTGTCTGGAAATTTTGTCGTTGATAATAAATCTTCCCATCACAGACATAAACATATAGACAAAAACATATAGAACTCATTTTAGAATCTTGGGTTTCATCTAAAGTTGATCATCTTAGCAGATGCCATTATACCAGAACTATTTAGCCGATGCAAACTTCATCCGCATCTATAACTGCTGATACCTCTGCTAATGGTGATACTACTGTCAACACTACTATTTCAACAACTACTACTACTTCTACTACAATTAGTACTACTACTATTACTGCTACTACTTCTACTACTACTACTACTACTACTACTACTACTACTACTACTACTACTACTACTACTACTACTAATACTACACCTGCTATTACTGCTATTACTGCTACTACTACTACTACTTAAACTACTACTACTGCTCCTACTACTGATACTACTACTACTACTTCTGCTATTGCTATTGCTACTGCTACTGCTACTGCTTCCACTACTACAACTACTGCTACTTCTATAGCTACTGCTATTTTTGTTGCTACTAACTACTACTTCTACTACTACTACTACTACTACAACTACTACAACTGCTATTAATGCTACTACTACTACTTAAACTACTACTACTGCTCCTACTACTGCTACTACTACTACAACTTCTGCTGCTACTTCTTCTGCCATAACTATTACAGCTACTATTTCTAATAATACTATTTCTACTACAAATACTGCTACTTCTATTGCTACTGCTACTTCTATTGCTACTACTATTACTACTTCTACTACTACAACTCCAGCTACTCATATTTCTACTGCTACTTCTATTGCTACTACTACTACTTCTACTACTACTGCTTCTACTACTACTACTACTGCTTCTACTACTACTTAAACTTCTACTACTGCTACTACTACTGCTACTTTTTCTACTACTATCATCCATGATACAAAGGTAAAGTGTTCTACATTAGTAATGGTTTAATTTAATATGATATGTTTAATGAAAACTTCCTGCTTATTCTAATTTCGTATCCGTCTAGAAAGTTAACGGCACGTTTTATATTCTACCTGTACGTGTTTAGCCATCATTAGACACGAGTAAGTGTAATTACATTTCATGTTCTTTTTAACAATATTGTTGATAACAGATAAAGTATCTACTCTTTAATTTAAGCAATACATACCGATTCTATAAAAAATGGATTGAAACAATCCACAAAAACTATTTTCGACCGTAATCATGCGCAGGCGATAAGGGGCAAGTCTCTGCCAGATACATGTAACATTGCTTTCACGTATATTATGTATATACATGATATCATCGTAGATAGACTTACTACTGGTGTTTGGCACGGCGTACATAGTACCGTATTTGGCTAACAATATATGGGCAATGAATCCCCTCCCGTCCTCAATTTCCGCGATGATCGATATGTGGCATTGCGTATCATTATCATTTGTCGCTTACCGCCTATTCTAGCAGGAGAGTTATCAGTTATTTACGGAAATGAATTCCAGGATCACAGGAAAGAGTTGTTTGCTAAACTGATCGTCTATTAGAGCTCGATGACATAACTGTGACTCAAACAATCCTACTATTAGCAAAATGTAAACACAAAAGATTGCCTTAAGACACAAGTTATTCCCCAATCTGTTTTAAATCTGCACAGAAATTCAAATTTTCACAAACTGTTGTGCTAATTGTTATCTGAAGAGACAAAAACAAAATATAAATTTAAAAATACGTTAACATCATTAAATTGCAATGTATTCAAGTGAGAGCATATGGCAAAATGAAAATAATCATTTTGTTTTGGAAGAGTTTTGATTCAGACTGAGAGCGGTTTTTGGTAATTTCGACACTGGGGTTGATATAAAAACTGTTGTGCCATAAAAGAATCACTACGAACCATAACATATTGAAATAATAAAGAGAAGAAGTTTATTAAACTTGAAAAACTTTCGTTGTTCTAGACCAAAAACACGTTTGTAATCTCATTTTACAGTATACCGTAAACCTGTCTGTTCACTTTATAAGTGGTAGTCGTAATATTCTAAGACGTTTACTTTTCTAAAAGGCAAACGGCTTTACACTTTTGGCGCTCGCCCTATATGATTAAAAACAAATTAACGAACGCATCTTATTAATGGTAAAACATAATCTAAATATATATAAAAAAACTGAGAACATATCGCCTGTTTAAGAAAAACTTAAAATGTGAGGATTACGTTATGATGAACTTAAACAAGAATGAACACTCTGTATAGTGTCAATTCAGAACTGGTACCTTACCACTCAGAATTTAAACCAATAGGTATGTTTGGGAGCAACCTGATCAGAGACTATTTAGACTTTGTCAGTCAAATACAGTAGAAGATGAGAAACACTTTCTATTTCAGTGTGGACTGTATAAAGGCTTGCGAGAAAACAATTTCAGAGATTCATTTGTAGATAATGCTTACATGCATATCAACCAGCGACTTTCACATACATGTATCGTATCAGTTTATCTAAGAAAACTTGCAAAGTTTCTTGTCTATGCTTTCTTAAAAAGAAGAAATATCTTGTTTTCGTCAACTATTATGTCAGACTTAATACCTCATGTATTGTTGGTGTATGATAAAGTGCCTGTTTGCCTATTGTATTTATAATATATTAATCATAACTACCGTCCATACTGACAATATTAAATACTCAGGGCATATTTTACTAATATTTTGTCAGGAATTATGAATGTAATAACTAATCTATGTATATAATAGAGTAATTACGAGTTTTGTATATGATAACTTTCTTAATGATCTTGGTGACATATAGGCCCAATGGGCTGGGTACCAGATACTTTTTCAAGTGTTTATACGCATAATTTAATGAATGTACGCACATGTCACAATAATAAACAATATCTTATTTATCTATATTAATTTATCATTTGATTAGTTAAGTTAAAAATATAAAATCATCATATATTGTATGATTTAGACTTGATTAGGATATGTTTAACTTCAAAAGGCAACGTGTGTCATTTTTCATTATCACTTGTTTATCGCCGTTAAGGATTGTGGGTTCGAGCTCAGCTTCTGTTAAGGAGGTCATTGGACAAATTGCAAGTTACTTGACGAAATGGTCATGTTTAAACCGATTGCCACCTACAAAAGATGTACTCCGAGTTTACTTTTTCCATCGATGAGAAGTAAATTACTATGAAAAGATTCCAATATTATTGCAATAATAAAACGTGTTTGCATTAGCAACGGCGTAAAGCAATCGTGTCCCTCCATTTTTCCCTTTTCTTAATTCTCTGTTAATAAGCTAATCAGTATTTATTGATTCATTAGTTACAATCCGGACTGAAACAAATCAATCTTTATTTAATTTTATTTAAAATTATTTATTTTAAATCGATAGTGAAACAAAATCTTTCAAGTTCGAAATTTTCCTGGGTTGAAGTCAATACTAAGCATAGACGGATAACGTGTATTGCTAAAGGGCACTACACAGAGCCGTGACACTACACAGAGCCGTAACACTACACAGAACCGTGCCACTACACAGAGCCGTGACACCGTAACACTACACAGAGCCGTGACACTAAACAGAGCCGTGACACTACACAGAGCTGTAACACAGACTCGAACTTGGTCATGAGCCCGATACTCTACTACCAGACCACGCCCTCAATAATCTTTATTAATTAGTTGATTTTAGAGATAACATACCAATGAAAAAAACAAAATACAACATTTTATATTGTCATAAAACATTAAATCAGCTTTCAGTCATCGTTAAGTTCATACAAAAGTCACCATATTAACGCTAGTTTAAAAGTACGGGGGACTTAAAATAACACACCATTTAAAAAAAAAATATTGCCTTGGAAAGCAGACAACTTCCTTAATAAAGTGTCAAATGTTGTAAAAAAACCAGCAGATCATGTGCAAACATCGTTTAAAAAATCGACGTTATCGACTGACATTTGAATATTGTGCGCTCTTTTGAAAGACTTTATATTTTTAAAAGTGAATAAAATGGGTGACATCACGCCGAGAGTAGAAATTTGGTGGGTGATACAAACGGGTTTCCAATGATGAGACGAGAGTAACTGACCGTTAGCAATCTGGACGACCGAAATCTGATGTGGTTTTCTTGGTACCCAAGTCAGCTCTTCGTGAAATGCGCTTGCAGTACCGCCGGGTCATGCGCCTGAGTGTATATTCTGTGGTTAGGATCTATAAGTCATCATAGTATCATGACATGTACCAGAAGTGGATGCAGTAACATAAGACGTGCTTACTTCGATAACGAATGAATTTCATTTGAATGTCAACTTGACGTCAGATAACGTGAAACTCCCCCGTATTTCGTTACATGTAAGTTTTAATTTGTCAAAATTAATGTTAAATGTAGGTGTACAAAGTTTTCATGCTTATAGTTTAAATATTGAAATTTATTCATTCCAAGTTTTGTTGTGATTGAAACACTTAATGCGTCTTATTACTTATGGGATATACATGTACTTCGTATTTTTTTTTATTTAAGCTGCGTTCATTGGTGCTGCTTGTTATGTTGTTTACTTGTCTTGGTCAATCTCTGCGGAACGTGTTCTGTGTTTTCTTTTGTATATTAGCGGCGCTCTGCAGAACGTGTTCTGTTGTTTTTCTTTATTGGCGGCGATCTGTTTTGCTAGTTCTATTGTTTTCTTATCTTGGTGGCATTCTAGTGTGCTTGTTCTGTTGTTTTCCTACCTTGGTGGCGCTCTGATTGGTTTGTTCTGTTGTTTTCTTACCTTGGCGGCGCTTTTATGTGCTTTGTTTGTTATTTTCCTACTTTGGCGTCGCCCTGCGGAACGTGTTTTGTTGTTTTTCTACATTTGCGGCACTCTTTGGAGCTAGTTCTGTTGTTTTCTCTCCTTGACGGCGCTATGTGGTGCTTGTTCGGTTGTTTTCCTAACTTGACGACGCTCTTTGGTGCTTGATCTGTTGTTTTCCTACCTTGGCGGCGCTTTGATTTGTTTGTTCTGCTGTTTTCCTACCTTGGTGGCGATCTGATTTGTTTGTTCTGTTATTTACTACCTTGGCGGCGCTCTGATTTGTTTGTTCGGCTGTTTTCATACCTAAGCGGCGCTCTGATTTGTTTATTCTGCTGTATTCCTGCCTTCGCAGTGCTCTGATTTGTTTGTTCTGCTGTTTTCCTACCTTAGCGGCGCTCTGATTTGTTTATTCTGCTGTATTCCTACCTTGGCGGTGCTCTAATTTGTTTGTTCTGCTGTTTTCCTACCTTAGCGGCGCTCTGATTTGTTTATTTTGCTGTATTCCTACCTGAATATTAATATTAATAGCATGCAATGCACTCTTTATATTGTTAATGGTATGATGGGCGTTTTCTTTGAGTGCCGTAGTATGTCTTTAATAAGTGACTCGACATAACGCAGTTTTCAACACTATAAGCCGGGCCCGAATAGCTCATTTGGTTACACTTCTGACTATCAATCCAGGGGTCGTGAGTTCGAGTCCCCCGCCCGGCAACAGTCTCCGTGATGATTGATATACGACATTGTGTCTCATTATCATTCGTCTCTCACCACTGATTCAAGTGGGAAAGTTATCAGTTACTTGTGGAGACGGGATGTGCTGGAGTACTGGTTAATCCAAGGAAACAGTGGTTAGGTTAACTGATCGTCTGTTAGCCTTCGATGGCATAAAAATGACGCTAAATATTCAATCAATCAATCAACACTATATGGCCTACCATGTTTTATCGTTAAAAAACTTAAAAATGTACTCACTGATCGAAGTAGAGGCACCGTATTTCGAAATGCATTGTATCCGTCGCACTTAAATCTTTATAGCGCACAGATAACAGAGAGATTTACGATCTCCAGACGGTGCTGTAGACAAATCAGCAGCTAGTTATCTGCGTTGTCAAAGTTCCATTGCATTAAGTTAGCAGGCATATATTTCCGTTTTTGGTTTTATAGACTGGCATAAAAATTAATGGTACAGTTAACTTTCGTTATGTTAAAGTACAGGAGATCAGGAAAATATTGTGATATTACCGGTTGTGTGTATAGTATGGACAATTATGTTGACTTTGCTTTGAACATAAAAGAGTTGGGATCACAAGAATCGATTGTAAATGTATTTTATTAAGCAATATAATGATCTCATTGAATTATTATAACAGCTAAAATAATCGAAATCAGAAACTTTTATTACAATAGCCTCAGTATGTCAGAATGTTAAGTTTTATTTCGGAGATGTGTAATAAGACACAATCATGCAATTAATGACTAAAAGAGTTAATCATGCATTGTTTCATCATAATGTTTTTTTTATTAAATTCATATAAATATATTATTTTAAACACTATTTCTATATTATTATATCAATACCTAAATATGAGCATATATTAACTGATAGTGTATTGCTTTTAAGCCTGAACATGAGTAGTATATGTTTTAATATTGCCTTATGGTGTGCCTGTAATATACTCAGATACATATATATATGTATAAAATAACGTTTTTTAATATAGCTTTCACACAATCAGTAAAAAAGTCATTATTAATTTGCCATATTAAAGTTTAACGGGCTAAAAAATTGCATTGTTAAAAATAAGATAATTTTCTATCTTTTGTTAATATTATTTCTAATCAATAGGATACAAATATAAAACTACTTCGAATATAAAACACTTTCAGCAGGGAATGATTCATAAATGGTATTAAAAAATGCAATGAAGGTAGCCCAAGAACGAATTTTGTTTTTATGCGTTTACACACATATTGCTTGTATTACATGTACACAATTTTACTTTTTTGTTTTAAATGTGTAACATATATATAAATTAATAAAAACGACCTTGATGCGCAGAGTTGTATGATTTCATTTTATACTTATCCATATTTAAAGTTGATTTGACATGATGATTTACTACTCTGCGAGATATTGTGATACATGTGCTTGTGCCGAAAATGCTAAGAGGATAAAGAAGCGCCGTGTGAGGTAATGAGCTACGCTACCAAACTATCAAACATCAGGGGTGCGTTTCACAAAACGACTTACGATAAAAATCTTCGTAAACGTAAACCAAAAATTGTTCACAATATTTTTGATATTGATCTAAATTAACCCAAAATTGACACAAATCATGCAGACAATTATATATTTTTTGAAAACAAAATCATTTTAAACATCTATCATAATTTGAGCATACAACGATAATATTGTCAAATTGGTTTACGTCGATTTTTATCCTAAGTTATTTTGTGAAATTCGTTCCTGGACATTTAGTCACTCTACCTACTCTTTGTGTACCCGAATTTTCAGTGTTTTGTTAATAATAGAGGCTATGCTATCAAATATGGATTTGCAACATTCATTTCTTTATGTACAATATGGATTTGCGACATTCATTTCTTCATGTACAATACGGATTTGTGACATTCATATATACATGTACATCTAAATATACTATATAGACGAGTACATCATTTGTATTCATATATTAAATGTAACTGGTAGTGGTGGTGGTGGTGGTTGTGGTATTGTCTCTATTTTGCAATTTTTTCAAACATGAACTACAGATTTCACTGGTTGTATAATCTGCTCCAAAATACGGTAAAAATTATTCAAGCGGAGAAAGGCGTTTATACAGAGGAACATTTGCAAAGTACATTGGGGCATTTTATGTAGGTACCAAATACATATCACTTGTACAGATATACTGCTTTGTTTTTGAAAACCCAAAGAAATACCTTAAATGTTTGTAATATTGGATATTTTTGAAATTATTCTAGAAAAAGCATGTCTGTTTATAAAAGCAATCTACCTTTAGCAATTAATGGAAAACGCCTGCTTAAATTACATTGCTTCATTTGCATTCACTAGTATACTAATTACAAACGACTAAATTACATGCAAACTTCAAAACAGACCCAAGTAAAATTTATCAACTCACTTTGTCAAAATATTAAAAAATACGCTATATTTTTATTACAAAATTGAAAACACTTGACATTCTGCCGAAATGATATTGTTTTTAAAAACGCTTAACAGTTAAATTCAATCTTATAATTACCATTTATATGAACATTAAAATAATATGCATGTATATATGTAGAGGTTTATTAAATACTATCCACAGGAAAAATGTAACAAAAACTATAGAAATCATTTTTAATAAATGGACAATTTTGTCCCAGTTTCTTTAACAATCTAAACTTAAGCCTCTCCTCCTCAACTCAAATATTTAGAATGGTATAATTTCAGTTGCAGTGATCGGCGAGAACAGATTTGTTCGAACTTCAAACCCGTGTGTAACGAATTCAAGTAATGAATTCTAACTGTTTGATTAAAGGAACTCTAAGCTATCTCAGATGTGTATAAAGAAAACAGCTCCTGAAAATAGCATACGTTGATTGTTGTTTTTTTGTTGGAAGTCTTCGTGACAATTTAATGTTTGAATATAATTTAATTCTAAATGTTTACTAAAATCTTTGGAAAACTCCGAGGAAATATATTGTTAAAAGATGACACCACTGGTTTATGAAAACTATCAATACTTTCTAACATATGTAAGTATTAAAATCTATCAATTGTAATCTCAAAACATCTCCGTATGACTTAAGTTCATAGGTGTAATGTTAAGTTAAGGCATGATTAAAAATGATATTGATTAAATATTTGTTGTAGATCTATTTCCCTTTATTATATACAAAGAAAGCAATACTGATAAAAGAACGTACTAGTTTTCTTAATTCAATTTCACAAAATCGATCAAATACTAATTGTCAGTTTGGCCCATGATATTTCAACGGAACTTTTATTCATATCAGTGATAAAGTATTATCAAAATTAAAGTTGTAAAAATTGATTACAAAAAATTGAATAATTAGCTGTTGAGTTTGTCTTCAGAACATATGACGTTTCCTGTCAATATGGCGCAAATATAAATTTACTTCAGATAAAACAACATTAAACATGCCGTGATATGATTATGAAAGACCACACGACGTAGATATTTATGTGCTGATTAGAAATTTAATGTCGAGAAGGAATATTAAACTATTAGCAAAATTGCAATTTAATTAGAGCAAAAACAAAAGTTTTGTTTATTTGCTTTATTGAACGGAGTTTAGCGCAATTTCCAACACATTTCAGGTTATGTATGGCATATTCAGTGTTTTTGTTCACGAAGACCTACGACTGAATCTGAGTAGAACCACTGTCCGTCCACACAAGTAGCTGGCATACTTTCTCACATAAAATATTTGGAATAAGTGGTAGTCAAACCTACGACCTCAGCGGAGAGAGGTAAGTGATTTTGAGGCGGCGTTTTAGATCACTCGACCGCAGAGGGCCTTGTTCTTTTTGTTTTTTTATAAAACTTGTTTTCATCAAGTACTTAAATACGCTTAATTTATATATAAGAATTTTTTAAAAATACTTTTTTATTTTTTTCTACATGGGGATTCATTCTTATATTTAATTTGATAACAACTATATAAAATAAGTCATATTGATAGTGGTGGCTAAAAAATAAATGCTTCAGTTACATTACAATAAACAATCACCACAGCACAAATATTAAATGTAATTCAACATTGTTCAATCTTTTATCAAACCCTCATAATTGAACCTTTCATCAAAGCCTACTTACACTGAGATGACGAAATTGATAGGTTACTTTAGTGCTATGTTTGTTAACATTCATCCGTTATTTAATTGCACAAAACCAAATCAAAGGCTAGAATAAAGAAATGGAACTTTGTAAAGTATTGATGAAATACACTTAACCGGAAAACAAAGACATAAAAGGCTAGAATTCGTTCATTGCAAGAATGCAAGTAATTCGTTATTTACACAGAAAACAAAAAAAAGCAAATAAAAATGTTAATATAACACAGTGAACAATTGCCAAGATTAATCTACACAACTGAACACTATATATTCTTCATGCCGATAAAACAGGTCCGTGATATATGTAAAGTTTGTCACAGTTCTAGCTACAGGACTACAGAATGATGACATTCCAGAAGAACAGGTCAATGATATATGTAAAGCTTGTCACAGTTCTAGCTCCAGGACTACTGAATGATGACATTCAAGAAGAACAGGTCAATGATATATGTAAAGCTTGTCACAGTTCTAGCTCCAGGACTACTGAATGATGGCATTCAAGAAGAACAGGTCAATGATATATATAAAGCTTGTCACAGTTCTAGCTCCAGGACTACTGAATGATGACATTCCAGAAGAACAGGTCAATGATATATGTTAAGCTTGTCACAGTTCTAGCTCCAGGACTACAGAATGATGACATTCCAGAAGAACAGGTCAATGATATATGTAAAGCTTGTCACAGTTCTAGCTCCAGGACTACTGAATGATGACATTCCAGAAGAACAGGTCAATGATATATGTAAAGCTTGTCACAGTTCTAGCTCCAGGACTACTGAATGATGACATTCCAGAAGAACAGGTCAATGATATATGTAAAGCTTGTCACAGGTCTAGCTCCAGGACTACTGAACGATGGCATTCCAGAAGAACAGGTCAATGATATATGTAAAGCTTGTCACAGTTCTAGCTACAGGACTACAGAACGATGACATTCCAGAAGAACAGGTCAATGATATATGTAAAGCTTGTCACAGTTCTAGCTCCAGGACTACTGAATGATGACATTTCAGAAGAACAGGTCAATGATATATGTAAAGCTTGTCACAGTTCTAGCTCCATGACTACAGAATGATGACATTCCAAAAGAACAGGTCAATGATATATGTTAAGCTTGTCACAGTTCTAGCTCCAGGACTACAGAATGATGACATTCCAGAAGAACAGGTCAATGATATATGTAAATCTATGTCACAGTTGTAATATCGTTCCAGGACTACCAAATGATGACATTTCAAAAGAACAGAAGTTTAATAATATGCACCAACAAGAAGGTCCCCACAGCTAGGCATAGAATATTGTTCTCATTGCGTACGGTTGTGCATTACTTAAATTGTGAATAAAAGCTGTTTATCTTACGTAAAATAAGGAGACGAAGTCATTAAGTTTCTTTTTTTCAGAAGCAAAAAATACATTTTTACCGAAGCTACATTAGAATTGTTTTCTGTCGTGCTTCACTCTATTAGCTATTATGCCAAAACAATTTCGTTTAATATTTCTTTACCAGTTTTATTAGAAGGTTTGCTCATTCCATTTTTTATCGTCATTATCGTTAATTGATACACATGCACTTAGGCAATTATTGTTATAGACATAATTATGCCCATGTGTTTAGTAGTGAAACAAACGAAAACAACAATGAAATCGTAACATGGTCGATCTTTAGGTCAAAACCGTAATGGTGATGTACTCATTTTTAATATCATTTTCCCTTGTAATTCAAAGACGAATGCTTCTTTAGTTGAAACTACCAGTAAGCTATTGGTTGCAAAGTAAGCTTATAGCTTTATGACCTTTTATGATTTAGCTTTTTAGAACTGAGTGTTATCTTTTGACAGAACATCAGGTTGAGCAGAGGATCGATCACAAAACAAATGTATTTTAGTCTCATTTAACGACATGCCACTGGGAGCTTAAACCCGACTACCGTCCTCGCATTTTAACATGTATTTGCGTCATTTATATATTTCTACATCTATATTGATGCACATTTTAAATACAGTTTCAGACTATTATACATTAGAGCTTCTTTGTTAAAATATATTTGCGTCATTTATATGATATATCATATTCGATTCGATTCGGAGTTTTGCAGACTATTATACATAAGAGCTTCTTTGTCAAGATATATTTGCGTCATTTATATAATATATCATATTCGATTCGACCTAGAGTTTTGCAGACTACGAGTCGTTTATAATTCTCGGCTAAGATTAACATAATGTTTCTCGGTGGTCAGGATGCATTTGTGTTATTAACATAATATGTCTCGGTGGTCAAGATGTATTTGCCTCATTATAGAATGTTTAATACCGAAATCAGTCTTGGACTTTGCAGAGAGCTTTATAAGACAATCGTTTAAATGTCAGAGAATATTGATTAATCTCGTGTGCAGTAAGCATTACTATATATTCAATAATGAAGAATGCATTCACGTGCACTTTACACCAATGAAATCTTGATAAACTCGTTTACAATTAGAGATGACGGTAATGATCACATTATTATGGTAATTGGAATATCAATCAACGCGATTATCGATGTGTACCAAGGGATTCCAAATTAATAGTCAGTACAAAAATAGCGATGTTTCTTTAATGTTATTAACGTATGCGTTGGAACTGGTAATGCGCGTTATTTATATGTATGTTTAAAGATACTTTATATTGAATTGCATTACATGAAGGTTAAAGTTCTGTTTACTCAGGGGTATTTTACTAACATATTTAAATATCATTCATAATACATACCAATTATTAGACCAGAATTGTGCACTTTATAAAGCATACACGTTATTTCGTTCTGTTATGCATGTGTTTAGTTACTTATACACATCTCTTTCAATGTATTGAATAACAGCCTTATCATTTGCATCTTTAGTTACTAATTTAACTTTTTTTACAAAATATGTTAAGCGAACTATCATCCATATTCATGTGTACGTTAACTATTACCCACATTGAATACAATGCATTAGCCGCCCACTATCATTTCATATAAGTTTCTTATACGCACTTTTTAGTTTATTCAACTAGTAGCGGCACAATCTCATTTATATGTGCGGTAACTATTACACGCCTTTTTAAAGTATTGATTAATATGTTAAAGCAGTGAATTAGTGCGCCCTTTCTTATATATGTAAATTATTAAAAAGCTCCCTTTTAAAGTGCACAGCCTATTTATATATGTGCGTACCAATGCGTGCACCTATTTAAAGCATTGAATCAGCTACATTTTCTAAAGTGTATGTTTATAATGTTTAGCTACTAAGTTACTCACCTCTATTTAAGCATTTGTAATGACATATCTCCACTCTCTTATTCATATGTTTAGTTACTTGTACGCCCCTATTTACTTTGCGCTTTCATTCGTATGTTTACTTACTAATATTTAATTAATCATAAGTCTAGAAATTAGCTTCCATATTTATACATTATAATTATAATATTTAATATTGATATACATATATATATATATATATATATATATATATATATATATATATATATATATATATATATATAAAATACAGATGTTGTAACTGTTGTAAATTCTATATGTTGCATTTTTCAGCTATTAAATACATTTTTATTGGTTATCTCGTCAGCTCCGAATTTCATACAAGAATGTCGTTAAACGGCTTTCGAACGGGACGCTGGTAAAATAAATGACCGAATATTATTAAAGTGAATATAGTTTACAAAACGAAAAGCATCTGTCAAAGGTGTGCATTAGAAGCCAATGGCGAAACCAAGAAAATAGCAGATTCGACTTATATCAGTCTGCTCATCCATTTCTTGTCATGATAAATATATCAAACATTGTGCGCTCCCCACAGCAGCAGTTTAAACAGTAGTAAGCAGTAGAATGGTCCATGATTCCAATGGACCAATTAAAACAATAAAATGGTGTAACTTACACTTTTTGTCGGGACATTGTGTGATTTTGGAGGCATATAAAGAAGTTATGTTAATAGATATGTCTGTTTTCAGAAATTGTCTACCGTTAATGATTGATAATTACGCCTCTTGCATTAACTGTGTAATTAATGTCTAAATCTGAATACCTAATACAGAACAAAAAAATACATAATTACATTCATTATTTACAACAGACCAACGTAACGTAATAAACGTATATTTGACGAAACAGGCATTGTTATAAATTCAATACTCCCGCGAATATCCGGTATGGAAAACGCATTTCTTCGATTTACTACAAATGGTTGAATACCGGAGGTAGTGGAGATGCTATCTTGAATTTGTATACATAGGCACGCTATACGATATGATTTCATAAACAAGCAAAGCAAGACACTGATTTGTAGGAAGTAACAAAACACAATATTGATTGTACATTAAAATGTTTACCCACTCTGTATAATGACTCTGTCATCTGATAGGCATGCAATTATGTCCCCCCAGCGTTCATGAACATAAAACAAAACACAAAACAAACAAAAGACAGAACTCTTTACAATTGTCTCTATACAGAGGGATCATATAATAAATATATGTTAACGAAATGACTCATCTTTAAGTAGTATAAGAGAAAGTTTTATTGGAATAAAAACAATTTCGATATTCTACAGCAATACTTTTTATTTCTAGAAATTATACGTCTATATTTGATTATTCGAAGATTTGTATTTGCGTATTTTGTAGAGAATGCGTCATTCGAAAATTATATAGGATTCAAAAATGAAACTTTTCATTCTAAACAAAATTGATATTTATGAAACAGGTACACACAACACAGAGACACGTGTCAAAACAAAAATGTTATACAATATCTATATGTATACGATTACAATATTATAACCTTGACAACATATTAGGATGAATTTATGACTTGAGGACTTAAAATATAAATTATTGTTTCGCAAGTGAAATCATTCACAATAGTATGATGCATTATTGTGATATTTTTGGACTTTAATGAAAGATTTTATATAATAACTAATACAATATATATTTTTTTTTCATTCTACATTTAAATTAATTCAGATTAGTTATTCCTTTATATACCCATATACTAACAATTAGATACAAATAATTTCAGAAAAACCATTCTCGCTATTAGGTATTGTCATTTCAATAAACTCCAAGTCTCTTTCAAAACGATTGCAGTTACATTTTATATATGATTCGCACAAAGATTAATAAACAGTTGTTACGGCGCTAGGTTATACGATATATGTGAAATGCACTAGGGAATAATAAAGTTGATATATATATGGAGATAATTATTTGTGAATAACCAAGACATAAATGTACAGACCAGACTACGGCGAGTGCGCCTAGCTACAATGCAAACCATAGATGCAATATCAAGGCTTCTGCCAAACCAATAAATTTGTCGACCATGACTTATTTACTATGAAATAACATGCAACACATCAGGACAGGGAGGACAAATTCACATACATTTACTGATAGCGTTATATGAGTAGGATCCAGTTAAGGATTCATGACTACATATTTATATATATATACATGTCTTAATGAAATTGTACATTAATGGCTGTTTTGCTTCACTGTTTTTTCTTTTTATACGTTTTCCATTAGTAAAACATGATATCGCTATTCTGTGATACATGTAACAATAAGTCTGTGAAAACCACACGGACTTAAAATTTGAATTCAAAAATGAGGATTAATAAAAATACTAACCAAACATTGTCTATCATAAATATAAATAGCTGCCTAGACAAATTTGGATATCGTTTTCCTTATTGGAGACGTTGTGTGTATAATAAAGAACATAACATCTATTTTTACATAGATTATAACATTTTTAGAAGGAAAATTGTCATATTGTTAGAGATAATTTGACTGTATTTATCTATTGCATGTCTTGCAGTTAACAGTTACATTCAGAATATTTGATGTTTAAAAAGGAGAGCTGAAAAAAAACTAGACAACCTGATCATTGATATAAGATATTGTCTTTTTTTCAGTTTATTTGAAACACATCCGGAGGTTAAAGATGCTTTCATGTCCTTAAAAACATTAGACACATCAGAGCTTGAATTTAACACAATACTGCGGGCCCATTCCTTAAGGGTTATGGGAACAGTAGAAAAGTGCATTAGTCGGTTGGATAACAGGCAACGTCTCCGAGACTTGATGACTGACCTTGGAATCCGGCACAAAAACTATCACGGAATAAAGATGGAATATATAGATGTAAGTACTATTTAGTCTTTGTTGTCTTCTTCAATTAACAAGGTTTGAAATGAATCTACCGAAACCAAATACATTATTATAACCTTGGCATAAAGAAGGCGTGACCTAATTTATGTTATAGCAAATGATCAATATTTAGACATTTAATCTATATGTTGTCGATTTCGTATAATGACATAAAATAGTTTATACTCATGTACACATTTCTAGTTTTGCACATTTTTGTAATCATATGTTAAATGGACATTGTCTTGTTTTTCGTAATTAGAAAGTATTCAAACTGCTCTGGCTTCTGCAAAGCCATAAGGTATATGTGCGATAAGCATTATTTCTATATTTTTAAATACAATCAACCCTGTGTTAGCGGTCATCTTAATTGAACAGTCTTAAGCAAACACATTTACTATTACAATACCTATGCTTTCTGAGAGCAAATTCACCTGTATGAAGCAACAACCTGTCGTAAAATGCCATTTTTGCTCCTTTACCTAACTGGCTGCTTAAGACAGGTTTACCTGTTTACATTTACCATGCATATATGAATTACTTACGTAGCCAGAGGAGGTTACTGTTATTGACACTGTCATGTGTAATGATGTGATGACAGCGGAGTGAGAGATGTCAGGTGTACCTGCGAGTTTTCAAGCAGTGGTTTTGTCACTGGCCGGTTTAAGATAGTCGATATATATTGTGTTTGCTTGTGATATCCTCACTCCATTTATTAATGCATTTGTTTTGTGTTTGTTTTAGTGTATAGGATATTTTATTTCAAAGTTGGTCACATACTTTATTATTATTTATACAAAGAAGGATTTCTACTATTTTACATATACGTTATCGTTCTATTAAATATTAAAATATAATTTTACCTTCATACACACTTTACGCACTTTGCCGAGGGTTATTTGCAGTTGATACAAGGCAAAATGTCCCCAATTATCCCATTTATTCAGGTTAATTGACTCATAAGAATGCACAGAGATGAAACTACACAATGCAGTTATTCGTTTGAATGAATATATTTATTACGTCGTGTTATATAATTGTGTCTTCAAGAAATGATAATACACAATTTCCATATAAACTTGTTTGCAAAAAATTATATAATGATCCTTTTATATTTTTATCAAGTCGTTTAATAAATTCAATAATAAATTTGCACTCGTGTAAAATCTCCTATTTATTGCTGTGCCTTGTAATAAAATTAATTTCTTTCATTTTCAGCTGATGGGTCCGCAATTTATTTTATCTATTAAGCCTCATTTGGAGAGCATATGGACACCAGAGCATGAATCAGCTTGGGAACAACTTTTCAAACTCATGGGATATCACATGAAAAAAGGAATGTGCAGTATATAACGCTTAACCAAGGGAAGTCATGTGGAAAAGGAATGAGTTATATAGAAGACTGACGCAGACGGTATTGAATGAAAAAAGGGGGATGAATATTATATAACGGGTGGCAAATGTATATGCAATATGTTATAGGAACCAATAGCATAGATATGATTTTATTATAATATGGAAGAAAACCTGAGGAGATACTATATGTTAACGAAATGTTAATGTCATGACACTGACCAATGGAACAGAATCGTCAAAGTGCATACTTGCAGAATGTAATAGGGAAACATGGTATCTCAGATGATATTAAAGGTTTATAATATATAAAAATTCGAAGTGTAAGGATATATTGAGTAAAACAATTATTTGTGTGACGGATAATAGGGATATTGTTTTATGGAAAATAGGAAACGACACGTGCCTATATATGTGTTAACGTGCTCTTAAAATACTGAGGCATGTTCCGCAAACGTTTTAAAGTTCATAAACTTCTTAGCATAAGATGTTTGATGTTACGAAACTTTATCACGAAATTCATTTAGTGTTTCATTAACATTATCTTAATATCATTCACAAGCCTTGTAAATTAACATTTCTTTTTTTATCAAAGACAAACACAGTTACTGCACAAACCAGACATATATTGAATAATTTATGATATCTGAGATATGTTGAACCAAGGAATATGATAATGTGAAAAAGAAAGAAATGTGTAGTCTATCGTATTGTGTGATTAAGAATACTAATTGTGTATTATGGACAATGGATGAAGGCTTGTGTATGTAAATATAAAATGTATGTATCAGCACCATGGACAGAGGCTTGAAAATAAATGTATAAGATGTATGTATCAGTACCATGGACAGAGGCTTGAAAATAAATGTATAAGATGTATGTATCAGTACCATGGACAAAGGCTTTAGAATAAAAGTATAAAATGTTTGTATCAGTACCATGGACAAAGGCTTGAGAATAAAAGTATAAAATGTATGTATCAGTACCACGGACAAAGACTTGAGTATATAAGTATCAAATGTATGCATCAGTACCCTGGACAAAGGCTTGAGTATATAAGTATCAAATGTATGTATCAGTACCATGGACAAAGGCTTGAGTATATAAGTGTAAAATGTATGTATCAGTACAATGGACAAAGGCTTGAGTATATAAATATAAAACGTATGTATCAGTACCATAGATATAGGCTTGAGTATATACGTATAAAATGTATGTGTCAGTATCAGCACCATGGACAAAGGTTTGAGTATATAAGTATAAAACGTATGTATCAGTACCATGGACAAAGGCTTGAGTATATAAGTATAAAGTGTATATGTCAGTACCATTGAAAAAGGCTTGAGTATATAAGTATAAAATGTATTTGTCAGTACCATGGACAAAGGCTTGAGTATATAAGTATAAAATGTATGTGTCAGTACCATGGACAAAGGCTTGAGTATATAAGTATAAAATTTATATTTCAGTACCATGGACAAAAGCTTGAGTATATAAGTATAAAATGTATGTATCAGTACCATGGACAAAGGCTTGAGTATATAAGTATAAAATGTATGTGTCAATACCATGGACAAAAGCTTGAGTATATAAGTATAAAATGTATATATCAGTACCATGGACAAATACTTGTGTTTATAAGAATAAAATGGATAAATGATTGTGGATATAAGTATAAAGAGTATATGCATCAGTACCAAAGACAAAAGCTTGAGTATATAAGTATAAAATATATGTATCAGTACCATGGACAAAAGCTTGAGTATATTAGTATAAAATGTATGTATGAGTACCATGGACAAAGGCTTGAGTATATAAGTATAACATATATGTGTCAGTACCATGGAATAACGTTTGATTATATAAGTATAAAATGTATGTGTCAGTACCATGGACAAAGGCTTTAGTATATAAGTATAAAATGTATGTAACAGAACCTTGGAGAAAGGCTTGTGTATGTAAGTATAAAATGTATATATCAGTATCATGGACAAAGGTTTGTGTTTATAATTATAAAATGGATAAATGCCTGAGTATATTAGTATAAAATGTATGTATCAGTACTATGGACAAAGGCTTGAGTATATAAGTATAAAATATATGTATCAGTACCATGGACAAAGGCTTGTGTTTATAACTATATAATATATGTATCAGTACCATGGACAAAGGCTTGTGTATATAACTATATAATATATGTATCAGTACCATGGACAAAGGTTTGTGTATACAATATATGTATCAGTACCATGGACAAAGCCTTGTGTATATAAGTATATTATATATGTATCAGTACCATGGACAAAGGATTGTGTATATAAGTATAAAATATAACTGTTGCTCACGGGATACTCCTAACCTGGACGACCTAATTTAAAAGTAAAATGAGAACATATTGATATCTTAATGGTGATGAACGACGTGTACAGATTGTAACATGTTTAGAATTTAAACATAAAATGGGCATAATGTGAAATTCATTGATCAAATGTATTACTCGTGCCCAACCATTACAACGATATGAAGCTGTGAACGTTTCATCTAAAATAGTTTACTTATATATTTGTTTAATGAAACGGAGGTAACTAGTATTTGATCTGTTATTGAGCGTGTTACCTGCATGTTACATGTATTGTGTAACAATCCAAAGCTGATATAAGGCTTAAGGTATGTTAACAAGACGAGGATTAATGCAAATCTGTACTTTATATATGAGTAGTCTGATACGTACTTTGCGTATTAACGCTGACTACCAATTTAGGTTGATAGAGAGAGAAGACACGAGTATAAAGTCATACTCCCACAAAAGCAACATATTAAAATGAAGTGTCCAGTATGTGTCAAGGCTTTAAAAAGAGATACTGCGCGTATTTGCAATGTAAGGTGAAATGTACAATAAGAGCATTGCAAACATTGTGCAGCTTACTGTAAGAAGACATTTAATGAGGACTATTATGGGTTCACTGGGCCTAAATTTATCAATTGTTTAAGTCTGAGTATCGAACTTTGACTTAAACTCTTTTATAGGTAATAAATTTGATCCTGTATTTTTTTCTGCTAAACATTCATTGAAATTGCTTGTTTTTGCAAATAAATAAATCCATTGGCGTGTTAGATATAAGTTATTTCAATGTTCAATGTTTGATATTTTGAGTCAGACTCCAAACATTGATGACTTTAGGTCCTCGTTATCGAACTATTACACGAGTTTAATGAAACGCAGCAGGAAGTGTCTAAAATATAGTATACAATTATACGACAATGAATTCTAACATTACATTACGAAAATGAGATAATTTGGTTTATCCATACGATAGACCATGGAACAACCAGATATTGACAGCAAATGCAAAATAAAAATCAATCACCACAAAGATACTGTCTTTACTGTGTTTGGAACGACTATATAGAGATCGTGCGGCTTTGCTGTATCCGTTTGTTAAAAAAAGGTCAAACATTTGTCCCGTACATAGACTTCAAAAATAGATGAAAAATAACGGCAAATTGTTTATAGATACGTTTGGTTTATAGCTTCGTGAATGGTGGCACAGAAGGGACACAGTTGCTTCTATGTAGACCATCTTCTACACCTGATTAATAAAGATACCATATTCAACATTAAATATACATATCAGCATCATACTATACATATTATATGATGTATGCAAGTCGAACTAGTAGTTGATTTGAGTTTTTGATTCTGCATTTGCACGAGAACATGTATAGAAACATATGTGTATATGCCCTAAGTCACAATGTTGATTTGATAACTTTATACCTTTTGCTATTCAACAATGCGTCGTTATCTACTGCTAGCGGATCTTCCAAAGCGTATTATAAACGATCATCATGGTCAGCATGTTTTATTATTTCACTCTGTTAATATAATTATAGCATATATAACACTATATGGAAAAAAGGTTAGTACACCGTATAACATTCAAAATTTTACATTTTCTGTGAACTCATTTAGTGATAAAGCCACGCCTACATAAAAAAATAACCACTGGGCTATTCTTGTCCTAAGGTAGGATTAAAAACATGTGTAAAGAATGTCGAATCACGCACCAATCTTTAGATTCTACACATGCATAACAACCAGTAATAACATATTTATTCCTATCAATTATTATCCTGATGATAAAGAAATATGAGTGAAATATATCAATGAAAACTAAAACTACTGCGTAGTAAACGTGTATACATACATCAGAACCGTTATTAAAACTCACTAATATCCGATATTATCGTATTGTTTCCATTATCAGCCGAAATCCGCAGTTTTGGTGACGAATTGTGTTTAAGTCAAAAATAAAAAGACAGCCGCCTTTTTTCTACCGATTCGGACAAAAATATCGTTAATTCACGCGAGCTAACTTAACAGTGAAGTGCACGTGGTCAATGCAGTTGGCATTTGTTTAGGTATTGTCGAAACGATGTTTAAATGTTGTGGAAACCAACATTTATGAATGCGTACGGTTAGAGTGCACATCCGGATCGTAACTCAGGCTGACGTTTGGAACGTTTCAAACGTACACGGTTTGTTTCACTTCTCTCGAATACCTTTATTTTATTATTACCATCTGAAGGTAAAATACCGTTATGCTGGTACATAGATTACTAAAGGGACACACATAAGTAACCTAATAGCAATATAATGGCATCCATGCTTCGAACAAATAATCACACATAAAACGTGCACTCCCCACGCATAATAAAAAACCCAAAACAAACAACATTATTTTTATATTTTAAACTGTAACTTTTAACGTCCTTTTTCATATCTTTCTTCCAAATCTGCCCGAATAGCAGGAAAGTTTATTGAAATCATGTTGAGTTTATCGACATTATAGACTTGGCACCAGACACTAGACGAATGCGTTTTCCCATCGCACAGTTTTATAAGTGTGCAAATATGTAATTTGTTATTCTAAGGAGTGGGTCTACATTCTATAAATATAGTCATTATTCATTTAACAATTCAGAGTCGGTGCCTTTTTAAAAATATGTTCCTGTCAAATGCTCGTTTTTTCGACATTTATCTGATTCCCTAAATTACACATGTATACATATTTTATGTGACATTGCCCTTTGAAATATTTGTTAAATATATATATTATATACAATACATATAATTACATGCGTAATGAAAGCGAAAGTTCGTATTATAAATTGTTTACTGTAATGTAAGTTTGATTTTAAGAATCTTTGATATATTGTTGTTTTAGTATATTATTTTCTGAATAGCGTTTGGTTGGGTCTAAACGAATCATATTTTCCACTGATTTGAAAAGGTGTTCTTTGAAATGTTCTCTTATTATAATGCTTAAAGAAAATAAATCTTCAAAAACAGCCGCAAAATATATTGGCTAGGAAAATTTTAGATTTTCATGTTTGTGGCTTTTTATTTGACGTTATAGTAGTATTTCATTTAGTAAACCATTTCATATTTTGAACACAGAACAATTAGAGTCACAAACATGTCCATTTATTAATTATAAGAACATTTTGCATCACTTAATAATGCGGAATAACTGAAATATTAGATTTTTCATCAGAACATATATGCATTGGACAAGCATAACAACGAGCAGTCTAAAGCGTCGTCTCAATAGCATTAAGCTCTCGCCGCTAGGTTAAAGGTTCATCTCCCGATCGCTCAAAAATCTTTATGTGAAAAAAAGCTTGTCAGTTATTTACGAAAGGACGGTGGTTCTACTCAATTCATTCTTCTGAGATCTGCCACCACCAATAAAACTGGATATACCACATGTAACATGAAATGTGTATAAAATGCCGATATATGTATATAGATGGTCGGGGTCTGGCCAATAATCTTCCTTTAATTAAGACTATCTAAGAGAAAATGTTTTTCTCGTTGTATTTTTACTTGGATCAATCTTTGTAGTTATTCATTTTCATTATGATGATCGATTTTAAACTTGACTAATGAATATAAAAAAGATTACATTTGGTTAGCCAGATCAAGTATTTGTTTGCAATCAAAGAACATGTTATCTTTTCTTGATATTATTTCATTTTGAAATCAATTCCTTTAACATAATTTTATTTTCACTTTTGATTGATTTGAAAATATCTACAGCCTGTTTGACATTAGAGAAAATTAAATATAGCAAAATGTTAGCCTTCAATTGGATTTTGTTGGAGATGTTTCTTTCAAATGTAGAATTGATGTAAAATGTTTCAATGGTAACACGACTACAGGTTAGTTTAGTTTAAATTTAGTTATTTTACGATAGTGAAACAACTTATTACAACAAGGCCAAATCACGCTCGTAATCTACCTGGGAAGAACCAGTACTAAGCATATGTGGACATCTTGCTCAAGGACACCACACATAACGTCAAAAGTTTAATTGCGGAATATTTCAACTGTTGATTATTATTGATATAATGTGTTATTTCTTTAAAATATAAAATGCAACAATTAATACGTTAAAAGAAACTGTAAAAATATTATCAGTATGTGTTTGAGTTTTATTGATTTTAGTAAAATTCTATAAGTGGTCTCACACTTATATAGTTTGAAAACTAACCGCGAAGCTGTAGTTTTATCTATGCCAATTGTATTGAAAACAAATGTTTAAAAATATGTTGAAAAAATAAAACGAATTCAATAAAAAATACAAAGTTAACTACGCTTTTGAGTTTTCAGTGAGATATTCCAATAGTGTCAGATGACTTCTAGTAATTCTTCTTCCTCTCATTTAATACGTGATTAAGAATAGTTTATCCAAGAACCTGATGTGTCTCGATTCAGATCAATTTGATCAATTAACCCCCAGTGAAAGATCAGGGAATTCCATGCCTGTCCCACAATTCATTGCAACTGGTCGCTATGACGTCTTCAAACTTTTAGTTGAAACAACTGACCAATCAACATGCTCAAATGTGGCTTCCGCAACATTACTATTTAATAGATTCAATCGTGAGAGATGGGTCTGTTCTACAGACTAGCTCTAGACAGTGAAATCACAATTGCTACAACGTCTCATGTTTTAACAATACATTAAGATGCTCTCAATAAGGAAGTCTGTATGATTATTTAATGTCAGATTATGGTCATGCTTAGTGGCCTGTGATTGTCGGTCGTATTTATAACAGGAAATATTTTTAATGATAAAGGAAAACATAGACAAAATACATTGTGTTTGTGTCAGTGAAATATCGTATTTGATTTCATCTCACGAACAGTTATTTCAAGGCCAGCTGAAATTTTTGGTCTAATTACTATCATTAAAACATGAATTAAAAACAAAACAAAAACTAAAAATCAAACTTGTACAAGTTATACAAGTAAACAGCCTTCTGCTAACGCCTTTGAACAACATATAAAAGTGCAAAAAGGAGTTGGAATATGTTCAAATAGAACATTCATTAAAATGTTCATAAAACTGTAACTCAGGTTAAAATTTTATATTTAAACCATGGACGTACGGTCCACTAAGTACATGTATATACACGTGGATTCTATTGTGTATTTTACAATTTCAATTCCAATTACAATACTCAATTAAGGATTACATTGTTATCGAGGTCAGCAGTAACTTAATAATTGGTTATACATATGATCACTTTTTATAATACAAAGACTGAAGTGTTTTTACATTCGAGTGTTTATGTTTCTTATTGTATTGCACTAACGTATATAAAATGTCAATATAATCATAGCGTGTATGCTGGTTGGTGTCATTTACCACATTAAATTCATTTAAAAGGGAGTATATCAGAAAAACGCTATAAATGTCTATAAACACTAAAATATTTTTTTCAAATGGATAAAAAGCATCCCAGTGTCATAAATACATAGAATCCGAATGGCTTGGTATATCAAACCTACTAAAACGTGACAAAATTGATATTTGAATTGAAGTGGTAAACTTGAAACACAATCCCCATTCTAAACAATAGACAGCACTTAAATACTGATTGACTAGTTATAAATACTGATTGGCGATCTTTGCATCGTCACTCGGACTCTTTCTAAGATAAACAAGTATAACTACATGTACACATGTGTAACAGATTAAATTGAAATCATATTGAAATCACGTGTTTCATTTAATTTGTCATAAGCTATGCTGCAATCTAAGCAGGAATCCATTTAAGTCTAACCTAGGTGTATAGCCCAAGTTTGGAAATCCCTTTTCAATGTATTATTTTGGCATGTTTAAATAGAAAATATTTAGGCAATATGGAATCAGTGAGTCTATATAAGCATGTTATATTAAAAAAAGTCAATTCTAAATTTTTTAAAAGCACATATGTGTCATAGGACGTGGTTATCATTACGCTTTGTTAGAACGACATGCATGTGCCATAGAAGTTTTATATATTAAATCGTCAGAAGCAGTCACACATGTGTCATAATATCAATAACACATATTGCATATATTCGAAAATTACAATAAAAAATGTGAAGGGTTTGATATGATACGCCATAAAGGAAGAACTATTAATTATTGTTCTTCCTTCCCCCACATTTTGGATTGAGAAGGAAAGCAGAAGGAGGCTTCTTGTCAGGTTTAACCGATGAACTGAGAAGTATTCAATTGCTGTGTTTAAAACTGGTACAAATAATATTTACGATTAATTTCCATACAAAATCTTACAAATTGAATTAAAACATTACATATTTTAAACAAACGTCTTCAATTGAACATTAAATTAATTTGCATGAGATTTTGAATATGAATATACACATATATACCGAGTGTTTAAAGCTCAAAATCGAAGCAAAGGGATTGCCTTTTTTTCACCGAGCTGATTTCTTAAAAAATATATCTCAAATAACGCTACTTAAGAAGCCTGTTTACTACTACACGAGGTTAGATATCGGTCATCGTTCAACGTTAACCTTAGTAAACATATAATTAAGACAATTATGGCGCGTATGTATTAGCCCTATTTTGGAGAATATATGTTGCAGTTAGTTCAGGACATTGTCCTTTTTACGTTTTTTATTGGGATAAACGCACTTTTCAACACAATTTATAGGGTATATAAGGCAAATATATACATGTGTTTTAGTTGAGGAAGACTTCAGAATGTATTTGAGTGGAACCAGCGTCCCTCAGTAAGTAACTGGCAAAATCTTCTCTCATAAAGACTATGGAAAGGACGGAACTCGAATCTATGACCTAAGCGGTTAGAGGTTAGTGATCTTGAGACGGCGCCTTAGACGGAGGACCCGACATTGTTCTATTACTAAGTGCGCGAGTTTTCAAATTGCTTATATGGTTTGTTTGGCGTACGTATGTATTTCTGTATCAGGTTATCAGGCATTTTAGTTGCATTTATTAATGTTTTACTTTTAAATACCAAGCTAAACCCAATTTTTACTGCAAACACAGTTTACCATATGACATGGAATCTATATTGATTTTATTCTAGAAACACAACCCGTATGTGGCATAATTACCATTTGGACCTCTGCAGTTACAACTGTATTGATGTTATGACTGTATTAATGATAAATTGATAATATTTATTGTCACGCTGTATTTTTGTTCATACTCTCCTATACCATAGGCGGGAGTATAACTTATTTACGCTTGCAATATACTGAAAACACATGAAAGCGCCCTTGGGATATAGAGGTGATTAATGTAAACGAGTAACGTAGATTGGAGAAGAAAATCATGGCCCAGTCCATTTTGGTTATCGTTCAATTAACGTCTAAAAATCTCCAATCCAATTTATTTTTTTAATCAAAACATAAATCCCTTGAGTTAATCATGTTCACTGATATAAACCGCCAGTAATAGAGCTATTTCTTAACGTTGTAGTAAAATGAAGTAATGAAACATTCACCTCCACCGTTCATGTCACAATGTGCTATCAGATATTGCTTTCGCGAATATTCGTGAGGACACATACTTCGTCAAATGAAATCACCGTGAAGCTATACACATTTTACCCTACACAAGATAATTCGGTCTTTATTACTATGGTCAAGCTGAAATGTTGTGTTTTAGTGATATAATGATATTTATACTAATAGATAGGTTGTAAAATGTCAATTGTGAGTGGAAGGTTCGTGCCAGTTGTACACCAATATTTATAAAGGAGAATTAAAAGCCCTAATTTTCGGTACAGTCGTTTACAAAAGCCGCATAATTGAAGTTCAAAACAAAGGCACCAATACAAGGTCAAATATCCGTGTAGATGCAACAAGGCTTTAATGTTTTTAACTTTTTCGTCGTTTCTTTGTAAGTCACACGAACACGCTAACACAGTGATTTTCAATAAAAATATCTCTTTATATGATTGTTGACATGGATAATGATATATCTCGTTTTGTAAAGATATTGTCCGCCATCAATATTCAATATTTCGATCTCCTTATGGGTTTTTCGATTGCATATAATTTGACCCAAAATTTGGGTCATGTAATCATGTTTTTGCCATGTGGACTTATAAACAAAAACAAACATTTGTATAACTTCGCCGAATCTTTAGCTACTTTAAAGATCTTTTTTTTTTCAATATATATACTTGATTGATTTTGCTTTTGTGACAAAAATAACTATATTACTTTTTTTCCATTTTTTTAACACGTGGTCGAACTATTATTGTTTACGCATTTCCTCACTGACGTATTTTCCGGAAGACAGAAATCGTTCTTTTTTTAAAGGGACGACTTTCGAAGATCGAGTACCATCTCAGAAATTCACGAATTGATAGAGTTTCTTTCAATATAGGTTAGTTGTATCTACGAAACCAAGTACATTCAATTGCCAACTTTACGTTGGTCGGTCTTTGATACGAAATATATAAAATACCATTTAGTTGCTTTTGTTTACATTTCGCCTTGCACTGTTTTCAGCTGAAATATTATGCAAATCACGTGCTAGCAAGCACACGTAGCTAAAAAGTAGTTTAAAAGTGATACATGGTATTAGTGTAAACTATCCAGCTAAATTAATATTTGCTCAACATTTATTTGTTCTGAACCGTTTATGTTGCACGTTGTTATTAACTTGTAAATCGTTCCATGCATTAAGAAAATGCTTTTTTATAACAAAATACACAATTGATGACAAACTTTAGTACTTGTGCATTATTTACCTGGCACCGGGTAATATTATTGATACACTGGAGTGTCATGCCGCAAACGCATGCTTTGAAGTAGAACTATCCTCTAAATTTTGAACTCTAAACAAGGAAGCTTCCAGTACCATATTTCTTAATTATTCAGCGATTAAAAAACAATACAATTCTTGAATCCTATTACTGTAATAGAAAGTATAATTTTTTAAAGATAAAATTAAGTTAGGTTTTGGTAAGCATTACTTTAGATTAAGATAAAGGAATATACAATATGCAGTTGGTGGGTTACAATAGTCTAATAAAAGTGTTTCCTAAGTTTAGTTTTAATGACAGTAACACTCAATTGCATGTAGAAATAGCAAAATCTGACCAAAATCAGAACATTTTTAGTCCTACTAAGAAAATCAAGGTTAATAATATTAACTGTTTCAAATGATATTGATTAGTTAAATCAAACTATATTTTAGCAAATTTCGAACCCATTGAAAAGAAATAACATTGTTATTTTTAATATTAAACTATGAAAAGACAATGCAATATATGTATAATATCGTCCCATTAGTGCAAGAAGGTACCAAACAACATTTTGGGAGAATTTGACTTTTTTTACAACAGTATATCACAATCTTGATTTTGTAAAACGATCTAAGCCATATGTTTAAAACTGAGGGTACTTTTGCATAATGTAATATGGTACCAAGTGCGTATCTCAAAAAGTTTTAATGCAAAAAGGTTCAAAGTGTGCTGCAGTTTGTGCAAAAAGGAACCATATGTGATATGGTACCTTTTTGCTTAAATTACTATTTTATATTTTCGATATAAGTATAATGCAAAAAGGTTCTATTTAACAAATGGCACCTTCTTGAATTAAGTGTTTTTAGAAATGTATTGGTTATCAATGTAATAAAGATCCAATTGCCAAATGGTACCTTTTTGCATTCAACATAATAATGCTATAGAGTAAATTGTATTACTTTTTCTGATGATATGGTACCTTTTAGCACAGACTAAGATGTTAACCAGCATGCAGTTTTAATTATTTATATAAGATAGCATCTTGATTCAGCAAATTCTTGACCGAACAAATAAACAGCAGGCGTGCAATTAAGTATGGCACTGTGTTCCTTGATTGACAAACAAGTTCGATGTCATTTATGGGATGAGACACTAGGAAAAAGGCTTCCTGTGAAATAGTAAAATATATAAAAAGGAGCACAATGTCCGTCTGTGCAGCATATTGAGATCATTTCCAGAAATCATACTATTCAGACTCTTGTGAAGGATAAAATAGAAACCAATACAGTCCGTGCACTTGGTCTGTATCTTCATTATTTTTTATCAAAAATTGTAATTTGCATATGTATAGAAATGTTATTAATTTTCAGTGATCAGGAATCTGCACATGCACATTATGACAATAAAGATATTTTACTGGTTTGTCTTACCTAGGTTTTCATTACCATTCTGAACTTTAGTGAATCAGGTCAAAATGGTCATAGAAGAGCAACGGGCGTATATCAAAATACGGACATTGTTAATTAGTTCGCCTACATATAATAAAGCAGACTTGGACAAAGTTTATGTGGAAAGTGCTCTCAGGTATTGTGCAGTTGCAAACTGGTCACTTTGTTTTAAAAATGGTAGAGACAGTGATCCCAAGGCGGCATGGCCGTAGTCAGCGTTTAGCGAGAAAGATGGTGTTGCTGTGCAGGAAGAATTCAATAGACGCAAGATACACTGTGGAGGATATTTCCTAGATATGTGACTTAAATTTGTCGGCAGTGTTGTTTTATATTAACGGAATCTTAGGAAGGTTTGTGCCAGATAGATACCACATCGTTTAACTTGAGTAAAAGATTGTGCGTTTTAGAATGGCCCAAGAATATTTGAAACTGTACGATGGTTTTGACCTCAGACGGCTGCACGAGTCAAGTATTGGTGATGAAGCATAGAAATCGTTTTTTGAACTGGAAGGAAAAGAAAATAATAAAGTTTGGATAGGTTAAATGGGGAAAGGCCTCAAAGAGCAAAGAGAACCAAGACTAAAACGTGTAAAATATGCCTTATATTTGGATTAAAACGAAATGGTGGCACGGATGCCAGTAACTGAAGGTTTTATGTACAAAATGTCCTTCCTGTGGTTACTTATCACAACGCCAAAGCCCACCCACTTTTGACGTTTGGCTCAATTCTGTCATCAAACAGTGCATGAGAAGCTGCCGCCGGTTCGAGTCCAATCAGGAGGTCAGATTATCAGGATTTCACTATATCAGTAGTATACCAACGAGGACTACAGAGAGGCATTTTCTGATTTACCTCAACATTTGAAAAAGTGTACAGACGTGCTGGGGGTACTTCGAGGGTCTGATTTAATCAGTTTTATCAAAGTAAGCTTCACTTTCTTATACCGCATCAAGTGCACAGACTTTTCTGATGCCCCTAATACAATGTCACAAATACCCCAGTTGCAAACATTTAATCATAAATGTTTGCAGTCTGGTCATTCACAGATAGAATGCGACTCACTGTACAATTGAAATGGCCTTGAAAAATACAATCATTTTTGTACTATAACAGTGGAATACACTTGTCAGTTGGGCTGGAAAGAAAAATCCATATGTTGCTGTACCAATATGTTATGATCATGTCTTGGACTTCAAATCGTTTGTACAAACACACTATTCAACCCTCAAATTTTCAACCACTGGAGAGCGTATCAACTGCCTGATAATTAAGTGCATACAAGTGAGGAAAGATTTCCACGCAAAGACAGTCGTCAAAAGGGCAAATTTAACAAACGGCCAGGACATGTGTCTGATATAAGTCATTTCTATGACAAGTTGGCAAATCAGCTCGATACTTTGCAGACAACTAGACCACTGGTTCGAAAACAGCTTAAAGGAAGATTAAAATGAATCACTTCATACAAACATCTTCTGGCTTCAGTGCCTTCCCTGTAGTGTTAGTTTTAAATGGCTTTGCAGTACTGAGAAGAACGGTTTTATACTTGGCATCGCTCAATATTGTAGTTGTTTGCTAGTAAAGTAAACTTTATTTCTATTACAATTAAACATTAACTGATTATGTTTCAAAATAAAATGAACCAAACTATTATATAAAATGTCATTATGACTACAATTATATGGCAAATAGTTTCACTGAGCACTTTTTTGGTCACATTTCAGTTTTAAGATGTTGAAAAAGTCATCTTTTCGTCAGAGCAAGAAGGTGATATGTGACACATGGTACCTTTTGGTTCAATTTTAACCATAAATTACAAAAATATTACCATGCAAAAAATGTATCATATGCCATATGGCTCGTTTGAGCACTTAAATTATTTTACATATGTTTAATGCTAAAAGGTACCAAGTGCTAAAATGATCAAATTCATCCTAATTTGATAAAATATTAATTTGAAACTTGTAAGATGTATAAAACAAATGATAATATATCAACTAAAGCTAACATTATTTGAAAATAATAAATGACTGATTTCCGAGACATGCCCAAACCTTTAAACGCGATTATCTCAAAACAATGAAAATGTCACTTGGTACCGTCTTGCACCAAGGACGATATATATTTATATATTATTTGTGTAATAACATGGAAGTATACATTAAGTTAAGACATTGAAGTATACATTAAGTTAAGACCTGGAAGTATACATTAAGTTAAGACACCACACAAGAAATATTGTTTGAAAATAAAAGGGCATCAATGTTAATAATATGAGAATTCAGATTTGAAATTATTTAATTTGCATCGATTGTAAAACAAGTCATAACAACACAGTAGAACAACACATTGCCTTGGCGGAGGATCAAACCAACGACCCTCCTATCCGGGATCTGATGTATAATGATAATAATTATGTTGTTCGTTGATGGGTCATAATTTACGTTTCACCTTTAAGTTAGGAAATCAATTTCAAAGAAATATCTAAAAGGCAAGGTGGTAAGTGCCTCTAAAACACACACTGATATAACACACATTACTGTTGAATTCATTTTGTTTCGTTTAAAAATAGATTGATATCGCAATACAAAATCAGCAATAATATATACATAGACATGATATATCGGTATCGCAATACACAATCGGCAGAAATATATACATAGGCATGATATATTGGTATCGCAATACACAACCAGCAATAATATATACATAGGCCTGATAAATTGGTATCGCAATACACAATCGGCTATAATATATACATAGGCATGATATATTGGTGACGCAATACACAATCTGCAATAATGTATACATAGGCCTGATATATTGGTATCGCAATACACAATCGGCAATAATATATACATATGCCTGATATATTGGTACCGCAATACACAATCTGCAATAATATATACATAGGCATGATATATTGGTATCGCAGTACACAATCTGCAATAATATATACATATGCATGATATATTGGTATCGCAATACACAATCGGCAATAATATATACATAGGCCTTATATATTGGTATCGCAGTACACAATCTGCAATAATATATACATAGGCATGATATATTGGTATTGCAATACACAATCGGCAATAATATATACATAGGCCTGATATATTGGTATCGCAGTACACAATCGGCAATGATATATACATACATGTAGGCTTGATATATTGGTATCGCATTACACAATCGGCAATAATATATACATAGGCCTTATATATTGGTATCGCAATACACAATCTGCAATAATATATACATAGGCCTGATATATTGGTATCGCAATACACAATCAGCAATAATATATACATAGGCCTTATATATTGGTATCGCAATACACAATCTGCAATAATATATACATAGGCCTTATATATTGGTATCGCAATACACAATCAGCAATAATATATACATAGGCATGATATATTGGTATCGCAATACACAATCGGCAATAATATATACATAGGCCTGATATAACAAACATGTTTATGAAAGAAGATGAAACAAAGTATGACTGCTCATTTTGTTTAGTTATAGTGCATGTATCACTTATGTATGATATATTCTGTCATGGTGCTAAACAAAAGACAGGGTAGATGTTCTGGAGCAACCTATGAAGTTTTCGTTGACAAGGAAAATTCCATATGTGTGAAATCTACATGGGGATTGAGCAACTATACAGGAGACTTCTTATTTTAATTGATTTATAGACCTGCAAAATGTCGCGTAATATAGTTATTATAACTTCCATTTGTCGCAGAAATTCCTAGCAATGTGTTTATTACTACGAATTCTAATATATTTATATTGCCACTAACAAAACTTCACAACAATTTTGCTTAAAAATGAATTCAATACCATTTAACAATATCAAAATATTATAGGTAGCATAAAACTTTTGAAAAGTTAACAAATAATTTTGATAAGAAGTTTTATCAACATTTATTGAGGGCATGTAAGTTTCTTATTCTTCTCTGTTTTATATAAGTCCTTGTGTTTACAACGTTTTTCAAGCACATCCATGCAAATATATGTGTTTGTTGAGAGGTGGTGTGGTGAACTTCATGTATGTGATATATATATATATATATATATGGAAATTTACTATAACAAACAATAATAAATCCCAAAATACAAAGTGCATCAAGTTATACAGAAACAAAATGATACTTAACGGAACTACTATTTGGTGTTTAATATTCAAAAGAAAATCTGTACATATTTATAACAGTGACCAATTTCTCCGACCTTTTTCTAAGAAAACGAAGAAGTTATCAACAGCTTAGGGCTCATTGCATTTACAAAGATAATATAGCTAAATTATACCAGTAAAATTTAATTGATGACTTATTTATTTAACATGACTGACCGTACCAAAGATTAGGTATACAAAACTGCACAAAAATGTCGGGTTAATATCCCGACATATATCTTATCAATTTTTAATAAATTTTATAATATACAATTTAAATCATTCATTAATTACAGATATCGATCCGTCTGTTTGTACAGATCATAAATTAGTATTTTTATGTCTGATGCATTTCATAGATACAAAAGATAGAGATAGAAAGAGACCCAAGATGGCTTGACTCGCTCTACTTGCAACAAATACCATTTGACATTTTAAAGTTTGTTTTTTTAAGGTGTTTATATGACCTATGGTGAGGATATTGAATTCCACTGTTTCAAGACCTAGTCTGAAGTCTTGTGGTAAAAAATTGCTGTGAAAGTTGGGATAATATTCAATGAAGAATAGAGGTACTGTCGCCTCTACAAGAAGAAGTTTAGCAGCCTTTCACTTGTAGAGCTAAAAATGGATACGAGAAAACAATTTAACACTTATATATACATGCTAGACAAACAGAGCAAATATACGCTTTGGGAGCGTTTTGTATACACTACAAAACAGGATATGTACTTTGAAAGTTTTGAGACTTGTCCCCCACGGCCGAGTGAGCTAAGGCGCTGTCTCAAGATCACCTAACTCTCACAGCTTACGTCGTAGGTTCAAGTCTTCTGCGCGCCCTAAAACTAATAATGCTATTATTTCATCAACAACAAAAATAATTATGTGAGAAAGTTTGCCAGTTACTTGTAAAAGGAGAATGGTCCTACATTTTTTATATTTTGTCTATGGTTTACGTCCAGAATGGATAATGATTAAATATAAATAATTTCTTTTCATCCGGATTGCTAGCCTACAGAGTAAGAAGTTATCATCTTCGCTAAGAAATAAATATCCACCAACTATGTACCTATACCCAGCTGGTAGAAGATCAACTGATAAATGCCTGATTAATAACTGAAACGACAAGCATTAAGGTTTCTTCAATCTCTTATCATCAAATTTATTTAGAAATCTCGCGTTACACTGCTCATGTTGTATTAACGGAAATTTTAACGGGAATCAATCTCTGTCAACGAGTTTGTTTGTAATCTAGCGACCCGGGTTTAATTCAAATACGATACCACACCATTTTTGCATTAGACAATATACAGACGCATTTGATTTGTTTGCTTTTAATAAAACTGTTTTCACCATTAACTACAAAGTTGTTTTAAAAAATATTTACATGTGTAAATACTGAATTAGAACGCGATTTATAATGTTTTAAATAAAAATAATTACCACACACTGAGTCGTCATGTGTCAGTAAATAAGCACTATAAAGCGAAATAATAACATTGAGAATTTATATAATAGATCAAATAATGATATTAAATAGGCATTGGGTAAATAAAGAAATAAAGCATGCTCTTGTTATAATATTGCTTACTGAGTGAAACGCAAACAGCCTATCTTCATTTTTTTGAGTACACGCCAGAAAGTAATTAAAATAGATTATACCACGTTCAAAATAAACATATTGTTTGTTATCAGCACTAATCTATATCTATCACGCTTCACTTTAAATACAAAACTAATGTGTGATTGGCATTCAACAAAATTTGAACATGTTCGTCTTAAACATCCTAATTTACTTTATTCGTGTATGGATCCATACACACTTATATCTAAACGCATCGTATGTATTTCTCTGTGAATAGCTAACTATGTGCACTCATATATATCTTGTTTTCCCCCCTTTTTATTGTTGGGTTAGGTTTTAGTATGACTTGACGGCAAAAACAGTAGTCACACTGGCAATTATATAATTAGCTGACACAACAGGCATTGTACATTTTGATGTTAGGATCGTTAATTGAATCCAGTGTCAATAGCTCTGCCTGTTGTGATTGTAGAATTTTAATGATATGTATTTAAAATGAACATGATTCTTTCACATGGTTTTGCGTAACTTTTATTCCATCGAAGGCTAACAGACTATCAAATAACCTGACCACAGTTTTCTGGGATCCTGGAAAGTTGAGCGGTACTCGAGCGCACATATCTCCGCATATGATGATTTTCCTCGTTTTACCCAGCCGTGAGATATGAGTGGTAATGAGAGGCAATATCGTTTATATATATATATATATATATATATATATATAGTTTTAAAGTTGTTGTGTATAGTTGACTATTTAATGATATATGTACATATACACGTTTTAAACTTCTGTTATAAGTTACAAAATAAGACATTCAGTTTTATCCAATAGATAGGCTTGACCGATATAGTTATTCGCGTTACTTATATGTGATTAATGTTATATATATATGGAGATAATTATTTGTGAATAACCAAGACATAAATGTACAGACCAGACTACGGCGAGTGCGCATAGCTACAATGCAAACCATAGATACAATATCAAGGCCTCTGCCAAACCAATAAATTTGGTGTCGACCATGACTTATATACTATGGAATTACATGCAACACATCTGGACAGGGTGGACAAATTTACATACATGAAGTGATAGCTTTATATATATATATATATATATATATATATATATATATATATATATATATATGGAGATAATTATTTGTGAATAACCAAGACATAAATGTACAGACCAGACTACGGCGAGTGCGCCTAGCTACAATGCAAACCATAGATACAATATCATGGCATCTGCCAAACCTATAGAGATAATTATTTGTGAATAACCAAGACATACATGTACAGACCAGACTACGGCGAGTGTGCATAGCTACAATGCAAACCATAGATACAATATCAAGGCTTCTGCTAATGTATCCCTTCCCAAAACTGGGGTAAAGATATACTTTTATGGACTGCAATAAGATCAATCATACGCCACAACATGCACAAACAGGCAAACTGCTTAATCGTGAAACATAACTTAAGCAGATATGGTACAATATGAATTCAATTAATATAATCTAGCAAACATTATATACCATAAACACACACACGATACCTTCATACCATCCAATAAAAACTTTCAAAAGTGACATTGACATATATATGTATAAAATGTTAATTGTTAAGAACTAACTTTTATTTTGAAACTATGAACATGGATTTAACACCTAATTATCTTTTTAACAGTCTAGAATTTTTCGATGACGTTTGATAGACTTTTTTTTATAAGTTTCATAAAAAGTGATTAAAGTCTATAAAGGATTTAAATGGCTAATAAATAGTAAATGTCAACATCAATAAAACACTTCATCAATGTATTTACTTGTACTAATTTGTAATGGAATCATGACGAATTTATTTATGTGTCCAATCAATAGACTATCCTTCAAAGACAGACTGAATTGCATGACGTAACCGTATTGGTAGTTTTAATATATATCTGGTCGACAACGTCGTATCAGGGGAACTTCTTTCTCGCAATAATAACTACTTGTTTATGTATCGTTATAACAGCAGTGCTGATGGACATTTAAATACTGTATAATTATAATCATGACGGCATTTAGAGTCTAGCGAATAACTTGGCAATCAGCATGACTATCATTTTTAATTCGGGAGCTCTATGCGTCAAGATGCCAGACCAGATTTTTAAAGTTGTTGTGTATAGTTGACTATTTTATGATATATGTACATATACACGTTTAAAACTTCTGTTACAAGTTACAAAATAAGACATTCAGTTTTGTCCAATATATTGGCTTGACCGATATAGTTATTCGCGTTACTTATATGTGACTAATGTTGGAAACGTAACGTAATTTACTAAGCAATATTTCATACACCACTTTATATCTTCACTAAATGAAATATATATGACACTTGTCATGTTTTATTTCCATGTCCATCAGATTTACTATATCGGTGTTCATTTTGTTAACAGTAGATGATAAACTATATCGGTTTTATGAAGCGATATTGACATTACACTTTCGCAATCGTTGTATATCCCATTTACTTATTTCACAAGAAAAACATTAGGCATAAAATAAAGCTTGATATATGCCGACAAAACCACGGCTAACTGCATCTTGATATAGTTTATATACAGTTTAAAGGGAGTGAATCAGATAAAATTGCTATCAATGTCTAGAAAATAAAGATGTCTTTAAAATAGATACAACTCATCCCATAAGCATTATATTTTCAATAGATAAAAAATACTTCACGAAAAATATTTTAATCAGAAATGGAATTGAAACGAAATCTTAGTTCTAAATATAGATTGCATACGAATACTGTTTGACGACACCTATCTCTTCAGTATGACTCAATCAATGACGAAAAACATAATTTGATACGTCTCAAAATACATTACAATTTTGAATTGGTCATCTATTTTAGTCTAACCAGGCCGCGTATATGAAATTCGGCAATCCTATATGTTTTTGTTTGTATAAATAGATATACTTATGGGAAGGACTTGTATAGAAGGATAGGAAACTTGCATCTCCTGACTAAATGTTGATGAAATAGCACACGAAAGATTAATAATTTGAAAATGTATCATTCATAATTCACCGGTAACTGATTTCGTGTACATATACTGTAAGTTGTATGTAATCTTAGATGTTTAAACATGTTACGATCACGCAAAAGAAATCTTGAATTAAAGATATTAAGGTTTGAACAAACATGTATCATAATTTGTCTTATTTATCGTTATTAGCTGTATACAAATATTGTAATCAAACGTACTTCAACAATTTAACACAAATATAAGGACATGGTATTGTAATGATGAGAATTTCGTTCTGCAATGTTAAAATTTGGATTTGTGTCCCTCGGATGAATGGAAGTTAGGGTAATTGAAAACAAAATATTGCGAGATTTTGTGTGAATACGCGAGCGTTCACAATATCTCAATCAGAATAAATGATCGGAAACTAATATGGGATTATTTGATGTAAACTTATTTTCAAATTAACGGAAGTGTAATCTACACTTAGCAAACGTTCTAATCGGTCACATGCATTTACTGATACTACGTCAACACCAATGTGTTAATGTCATATATGAACCTCTAAGTCAATGATCAAATTCATTACGAATTTTTTTTTAAAATGTCATTTAAACCCATTCAGATAAAAAAAACATATTACAACGTTTTGAAATACATCACTAGACTGTAGTACGGACCCATTTCTTCCATTTTGGTCCGTTAAATAGCAATGTTGGGAAAGCCACATTTGAGCACGCTGATTGGCCAGTTGGTTAAACTGAAAGTTTGATGACGTCAAAGTTTAATTAACGTTCAATTGCTATGAATTGTGGAAATTCTATGCCTGTTTTTTTGTGTGTTTTTTTCATTTGTGATTAAAAGACTTGATTTGAGAGATATCAATTTCTGGGATAGACAAAATACATCACCCGAAAAGTCAACATTTACAATTGTATCAGTACTTTTGAAACGTATGTTGATACAAATGTCATAGTAAAACAACTTTTCAATTCTGAAATATTTTCAGTTTACACAATTTCTTGACAGGAATTCATATAATGAATGTGATAGAATCAAACCTATGTGAATGAGCCCAAGACAAATCAGCAATTATTAAATGTAATTGTGGTCCGTTTATTTCTGGTTTTACAGTTGTTGACTGGAATACCTCATAAAATATAACATCTCTTAAGTAATGAGTTATTTTACGTAATATTTGATCAACAGTTTTGTTTACCTCTTTTCAATTGACTTTTGAACGTTTCGTCTGAGACAAACACTAGTTATATGGTGTAAACGATTTTTAAATGCAATTTGTCTCATATGTTTGTGAGGACATGGAAATTGTATGCAATTGTTTGGAGCTCTGGCATATCATCAGACTCTTCAAGTGCTTGACTGAGATATATGACCGACAATAAATATCTAATAACGGCGTTGTATTGCTCTTCGGAAAGTACAATAAAGTTTAGTAAAAATATAGCATTGCTAATGGAGATAAAGCTGTAGACAGCTGATTAAATTTTATTTGATTGACTAGAGTATTTATATATTATATTTTCTGACATATAATCTAAGTTATTAATAATGTATATAATGTATATAAAAATACCATTGCTAACTTACCGCTGATTCCTGTGTGGAAGTTATTAGTTATTTGCAGATATATGGGTGCTTGAGTACTGGTAAACCATCAAGGGTCCAAGGAAAGAATGGTTAGGTTAACTAATCACCTTTAAGCCGTTGATGGCAAAACTGGCGCTAAACATTGAAACATGAAATATAAATCGGATAAGTTTTTTATTTGTGAGATACGGACTCATATTTACAGAAAAAAATGAGCTTGACGTTTGCAATTTTACAGAAACGCATTATTATATCAAATGCTTACAGTTGTAAATAAAACGACAACCCGACAATAAAAATAACAATACATAATTGAGCCACGTTTGCACTCATTCAGTCTCTATGGCTGAAAGACGTCCGGAAAGGTATAGCGTCAAGTACCGCGTTTTTAAATAATTTGCACTTGGAATTGATAACGCGTGGTATCCGACGATGCAGTAACAGCAAAATAGAAAAGGTTTATAAGGTACCGTCTAATTACATCGTATTTATAGATATAGTTTTCTAAGGAGACAGATTCATTACAAAGCGAACAGAACGGCATAATAATATGATTACACGATTCTTATCTTACCTCAAAACATTATTTTACAGATTCGATGTGCATGTCGTCTCGTAAAAAAAATGTTTGTAACCATTGATCGGCTTCGACATTGTGACTGATTATTTTGAAAAATAGTTTTACGATTCAAAGCTATACTGTTATACAAAGTGTGCATGTTAAATACTTAATTTGTGATTTCTGATATTTATAACATGAGTTTAAGTGTATACAATTTTAATGTTAACCAGTCGTTTCGTTGTTTAGACCAATGCACTTAGGATTTATACTGCAACGTAACTGAATGGTATTGATAGTGCACAAACTAAACCCCCAAAGTTTTTTTTGTGGCAAATGTTTAAAGAAAGTTTTGATATTTTCAAAACCTCAGTAAGCGTATGATTACAAAAGGTGATACAATGAGATAATTATTTAATAAATTTCAGAAATTGAATAATTATAGATGATATAAAAGCAAACTGAAGAAAGTGTTTCGCTACACTAACCACGAACAGTGAGTTCTGACCTCGTCATCGGAATGTAATGAATCCTCTTATAATATGGTATTTGACTGGTATGAATCTAACTCAACAAGTTTCATAAATGTTGATCATGTATTATAGCTCTTTTTCTAGTGCTACGTCTCGAGTTTGTGGTAACTTTCTTTTATGGGAACAGAAACCAGCACCTGATTAATCACTGACATAAATAATTGTTCTTACCTACGAGAATCTCTGACATAATAATGTCACGACTTGATCGCCGAGACTTTAACATCAGGAGTATGGCGTACCATTGTAGATTTAGTCAAATGTGTAGTTGTATTAGCAGCAGGCTTTATGTGTGTATTGTTTTATTGTTTCTTGTAAGTTAATTGTTAAATTCAAAATATACATTTTTCATTACATAATTTCGTGAACTAAATAATCATAATGAATAAAGTGAAATAACAGCTCATGTCTGAAAATTGCACATTTTTACTTGTCATTACTATTCAAAGGTACGGCAAGTCACGTATGATTTATGCAATGATAGATGAAACAATTATCAAAACCTATACTCCGTAAACAAAACATTTACGGTATTGATGTTTAGTAATTTCAGATACTTGTTTTACTTGGAATAAAAGTACACGCGCATTAGTTACCGCTGTTAAGATCAAGTACACTTCTATGCGCATAAACACATTGCTGTTGTCATACCCAATAAGCTTGTATTATGGATAATTCATTATAAAACATTAAAGCTTCCTTTTAACGAAGTAACCAATATCCTAGTCTCAAGCCATCAACTTTGAAACAAAATGCTCGTAGTCTAACGAATTGTTGTATGCCTAGGAAAGATTGGATGGAAATATTTAAAAACGAAAGAAAATCTTAATTGAATGTGTAGCATAATGAAACATTATCTAGAATAAACTCGCTTGTGATGGTAACAGTAAGGACACAGCAGGGCTCAGATTCCATTTTGGATATACTGTATACCTATTACATAGTGGAAGACGATTGATTAATCTTTCATTTTTATCTTTTATGTTTTATCGTGTCTGTCGTTGTCATTTTCATCCTCGTCTTATTATCGTGATAAAATGAAGTTGTTTTAATCATAGATGTCTGACATTACTATGCCATTATCTCCATTGTATCGTATTCTATAACAAAATCCTACTGCGTATTTAAATGGCTAACGTTTTTAGTAATGGAATTAATCACACAATAACAGCTGAATAAACAGATAAACATCAAACAAATATACAGCAATATTATGAAAAACCTTGAAAATGGGAAGATATGAACACACCAGAGTGCGTAGTAAGGTGGTAGAGATTGATTAGTCATGGGTTCAAACCTCCGCTACTGCCAGATTGTATGTCCTTGAGCAAGACACTTTATCCGCAAATGCTTAGTACTCGTATTATTCAGGATGACTTCGAGCGTTATTTGTCTAAGTTGTAAGAATTTGTTTCACACTCGATGTAAAATAAATAAGTTTTAGAATTGTAGTCATAACCAGAGATAATCTTTAATTTTGTTTAAGATGTTTAAGGCTATATGTATTATGCTAAATAAACGTTTACCGAAAATAACTACGAAAATCATATTTTAACGTGCAACATATTTCCATTGTTATGCTTTATGTCGACATATTAGATCTATCTTTATTCTAATATTCGAAGGTCCTCCGAGGCCGAGTGGTCTAAGGCGCCGTCTCAAGTTCACTTACATCTCACCTCTGACTAGGTCTCAGGTTCGAGTCCCGCTCGCTCCAAAACCTTTATGTGAGAGAGTTTCCAGTTACTTGCGTAAAGACGGTGGTTCTACTCAGCCTGATTCAATCTGAGGTCTCCTCCCACCAGTAAACGAAAACTCCGAATGTCATTCCAATATTATTTCACAATATAGTATAGAAATTAAATGAATGAATGAATGAATGAATGAATGAATGAATGAATGAATGAATGAATGAATAGGGTTTTACGGCGTACCAACACATTATAGGTTATTTGACGGTAACAGGAAGGAAGATTTCAGGTTCACTCTACATGTACAAAAACAAAAAAAATAAGATACAGATTAAAAATAATACATCAACAAATGAATATGCTGAATGAACCTTTAACCTCGATACCTGCAGAACTGCAGCGTTTCATATAAAATGCACAATTGTTATATGAACGACAAAACTACACTTATGTCAATATTATGAGCCTAAGTTCCATAGTCAATGATAGTGATTGGAGTTTTTCATGTTGGATTACTGATATCAAATAGGTATTACACAATGTATAATTGTGTAGTCTCCCTTCTCATTAACTATTATACATGTTTGAATATTATAGATGTATTCAACAAATATGCAGATAAATTATATAAGTTAACAGTATACATCATATCTTATATCTAACTACAGCCTGACAAACCCGTCAGGTTGTTTCATGTCAACTGTATACATCATATCTTATATCTTAAGTAACCCAACACGTGTCAACGATTCGATATTATCATCAATAGGTAAAGTTATGAAGAAGTGTGCAAAGCATTGAATTTCGCACTTGAATCAACAGAGAGAGCCGGATGACATTTCGACGCTGTGTCGTATATCAAAGTTAACTTATTTAGATATAGAAACAGGGATGGCATATCATGTTGTAAAACAAACACCAAAGATGATGAAACAGCTGAGCAATACAATATATGTCATACAAACACATGTTCTTATTCAATTTGGGAATCATAACTTTGTTTATTTATTAAAGTTTTTTATTTATTATATGTTTTATCAAACATCGATGCAGTAATCTTTCACGTGACATCAATAATGAAAGATTTTGAGCGTAATATGTCAAAATTATAATAACTTGTTTCATAATCGAATCAAAATAAATAAGTTCAAACTAATAATATAATAGTAATACAAATATCTGCTTCGTATATAACCTATGTAACATAAGAACACTGTAACCGTAATTTACATTATTGAGTTTAAAGAAAATATAAGCCCAACATGATGTACTGTTACGGAAGATTTGCCAGTATGAAGAATACTTTCTTTATATGGTAAAATGATGACGTCATTGTATACAGATTTTCAGTGCATGATTATTGGTAAAATAAATCTGCAAGCGCATAACGAAAACCTTGAGCCGTGCTCCTTTTAAACAACTGTATCATGCGATATATTTATTTATGTTGCTGATCATGCATGATTTTTAATTTGTAACTACTGAGCAATTAATTTTCTGATATCGTTTTGTTTTTAACTTATTTCATTGGTATCGCTATTTTCTTGTTTGATTCCTAATGTCGGCATAGTATTGTGTTATATTACTAACATTGTATCAAATGTATCAACTATATATTACTATCGAAATATACAATTATTGTCAACTAATTCATTTTAGTAAAACAAAATGAGCTTTTATTCACATAACTCATGAAAACTCATGAATATGGTACATTTATCTTTTATTTTTCAGATCGGCTCTAACAGGGACAAAATCGGACAATTTTGTATCTGTCAATCATCGTATGACTTCTTAAAATAATATCACTTTAAAGTGAAAATCGTTATTTTGTATTTTCATGTACGTCGGAAAATTGCTCTACGTTTTACGTACGGGAGCGGAACGCACTGCATCGTACATTCTGCAATGACTATTTTTCTAGTAATTATATGAAATTCTCTACAGCACGAGATAAACACGAGATAAAGGGTGATACATTTGTCTCAGGGTGTATCTATACTTTTAATATATGTGTCTTCATTTATCATCCCCACGCAATCTTAAAGTTGTATGTTACAGCATGAGCAGACTAAAAAGGTAAGTCTTCACTTTAGACATGTATTGTTGATTGCACGTTTAAATGTAAGCTTGAGTTGATACTAGTAGTGTATTAATATTTGCCTATTAGATACAGTCAAACGTGTATATACAGTCACCTGTATAAAGCAAACACATTTGTTATTTTGAATATGCTTTCAGAGCAAATTAATATGCATTAAACAACAATTTTACAGTTTTTATTGCATATGGAAAGTCTTCGCTTAAGAAAGTTTTTATTGTTGATTTTAGGTTTAAATAATTTTATGGGTTTTTTTTGTAGGACGTTGTGGTGTGTTGATAGTTGAAAGTAAAATATATATTCTATATGTTATTTTTATTATGTTTATTTAGTAGGTACAACTATCAAATATTGTTCAGATATGTATTCTGTTTTTCATAGAAGCCAGGATACAAAATCCCAATGTCATTCCAATATTATTTCAAAATATATTATTGAAATTAAAATAAAATACATAATTGTTATATTAACGACAAAACTACACGTTATGTCAATTAAGTCAAAGATAGTGATTGGAGTTTTTCATGTTGGATTACTGATATCAAATAGGTATTACATATTGTATAATTGTATAGTCTCCCTTTTCATTTACTATTATACGTGTTTGAATAGGAAGATAAATAAAAAAAGTGTTGCAGTAAAATGTTAACATGATAACCAGGCTAAGATGTCAATGTTATTTGTTTAAAGTTCCTACAACTTTGACCAATCAAGTGCTTGGCTGAGATATACAACCCATTATAAATATCGAAGAACGGCGCTGTATTGCTCTTTGGATTTTACATTAAAACTTTCAAGTTTAGTAAAAAAATGACTCAACGCTTAAAACACAATTTATGTGGGAATGTTAGAAGCTATTTGCAGGGATGGATGTACTCGATGACTGGTTCAAGAAAAGTGTGGTTTCATTAACGTATCGTCTTTAAGCCTTCGGTTATGAAATAATGCTAAATATTCAAACATTAAACACCAACTAGAAAATATTGACTCATATTTACAGACGATAACTTAGCTAGAAGTGTAACAAAAAGCATTCTTCTATCAAATGCTTATAGTCGCAAACAAAACCAACATCCCGAAAACAAGAATTACAATTAAATTATTAGGTCATTGTTGCAGTCATTGTGGCGGAGAGACGTCCGTAAAAGTGTAGTATGAAGAATGACAATACTGATAAATTAAAATTAAAATTAAATCAAATTGCATCATTCGCATTTTATTGTATTCTATTTCTGTAAACACGCATTTTGATACATTACCTAAAGCATTATTTTATATGAATTAAAATTATGTGTATTATAAAAACATAAATCAACTGTAACAGCAACATAAAATGGTTAATAAGGTAATGTCTATTTAAAGATATAGTTTTCTAAAAGGAGAAACATCATTATTGCCACCAAAACATTTTTAATCGATTCAAATATAATTTAAACCATTATTTCCTTGTTCATAGAATCTCGTAAAATTTGTTTGTAACTAATGATTGAAATAACTAGCATTCTTCCGGGATATGATGTCTTGTTAACGTCACAAAGACAGTAAATGTGATTCATGTCAAGGGTCAATAAGGTATCAGAAGTGTCCCAAATGTACACAATACATTCTATTAGGGTTATTTGTGCAACTAGTCTGTGTAAAAAAAGTTTGGTCCTGCTTAAGCTAAGGCTGTAACTGGCCTCAAGTCTGTTCAGTAGTTGACAATCTTTCAAGATGTCGATGACAATGAAAATGTACACATTTCGATTTATTTCCGTACTAGGTCAGTGACAATAACACACCTGCATACACTCTATAAATATAATCATTACGGTGAAACATCATGTAATGTCTTAAGTTTTTGTTATGAAATAATGACGGTGATGTTGAATCCAGCTTTAGATTTGAATTTAAAGAATTTTAATCCTTTACTGGTTTAATCATAGAAATGTCAAATCCATTAATATTTATATTCCAAATGACATTATGTTATAACAACCAGGACTTCTGTTTTCTAAATATTTATAGACTGGATTGAGAAAGTCGTTCTATGAGATATTAATTGGCAAACATTTTAGTGAAAACGATTTTTGTTTTCAAATTCGTGCAATAAATTTAACTTAATCACGTGTTATACAAATGTAACAAAGGGACGTGTGTTGCTTTAAGTTTCAACACAATATTTTTTTTACTTGACATCGTTTATTGGTGATTTTGTTAAATTAACAATATTACTTTTAATTAGTGTTTATTTTAAACAAATTTTAAGAGCATTGAGACAATATTTCAAAATTAATGTATTTTAAAAAGTGTAGCATGTGTGAATATAAAATATAATCTTTATATTAAAACAAAACAAAAATACAAATAGTAATGGATGTTAGGAGTATGTTTAATTGAAAACATAGATTTGATATTAGATAAACAAACAAGACTTAATTTCCAAATTTATAACCACTTTCTTATGAGCTTCTTAAACATATCATATGCAAAAATGTAGAGGGCAATTTTATTGCTATAACGGAAACTTAGATAACTAATTTATCATATTTAAATGTACATGGAAACATTCTATATCCTGTTTAGCAAACTGACAAACACTTACATACGGCGAGAGAAGTCTCCGCACCCGCCGATATAACTAAAAACAAATAGAGAGGCACGATCAATTACATATCAACAAAGGTCATATTAAAACGAATTGAAAACAATTGATGTTGCCGATTACAATTAAATGTTTGTATCATGATGTTTTCATTGCACTTTATAGATTGGGATGCATTACTATGCATTGGTCACGAATATATTTCGCGAACAAATGGATGTGGACAACATATATATACACTCATTTATTATAACTTCTGTTCAAATAAAATTGGTAAATTATGTTATTTTATTTGCACCGACTATAATCAGATATCAAATTTGACCAGGTTTAAATCAAACTTGATTGAATGCAGTCTATAACATAAAACCTTCAGTAATTAAAACGCCTACATAATAAGAAAACGTCCTCCCATTTACTTTGTGGTTGGCGGTATGATTATTCTTTCGTCAGATATACTAGAACTGTGTTAAGCATTTTTGGATTTAAATTAAAAAGGTTTATATTCATGCATTTGATTTCTGTTTATAGGTGACAAGATTTAAACCTGCTTATAAATTCCAATCATTTTGGATGACCATAGGAACTTCGTGGTGGAGACATGAAAACATATTGATCAAATAACCGACAATTTAGGAATCGAAGCAAATACTGTTCAGGTGTGTAATGTTTTTTTGGAAATTCTAATTATTACATAATGTTTTACAGAAACAATATATATAATTATAATAATAACTCCGAGATACATTAAAATGATTAACATTACGTGCTCCTGTCCATAAGCGTTTAAGCAAACGGTTATGTGACCAAGATATTGTTGACGGGACTACTTAAAAGATATTCTTCTGCTGAAACTTCTGCTTCGGTAACAATGGGTGTATTTGACACATGTCAATACCACTCTACAAGCAACAAATGCAGTATGTTAATCACACCACAGATTGCCGGTCTTACATCATGAAGTGATATATATATATATTTCTTATATTGGCGTAGTAATTACCTGGTTATTTGTCAGCGTAAATTAATAATTTTATATTGTCTTTTGCGTTGTAGACCTTGGGCTTGCTCCAGAGGCCACTGCTCCTATGCTGTATTTCAAAACAAAAAGTGCAGAGTACTCCTCAATAGTATTGCATACGCGTGGAAAAAAACGTGTGAATAATTAGTAAATGAGAACATAATAATGTTTAAAAGATTTAAAATACTTTATACAATGTACATACCATGTGTGCTTAATATTCAATGGAAAATACGTGACACTGTGCTTCAATACAGTATATTATATACTAACATAATCTATATAGGCCTTTAAACAACCGCTTTTACTTAGTAATTAGAGTACATTTCGTTTTTGCTATAAACCATGATGAAGCAGAAGAAGAAGATGGAACCGATGAAATGACTAAAGTGGACACCTAAGAGCACCACTTAACACTTGACGACATCATGGGGTGAACAGACCAGCTCATACTTGTGTCATACTAATCTTTGTATATTATTTTATTTGTAAAATTTACTGTCTATATTTTATTAAAGTGTGAAAGCTCATTGCTAATCAGTTCATTACAAATCTTATTTGTAGTAATAATTGCTCTTTTAAAACATTTACTAAAATGCGGTTTAATTTTAGTACTTTTATTGCTTGTCAAATTACAATTATTTTTGTTTTAAGTACCTATAAGACTAAAGTTAAGATTAGCAATGCGCTTTTAACTTTTATTAAAATATAATGTAAATAACGTGTAATGATTAATGTGATTAAAACAAATATTCTTTGAAATAGAAATATTTTATGAGCTGTAATATACAACTCATAAAATATTTCTTATTCAAAGTCTCTTACAATACTTTTTAGAATGGCATATATCATTTTATGTGTATGTACTATGTTTTATGTTGTTATACATATGATCAGACAATAATAAAATAAATAATAATACTAATTTATGGAAATCATGAATTTAAAGTTATTTTGTAATAAAGTATTCAATTATAAACGAATATTTAAAAATAAATCACTTCATGTTATTTTTGATGATTATATATCTACATAAGGCAATACATAACCAGAGTACACCAGTATGTTTGCAGATATTTAATTATTTATATGGCAAAGTAGTATACAGTTTATTACTCACATCGGCGTGATAAAAAATAAATTAATTAAAATGTTGTTTTTTTTCCTGTTTTTAAAGATTGATCACTTATACTTGCGCAGCTAATGTGACAACGCCAGCTTTATGAACAAAGTTAATAACATGGAGACTACAATGTTTCAGATACATGTAGAAGTACTTGGATATTATCTGGTCAATACTGATATACGTTCATGTGTGTAAAGACAGCTTGACGCGTGAACATGAATTTAACATAATTAGTGTATGTCCCTCCGGGAATGAATAATGTATATTTATGTTTGTTGTTTTTGTTAAGGTTCCCTAGCAGGGAAATGAGAAGGTCTGGCTGTTGTTGTAACTTGTAGTCCAATCTATTTGCGAATGTTATATATGTATATATAGTTAATCGTGTGATGTTCATAATAAAATGTGTTTTAATTAAAATATGATAATTACGACAATTTAAATATGAATGGGTGCTTGTTTTGCTACGCTTACCTTTAGACTCTCTTTTTCTTATCTTCGGTGCGAATGTCGTGTTGAAGTGTCATATTATGTCATGTTAAATCAGACTGTTATTTAACCTTTAGATATTTACCGAACCGAACCGAACTATTTATTACAGAAATCGGAAATTAGTTTAGATTTTGCACTTTATTTCCCTATCAAGTGGCATCAATAAAACAAGACCAGATCTTGAGAATATAAATTGCTTTTGCGCAGTCATTGTCGCGAAGATTATTTGCATACGTATGAGAAAATATTGTCTGGTGTTTATTCATGCATGTCTGCAACACAATTCAATATATCGAACCCAAAAGCGTTTCGCTGGAAGGAGAATGAAGGGATAGTTGGAAGAATAAAACAGACAATCAAATTGGTTTCAGAATAAAGGAACTTATTTATTCTTTTATTCTTAATCGCGTAATTGGTTTTCTTTTTAAGCAAATTAAGGTTTTTAACATTTCTTTTGTTTTTAAATAGAAAGCTAGATTGATATATATTAAATGAACGTTACATCAGCAACAGAAAACAGCATCATGGCAGTGCTGTTTCAGCGAATAGTTGATATATAAGCAAACTAGTGAATGAAAAATGACTGGAAACAGCAACCATTACCTGTATAGTGAATATCTCAACACTGAGTTCAGAAGTCTTTATATTAAGAGAAATTTTAGTTTCAGAAGACGGTAGTTTGTGCTCAAGTTTAAATGTATAAATAAAACTGAGGATGCCTTATTCAAACTGACATCTGGTGAAAATGGCGTTAATCCTCATTAACTATTATGGGAATGCAGGTGCACTATGAAGCAACTTTATTTAAACAAATCCGATGGAACAACTACCAACAGAGAATTTTGAATCGTCATTTGATTGAAATGATTATTCTTGATTTTTATAGGACATGGATGACATGGAACTTTTTCAACCACCTAAATAAATAATTATTTTTTTTATTTTTTATTTTTTAATTTCAATCACTGAAAAGTGATCCATTTAATCACCCCGTAATAGGTCTAAATATAGTAAATATTTATTTCATAGAAAAGGTCTTACGCCCATCAGCATATAATCCTAAACATGCATGCATTACAAACACGTAATCAATGTAATGGTGCCAAGCATTCATCATGAATAAAAAAAACATTCAAACCCTAAACAAAACAAATGTTAATCTAAGAATCGAAGATACTTTCAACACATCTACCATGATTAAATTAAAATTCTAACTTTAAACATAACAAATGTTAATCTGTCTTAACACATCTACCATGATTAAATTAAAATTCCAACTTTAGACATAACAAATGTTAATCTGTCTTATCACATCTACCATGATTAAATTAAAATTCCAACTTTAGACAAAACAAATTTTAATCTGTCTTATCACATCTACCATGATTAAATTAAAATTCCAACTTTAAACATAACGAATGTTAAGCTGTCTTACCACATCTACTATGATTAAATTAAAATTCCAACTTTAAACATAACAAATGTTAATCTGTCTTAACCATGGTAGATATGTTAAGAATTTAACTTGTATTTGATTATGCGGTGGGTTATCAGTTTGTCTGATTAAATTCCAACTTTAAACATAACAAATGTTAATCTGTCTCACACATCTACCATGATTAAATTAAAATTCCAACTTTAAACATAACAAATGTTAATCTGTCTCAAACATCTACCATGATTAAATTAAAATTCTAACTTTAGACATAACGAATGTTAAGCTGTCTTAACACATCTACCATGATTAAATTAAAATTCCAACTTTAAACATAACAAATATTAATCTGTTTTAACACATCTACCATGATTAAATTAAAATTCCAACTTTAAACATAACAAATGTTAATCTGTCTTAACACATATACCATGATTAAATTAAAATTCTAACATTAAACATAACCATGATTAAATTAAAATTCAAACTTTAAACAGAACGAATGTTAAGCTGTCTTAACACATCTACCATGATTAAATTAAAATTCAAACTTTAAACAGAACGAATGTTAATAGGAAACAGCTTGACACATTTGTCCTGAATAACAAAAAGTAGTCCGTCTCTACGGTAAATACCAAATATTGTTTTTAAGAGGCCATTGGGTCCACCCAGGTATCGTACTCGTGACCTCTGGCGTAAACGTCTAACACACTAACAACTGTACAAGATATCATTATAGAAAGCTAAAGTAGTAACTATTGAATGCATTGTATGAATAAACACGAACATGCAAAACACATATCCCCTGTATCGGAATTAACCGATAAAGGAAAAAAACATCAGTGCAGTCTCTTTATCTCATTCTCTTCCATAAATATTTTTTACTACTTGAGCTATTCTAAATAAACTATTGTGTTATGTTGTTCTATTTTATGCATGTTTTGCCTAATTGAAATTAGTACGGAACAATATAATACAGTCTATTATGGAAAGTAAAATAGTAAAATAACTGTCACGGAAGCAGATGCACACAAACTTCAAAAGCTTTTTTCTGAATCCTTCCCACATAATGTGTTAGATGTATGACTTTATTGCTTTATTAATAAATGTATGCTAAATATATGTACGTATGTGAATAAAATGTTGTTTAAATTAATTGTACAACCGTCCCTCCTTTTAGTTTTTGAAAAATAGATCGTAGCATTTGAATTTATTTCTCATTTGATTATTTTAAAATAAATGTCTCAACGCATTTATACATGTTACTGGAGGTCCGGTTCATGTTACTGAATGTTGATAATTACCATCTCAATGTACAGTACATGCCAATAACAACACTGATGAAATCATTGCTTTAATCTGCTATCGTGTACCTCATTAAGTCCGGATAGTAATTGTACCTTGTGCACGCAATTACACTCTTCGTTGTCAAACATTAACGAGTACCGTCTCGTGCAGTTAATCATTATCCTAGTTTCCATTGACAGACATTCTGTAGAAAAACCCATAGACTAATGTCTTACTGTATGTCTTGGTATATTCGAATGCAAATTCTTTTGATTTAATATTTAACATACGATTAATTTATACAAGGTTGGTAATTTCTATTGGTAACTGGCTTAATACAACTAATGAATACCTTCATCAGATACACTTATAGATACATTTTTAAAAAAAAATGAATGGGGTTTAACGCTATTTTCAACACATTTCAGATTATATATGGCATATCCAGTTTTGCTGTTGGAGGAAGACCTCAGACCGAGTCAGACTGAATAGAACCATCGTCCTTCCGCAAGTAACTAGAAACTTTATAGATACATGATGTACCGCCTACATAATGAAACACGATTTACTTATATTTCATTTATATTGTCTGTTTTCGTCGTCATGTTCCGGTGATATAATGAGTAAGTATGAAACCCTATACGGCTGACAAGGCAAGGCCACGAGGGATATTTATCTACGCAATTCTCAAAATAAATGTTATATTTTTATTTTGTCACACAATTTACCACGCACGAGTGTATTTAATCCATGACATATTTTTTATATTAACCTAGTGTAATATCACTTCCGATTCTTCTCTCGTTGTTTTACATATAACTCGACAATCATACGTCAATTGCTGTAAAGTACTTTTTTACTTGCCCGGACATATAAATGACGCCGATTTATCATGGTTAAATGACGTTATTTTGAGACGTTACGTCATACGATGACTCTCGGAAACCAACTATGCCCGATTTTTGTACCGTTCCTAGAGAAGTTCCGTAAAATACATGGTAAATGTAAACTGTTCCGAGTTATATTATAAAACGAATCTTACATTCGTGCGCATTTATAATTGAATATATCAAACGTGTTGGGGAATATAATGCTCGGCAGATCCTGGCATAATATGTTTTCCAACTCGTTTTATAAATCCAATAATAAAACGCACTCGTGTAAGGTCCTCTATATATGCTACTATGTTATTTTTCTATCAAATCATACAATACTTAGTCGCTTTTATAGTTAAGTATGTGTAAACTCAAGAATGATGCTTTCAAAACCAGCGACAATTAAGGACTTGTATAGAAAGAAAAGGAAACTCGTATCTCTCTACTAAATGTTTATAAAATAACACGCAAATGAATAATATTTAGACAAATTAATCATTCATATTTCACAGGTAAATATATTCTTAGACTTGAAATGTAAGCTACATGTTACCTTAAATGGTTTTTATCATGTTTTGAACATGCACAATCATATTGAATTAAAGTCATTGCAGTTTAAAGTAAACTTTCAAGTGTTTTTTAAGTTGCAGATTACAAAGTATGTAATCAAGTTTTTCAACAATTTGCTGGGAAAAATCTCGGTTTGTAGTGAATGTCGTTGGGAATAGAAAGAATTTGGATTTATATTCCTGAGTTGAATTGGAGTTAGTTAAAACTATATTTCGCGAGATTTTGCGTGAATACGCGAGCGTTCGTAAAGTCTCAATCAGATGCATTCCTTCTCTATATATTGATATAATGAGCTGTGTATCATCAGAGTAACATGCAATATATTTCCAAATTCGTAGGTCTAATCATTATAATCGAAAGTAGTTAATAGTTTAAACATATTTTATTTTTAAATATTTTGGAATGTGTTGGGTCACAAGTGCTTCCAGCTTAGGTATTTTCACTGAAAGCATATCAAACAATATCGACGAACAAGAAAGTAATGCTACACTTTGTCCCTGTAAAAGGACGGTTGTAGTCATATTACACGTCCTTGTCGTGTTAGTGTCAATGTAATGTGACACACGAATTTATCATTATACCAATTTTCTTTATCGTAATTCCCAATGGACGTCTGAAAAATATAGCTTAACAAAACAGCGTAAGACATTGGAATTGATATAGTATAAGACACCTTAAAACGTGCCATGTGTCTTGAGTCTCCGACATGTACTTTTAGTCCAGCAATGTTTTTAGGAGTTATAAGCACTTATGTCAGCATGCGTTTCCTTATCAGTTATAACGGTAAAAATTGGAATTAACCATTTTAGTTTAATTTATTTACAATCGGGTTATGTGTATGAGTGAATATATAATAGAAGCGATGCAAAATATAAAATTTAATATAATTAATAAAATAAGTACAATTATAAAACATAATATTTAGATTAAACTTTTTCATTTTACTTCGATTGGGAAAGAAGTTCTTACTTAGACAAATCACGTTCCTTCACCCGCCTATATAACTCTAAATGAATCAACAGAAGAGTCCAAATGGACCCTATAAAATTAATCATGACTTTGTACAAACGTTGCATCTACCGTCACACTCGTCATGAATACATTCGACGTGCGTATGGACGTTGACAAGGTTTATATGTATAATTATTGATTTACGCTTATTACTTTTACTTCAATTCTAAACAAGTTATGACAAAGTAGACAAATCACGCTCGATGTCTTCCTAGATGGAACCAGTACCAAGCATTTGCTGATAAAGTGTATTGATCAAGGACACCACACAAAGCTGTGACGGACGAGGGGATGGCTTTCTAATCATGGGATCGATCTTCTACCACTAGACCACGCACTCCACGTCTATATATAATAGATATATCAGTGTATTTTAATTTAAATGCATGCATTGTATAAAAACTTTTTTGTTGTTATTTTGCAATTACAATATATATTTATAAATATGTGCAAATATAAATACATAAATGGACAAAATAGGTTTTTCCCCATTTTGTTGGAACACATTATTTTGGATATAAGAATCGATTGATGGAGCAGTGAAGGAAATAATAATGTTGCTAAGAAAGTATGCACAAGATATGATCAAGATAGCCAAACTTTATTCCAAATGAACTAGTTGTTTATTGAATTAAAAGGTAAAATTTACCGGTTATGCGCTGTATATTACAATTATTGGTCGGATGCAAAAGGCCATGGTTGACATTTGTGAAAACGTCTTAAAAGGGTATCTTCCCCGTGGAGGCGGTATAATGATTAGGCTTCTGTAACACTAGCACTGCGTTAAAGAGTTTGTTATTTACATTTCAACAATGGCTTTTATTCCTCTCTGTTTCCTTCGAGTTTACTATACCTGAATCGGCAGTTGTTATGTACTGGCATATATTATCTTACTCTACAAACATGCTGGTGTTGTTTTATGAACAATTCTTAGAGCCTATCAAATGCAAACCTCATGACAGTTTACACAGCGAATATGAAAGGGATATTCGCCTGTCGTTCAGTTCTGAGTGTAGCATCATATTAGCCCTACAGACTGCTGCACAAACGCCGAATGTGTTATGGCAAAACTGTAAAAGTACACAATATGCTTCGAACAGAAGCATGGTGGTCGCAGCTGTAGATATGACGTCATCATCAGGAAAAAAATAGACAAGCAAGCATTCTTATCATTTAAAAAGCACACATGTTATCTATTATATCAGATATTGGTTTGTATACAATGTGCATTATCTGAAATATCCAAACACGTGTTTACCAGGCTTTACTAAACAATTTTATCTAATAACCAGCAGCAGGAAAGGAAAACGTGCTGCAGATATTCAATAAAGCAAACTTCATTACGACATGAGAGGCTTCAAGGTTTTGGGACCAAAAAAAATCCACAGTTTGACTGTCATTGTGCATCTGAAGAATTGTTGTCATAAAGATAATAAGAAAGTATAGGATCAAAACAAAAAGTAGTTTTTAATATTCAAAGTTTAAAAAAAGTATATATAGGGGGAGATTTTTTTGTGGACAGTCAAATATGTATAAGAGCAGTCTATAACCGAGCGCTCCAACCTACAATGTAAACCAAGGACATAATATTATATAATCTGCCAATACTATAAAACTGGTTTAAACCATAGTTTATTATTCTGCGTAACACGTCTTGACTGTAGCGGCAATTTACATGCACGTGTTGGTAGCTTTCATCGTGTAGATAAAAAAGTAGAGCTATTGTTAATAAAAATGTATCTCTTTAACACTTAAAAGTATTCAATAATATTGACTTTTACGCATTTCTGAGAATGTACTTTATCTAAAATATGTCTTTGGTTAATAGAGTTCTAAGTCACTTTGATCTTTCCTGTATTATATAAAGCCTTTCAGTCTATTACAGATTGAATACATATCTAAGGTAATTATTGTAGCTGTTAACATGTAGAGAAACATCTAAAAATATTGTTGCAGTTATTATTTGGTATTACGTTCACACATATTAAAGTACGGTAACCTAGGCAACACACGGTTGTATAAACTAAATAATTCAATAAGGGTTGCAGCTTCCACGCACACACGTATGTGTGGTGTGCAAATGGCACATCTTACAGTAAATCAGTTAAACAAACTGATTTCAAAGATAAAATTAGCTTACACATGTTATACATTATTATGTATATTATGTATATTTAGTCGCCTGGGAACATGTCCTTTCTGAATATATTGACTTGAACCATCAGCGTGTGGTTTTGTTTGTTTAAAACTTTTTATAAAGGATATTTTATCAAATTTCTATATATATAGATATATATAGGTATACGAAGGTAACCATTTTAAGCAACTCTACTGATAGTTTAGTTAACATACATGCATTTGATTTCAACATGAACAGGTGTTAGGCCATTTCAATATTAGCATCATCTCGTAGTCTACACATTTGTTAACAATATTTACAATAACAATTAGAATGACATATTTTAGCAATAAATGAAAACAGGAAAAGTTTAGAAAATAAGTGTAAAACAAAGTGTAAGAAAAAAAAACACTATGTTTTCTATTGCGCATGCGTCAATTACCCACATCTCAAAGTACCACAGTGAGATAATCAGATAGTTTTACATACAAAAAGTGAATACATTACTTGTGTGTATGCCGTATGAATTCCTATGCAAACTGTCCGTTGTATATATTGGAGAAATAAAAAAAAAACATGCATTGTACCTACAAATATATACATTTTTTATGATTTTTAAGGAGTTATAAATATATCATAGTTTTTAATTTTGCTGATATTTTACTGTTTTGCGCTAAAAAGTAATTCCACTGTCTATATAATATGTTCTGATTGTGGCGCCCGGTAAAAATCGTTGAACCAATGGAAATAATAAAAAAATAAACCGCAGAAAATAGCAAACAAATATAGTTGTATTTTATAATTAAAACAAGTGGAAACCGTTGTGCACGTGATTTTCTGTCGTTTAATATTAAAGCGACCACCAATATGTTTCTTTGTTTACACGAGAAACGTAAAAGAAGACTGGGACCAGAGGGTTTAAACTTTAAAAAATGACATTGTCCAATGAAAATGCTTAAAATACATATATAATAGTGAGATAAGAATTATTATGCAATGTTAGATAAATAGATTAACGAACTTACTTAGTCTGCTTATTCAGCATTTCCATTTAGTTAACCACTCAATTGCCGTTTTCCCGTGAGCATTTATGGCAACAAATTAGTATTGATATAGCGTATAAATAACTAAACCAGAATATTTGATTAGGTTGGGAGACAAAACCGATCGTTTCACGGCGTTTTTTTCGTCTGTTTTTTCTGTAGTAACTATGTAAATATTTAAGTGCTTTGAATACACTAGGGTTGTAATGATAGATGTGTCTTTCAGTTTTCTTCTCCTTTTGTATATGGTATAAAGTTTTCATTTTATTATGTTTGCGTCCGTATTTAATTTATACCGTGTCATATATAGACGTTCACAAGTACGTACTTGGCTTTCAAAGGCGTTTGAATTGAATTTTTGATGTAACCTTTCGCACATGTCACCACTACGTATTTTTTACGGCACTCAATTTTAAAAAAAAATGTGGCCAAGACATACATACAGCAGTATTGTTAACAGTCATCTTTGTCCTCGAATGGTCAGTAACACAGAACACCTCATGAGCTTCAGTTGACCAATCAGATCCTGTCATTCGTTTAAAAATAATTTTAAACTGTGGGGCAATTTCATGCAAACAATGTGAACATTTTATATTATCAGTTGAAAGTTTTTGAATCTTGTTTGATTACTAAAAACACATGGTATTAGGAACCGTTGCTGTTTTGTTAATTCTTGAACAGAAAAATTTTTTCTATGTATAAAATAAACTTTTATGAACAGGACTGTTCACGATACAAATTTGAATGGATTATTGTCTTTTAAAACCAGTTAATCAACCTAAAATATAGTTCTCAACCTTAAAATAAATTGCGTAAGTTATTAAAACAAAATATTTTAATAGTTTTAATTATAAATAGTTGACGACTGTAGTATGCATATACAGTTTTAGAATATGTATTTATATCAGAGTGAAACGCAGCAGTTATTTAACATAAAGTCATTGTTTTATTGGTTTTTAATCATTAAAAGAGGACACATCACCTTTGGTATGGCTTCATTTGCCATTAATATTTCCGTTTTTTAACATGATGCAAGAGTACAATTAAAATACTCATATATGCCAATATATCATTAAAATTAATGTGTTACTCTCCAGTGTCGGTGGTTTGTCACTGATCGTCCCAGACGATAATCTTGTTACCATCTAGGATGTATGTTGAGTATTGCCCGTGAAATAAGGTTTCTCTCCAGTGTCGATGGTTTTGTCACTGACCGTCCCAGATGATAAACTTGTTACCATCTAGCATGAATATTTAGTATTGCCTGTGATATAATATTTCTCCCCAGTACCAGTAATTGTTCTTTTCTTCGTGACTGGGCTGGCCTTTTGATTGATGTATCGCGATCCAGTATTAAACAATAAAAAAAAACTTGTTGTTTTATGACCACAGCCTGGCAGTTTAACATTGGGCGTGCCTGATATTCTTTTACATTAATTCATTCGAAATTATCTTTTATGAAACGAGTGAGTTGGTTTACGTACTGAGTGTGTCAATATACTTTAAACACTAAATCTGACTACAGAGCAATGGTTTACAGAAATACAGATTCAGATCTGAATTGCACTTTCGTTGAGTCGCCTAATAAATACACTCGTTTGATACTATTTTTTATATTTTTATGTATGTACAACCTTTAATTTAAATCATACAGAGTTAATTGATGTAAAGAATATGTTATAGTAATCTTCAGGACTCTGTAGGTATCACTAAAGAATCTCCCTCACGCTACGTGACGGTTGGTACATTTGTGCCAGAGAAACTGCGTTGCGAATGATGTCATGTTTCTCTCAGAGGTGTCTAATAATCATCGTATTTCACCCTATAGGTGACACAACTGGGACCTGTGATTTTTTGAATATTGTGGCAAAAACGTAACATATTTAATAAACGTAAGCATAGATTGTTAACGTTAAATAATATATATACGCTCAAGTACGGATTAAGTAATACAGTGTCAATAAACGCTAAAACATCTATTTGAGATGTGTGTTTTTTTTTGGTTTTTTTTGTTTTTTGTTTTAACGAATACATGGACATTGCAAGATATCCTTTTAGCATTAATGAGGAAAATGACAAAACCTTCCCATTATCTGAGATGCCTTTCTATATATGGACCAACATATGTCGCAAATTGATCTAGGTTACTAAAATAGCCGAAGTAATAGGCTCACTTATAAACACATGGCACATGGCAAATGGCACATGGCATTCCATTATTGTATAAATACGACAACGAACATATATGTCAATATCTTTCTCATATTTGCTTAGGTAAAACAGCTATATTAGTGAATATCGGGTAATTGGCCAAACATTAATCGTCACATCAGAGCAATAAGGTACCAAGTGTATATGAAATCAGAAAGCCCTTGGTACAATTCCGCGCCGATGGGACCATTTTTCCAATGGGCTTATCGCTGTTTTGCTGCTGTAATGTTGACAAGTATTGAACGTACACTATTTCGTTCAAGAAATCACATATCAACCAGCAAAACGGAAATAATGCTACTGTAAATTTATATTGATAAGGACTCATGTTTCAAAATAAGTTCTGTTCTGGCCGCTTATATGAATGACATTTCATTGGTACATTATTGATCGGAACTTCACATTTTTATATGCTTAATAAACATTTTCACTCTAGAAATCAGGTAAACATACTTTATAGCAAAAAAAAAAATGTTTGAATAAATGACGTAGCATTTTGCGATAAACCTTTTATCAGTATTTCTTAATACTGGTGTAAGTAATTAATTTATCAAAGTTAACTGTTTGAAAACACTCCATAATTTTCATACACATAAATGTTAGCATCAATTATAAACACCATACATTGATGACAATAATATACTATTCTACCGACTTTATATATATATATATATATTGCTATTAACCACTAAAACCATTCAGTTTATATACGTTTACCTTATATGTTTGCTACTGACATTTTGTTTATAATAACCAAAATACATGATTCAATCCAGTGTATGTCATGATATAAAAGCAAAATAAATGTTCCCCAAAACAACTTCTCGATGTTGTAATAATGTTATAACTACAGACATATCATATCGGAATACAGGTTGCTGGAAAATGAATAATGCACGTGAAAACATGAATACCTTCCACAAGAAGATGTCAGATGTAAATGGCGGTAAGATTTATTGGAACAAACACATAAATATTTCCTAATAAGCTCTACCAAGTAAAGGTTATTACGATAAATAAGGTTTTCGAAAGATAACTACATCAAGACTTAAACACTTTATGTCAAATATTACTATTCCTGACACGTCAGATTGAATTCTACGCACGACAATTGAAATTGACGTATTGCATCTGTCAACATATTCTAAGAGAGATAAAATCTCTCAGTATTACAATTTAAAACTTTTTTTTTTTAGAAATTTTTAACATTTTTTTTTATAAAAGTAGATCTACTAAAATCATGCTTGTTTTGAATATATGAGTAATAGTGCTAAATAATGCAAATCGATACTTCGTTGGATTATTATTTAAACCAATAAAAACGGGGATATATATATATTTTCTGTGTTGGACTTGTTTGTCATATATGAACGCAAATTTGAGGAATATGATGACTTTTATCCAATTATCCAATTATGCTCATTTCTAAATTAAAAAATGTCAATGGAATAATACCTATCATAGATAATGCTATACTATCATATTCTTGTATAGTTTATTCATATGCGATCGCAACGGTAGTATAGAGATTGATTGATTGATTCTTTATTCTAGTCTAGTAGAACCGGTGTCAGTATAATGTGAATGGATGGGGTATCCTACCATGTGTCTGTAGCATGATACTCCAGCGTAAAAGCGCTCAAAATACTGTCTTAAGTAGACACCGTTGTAATACAACTGTAATATTTTTGAAAGCAACACTTAACCCCATACAACAACATAAATGATATACATTAGGTGTTTCTAATTACGTGCCGTAGTTGATATATAAAAGTATGTTGCAGAAGAAACATTTATCTCAGATCATTTTATTCATATTTTACCATGCATTGTATCAGACGTCATTTATTTGCACTACAGTTTGTATCTATATACGATATATATATATATATATATATATCGTTCATTCATCGTACAAAACTAATCCTTAAATTGCAACAAATTCGTTCTGAATGGAAAATCTTATTTGACTGAAGTAATCTCATGGGATCGAGATATCAAATTAGATATACGACTTACTGCTCCTGAAATAAGTGTTCAATTATCGTATCACCACAACAGTTCATAAAACGTTGACGTGTATGCTGTTGTGGTGACAGCGAATGCTGCGTCCCTTGGTGGACACGTGTTTTCTACTTTGCCATGTCCCAATAATATCGAAATACGGCGAAGCGACTGCAATACATGTAATCAATGATGATGTTGTTCCTCTTACAGATATCGTTAATGATATTCAACGATTTCGGCCAATCGAATGACATCATTCGTTTATCACTCGGTGTTTCAGTATAACCACGTTCTCATACGAAACAAATGTCGATGTACTTTCCAACTTGATAGAATACCAATTAATGATGCCATATGAACAACGATCAGCCATTTCTTAACTAGTTCCAAATAGACTCGGAAATTGGAAAACGATTTCATTCTAGTTTCTGAAAGAAAAATAATTGTTAAATGTACCATTCCCCTTAGTGATACAAAAATTGGTAAATGTACCATTCCCTAAGTGATACAATACTTATTAAATGTACCATTCCCCTAAGTGATACAATAATTGGTAAATGTACCATTCCTTAAGTGATACATTACTTATTTAATGTAACATTCCCCTAAGTGATACAATAATTGCTCAATGTGCCATTCCTTTAAGTCATAAAATAATTATTAAATGTGACATTCCTCTAAGTCATCAAATAATTGGTAAATATACCATTCCTCAAAGTCATTAAACAATTGTTAAATGTACCATTTCTATAAGTCATAAAATAATTGGAAAATGTGACATTCTTCTAATTCATGTGATAAAATAAAATATCACATTCATTATCATTCCGTTTATAAAAATGATATAAAGCTCAGCAGAACATTGTACTATAAAGTATTGTATACTCGTTAGATAAATTCAATAACAAACGTGCAATCGTGTACCCTTGATCCTCTCTAATGAACATGCCGCTCATGTACGATGTATATTGCACGTGAATGACAACATAACACCTCGTGTTTGTCTGCAAATGAATATGTCAATCACAGTGTGTATCTATGAATATGATATCGCCTCAATTAAGCTTTATCTAATTGGACGCCAAGATGAAGCGAATATTATTCTCGGATCGACATACAAATAGAAAAGGAAACTTATAACAGACAGATTTGTCAGAGAAGGGATTATAATGGTGATGATTAATTAACATTTCAGCAGCAATGTTTAAAGTATACATATAACATAATATGAAACAACGTTGGTTCTGATACGCTCGGTTCGCTTTGCCATAAAGTCATTAAAAGCTCTTGTGTTTGTGAACATTTCCTACTGAATATATAAAACGAGTTAATTGAAAGGATACAACAGAGGGTTAAACATATAAAACTATCAGTTAGGCTACCGAGTACTTTATATAAAATTTAATTTGATATTATTTCCCCCGTTATCATATATCTCCCAATTCAGGTCTGTTCAACTCTAACAAAAAATCAGGGAGTTCTATGGCAATCTTAAAATTCAAAGCACTTTATCGCTTCCCAAAACTGTGATGTCATTCCGTTTTCCCTGAAGTAACTGATCAATCAACGTGCTCTTATCTCACTGCCATGTAACAGACAACAGTGGGGAAAGCTGGGTCCGTCCTACAGTCTGATGTGACATGTTACGGGCTCAGTGGGGAGAGCTTGGTCCGTTCTACAGTCTGATGTGACATGTTACGGGCTCAATGGGGAGAGCTTGATCCGATCTACAGTCTGATGTGACATGTTACGGGCTCAGTGGGGAGAGCTTGGTCCGTTCTACAGTCTGATGTGACATGTTACGGGCTCAGTTGGGAGAGTTTGGACCGTTCTACAGTCTGATGTGACATGTTACGGACTCAGTTGGGAGAGCTTGGTCCGTTCTACAGTCTGATGTGACATGTTACGGGCTCAGTGGAGGAGAGCTCGGTCCGTTCTACAGTCTAATGTGATATGTAACAGACAACAGTGGGGAGAGCTTGGTCCGTTCTACAGTCTGATGTGACATGTTACGGGCTCAGTGGAGGAGAGCTCGGTCCGTTCTACAGTCTGATGTGACATGTTACAGGCTCAGTGGAGGAGAGCTTGGTCCGTTCTACAGTCTGATGTGACATGTCACGGACTACAGTAGGGAAAGCTTGGTCCGTTCTACAGTCTGATGTGACATGTTACGGGCTCAGTGGGGAGAGCTTGGTCCGTTCTACAGTCTGATGTGACATGTTACGGGCTCAGTTGGGAGAGCTTGGTCCGTTCTACAGTCTGATGTGACATGTTACGGGCTCAGTGGGGAGAGCTTGGTCCGTTCTACAGTCTGATGTGACATGTTACGGGCTCAGTTGGGAGAGCTTGGTCCGTTCTACAGTCTGATGTGACATGTTACGGGCTCAGTTGGGAGAGCTTGGTCCGTTCTACAGTCTGATGTGACATGTTACGGGCTCAGTGGAGGAGAGCTCGGTCCGTTCTACAGTCTGATGTGACATGTTACGGGCTCAGTTGGGAGAGCTTGGTCCGTTCTACAGTCTGATGTGACATGTTACTGGCTCAGTTGGGAGAGCTTGGTCCGTCGTTCTACAGTCTGATGTGACATGTTACGGGCTCAGTGGAGGAGAGCTCGGTCCGTTCTACAGTCTGATGTGACATGTTACGGGCTCAGTGGGGAGAGCTTGGTCCGTTCTACAGTCTGATGTGACATGTTACGGGCTCAGTTGGGAGAGCTTGGACCGTTCTACAGTCTGATGTGACATGTTACGGGCTCATAGGAGGAGAGCTCGGTCCGTTATACAGTCATGTGATATGTAACGTACTACGGTGGGGAAAGCTTGGTCCGTTCTACAATCTGATGTGACATGTTACGGGCTCAGTGGAGGAGAGCTGGGTCCGTTCTACAGTCTGATGTGACATGTAACAGACAACAGTGGGGAAAGCTGCGTCCGTTCAATAGTCTGATGTGACATGTTACGGGCTCAGTGGAGGAGAGCTCGGTCCGTTCTACAGTCAAATGTGACATGTTACAGGCTCAGTGGAGGAGAGCTCGGTCCGTTCTACAGTCTGATGTGACATGTGACGGGCTCAGTGGGAAGAGCTAGGTTCTACAGTCTTATGAGACTAGGAGTCTGGACGCATGTTGCTATTTATCACATAACTCACAAAACGGTTTGTCCTACAACCTAGATGCCTATCTTGGTAGTTCACATGATAGTTATACGAAATCTACCCTGAGCTTGATATTTGGTATGATCATAATATTCAAAACTATACCAAATGTCATTGATCCATTTGCCTCTTGAATGATGAAATAACAGGTATTATTTAAAATTTTGGTGTAATCCGTCTTTTTCTATATTCTTTTTCCATTCGTTGCATATCACATCACATTCAAGGGAAATGATCGTATTTTCTGGCTCTTAATGCATGTACATAGTAACCTTATAACGTAACGGTTTTTCCTATTCATTACAAACATAAGTAAATATCGTTAAACTGCAAAAACTGAATAAGTAAAAGTTAATGAATATAATGGAATTTGAATAGCATGTATTATACCATTAATTGGTAGTGATGGAAAGATGAGCAATAGCGTGAACTTTATACACCAATTCTTGGGATATCCGAAAGCTGTTTTTGATCAACACAGAATATCTAAGCGTTTGATGTCTTATTTGGTTCTTGTGACCGTTTCTATATCAGATGTCTAAGGACGTAAGTGGGGATGATACTCGTCATATCTGTTTAATGATTCGATTTATAAAGACATTAACAATATACTAAACATAAAAAATGGTTGGAATCAAAAGACTTTTATTGCAAGCATCGGAATAAGGAAAGTGCAATTTCATTCGTTCTTCTCATACATGAACAGTTAAACGCGACTCACCTATGATGTCATATGACAGTGTACAATTTCAGTTGAAACAACTGTTAATTTAAAGAGACATTGACCAAGTTGGTTTGATTGTCTGGATACTTGACCTTATATCAGTCTTGTCTTCAAAAGGTACCTTGTGAATTTTAGAGGATCAGGCACTAACATGGAATTATATATCATGACATTACCTATGTTATTTTTTTATTTCTATTTAATTTATTAAATCTTTGTAAATATATTTATCAAGCTTTTGGTGTTCGTAAATCCTTGTATAATCAAAATGCATAAATGTGTACAGCTATCTATTTGTGTGGATCTACTCATGTATATATTGACAAAGTGTGTTAAATATGTAATTTATATTTGTCCAACCTCAAAAAATAGTTTTAAAAAATTGTATTTAGATAACGTTATATATCTAATTTGATTAAACTTACATTATTGATTATATGTCTATAATTGATTTTGTAAGTAATGAGAAACATTATATGTTTAAATAACTGAATAAAATTATTTGAAACTTGACTCTTAAATCTATCTAACTAAGCAACAACTGATTTAATCCTGCAAACAAACGCATGTGCGTATATCTGAGTCTAACAACTGCAAAGTGACAACGGCTGAAACATGCAAGCTGATACAAACAAAACATTAAATGTCATATATTTACCGATACATACAGACATATTATGCTATGCGAAATAGATTTACTTTACTTTCAGATAAACAAACATCACCTAAACAAGCATAAACATAAATTAAATAAAACCAAGAAGTTTGTACTTCTTGGTAAGTCTGATTCAAGATCATAACAACCTGAAATCTATTTATCCTCTATAAAATACACAGTGCAAGGTCATAACCACCTGAAATCTATTTATCCTCTATAAAATACACAGTGCAAGGTCATAACCACCTGAAATCTATTAATCCTCTATAAAATACACAGTACAAGGTCATAACCACCTGAAATATATTAATCCTCTATAAAATACACAGTGCAAGGTCATAACCACCTGAAATCTATTAATCCTCTTTAAAATACAGCGTAAGGTCATAACAACCTGAAATCTATTTATCCTCTATAAAATACACAGTGCAAGGTCATAACCACCTGAAATCTATTAATTCTCTATAAAATACACAGTGCAAGGTCATAACAACCTGAAATCTATTTATCCTCTATAAAATACACAGTGTAAGGTCATAACAACCTGAAATCTTTTTATCCTCTATAAAAAACACAGTGTAAGGTCATAACAAACTGAAATCTATTTTATTTGTTTGAAACAGAAAAAAATAGTGTACCACCACATTTTATTTTATTGAGTTAGACGATATTGGAAACTGAGAGACCGTTTGATTAATGGCAGGAGGGCAATAACTCATACATTAGCATAGCTATGACTGTTCTGGGAAATAGATAACGACTTTAATAAATACTTGCATGCAATGATACTATATTTCAATGTTTGTGTCAAAGATCTTCATAGCTTTCAAAGATGAAATAATAGACTTTATTTAATTTTCAGCATATTTAGACTGATCGTCAATCTTTTGTACAACGATTTAGAGGCACTTTTAGAGACAATTACTAAAACAAATATTGAAGGTAGTTGTGGGATGGGAAGTAATACTGTGTTATATTTGAAAAGTACTGGGTTATTGAAGCTTGGTCTGACTCATCTAAATCATCAAACCACCAAGCAAGGTTTAACGCATGCGCACATTGTTGCTAAAAGAAATGTATAAACAATGATTAATACAATTTGAAAGCTTAAGATGCCAGAAAAACAAGTTGACATCACAGAAACGTTAAGGTCATAAGTATAAATTTACAGCAAAATAATGACTGCATGAAAACAGTATATATCACTGCGACAAAGTTTATGTTGTCATTTTTTTCAGTAAAGATATTGTTATCATAAACAACTATTACACCAGTATAAATTTATGTCATTTAATTCAATTTAATAAATCAGAGAGATAGTTAGATAGAAAAGTTAGAGACAGTTAAAGAAGGGAAAATGTGGATTCAAGAAAAAAATATTGTATGACAATATATGGATATATTATATATCAATTTTCCCCTCAAACAGCTAAAACTGTAATATATTGTAACACAACAACTAGTAGCATATATCATAAAATGTTAGACTTTATGTCACTTTTGCACTCCCGTATAATTGTTTTATCTTCCTTATAATTTATGCACTTCACATCTTTATAGAATAAATGCTATATCATAGCATATCTAGTCATGGAATTTCACGTCACCATGGAATCTATATACGTCGTGTATCCAAGTATATATTTATATATCAACTGTTTTTCACGTCTCATAGTTCCATTCTCTAACAAGCTGACGTTTTGGAAATTCTTGTCCACCATAGAATCAATATGTACTCTTGTATCTTGGTACTTCGTTATTTTATAGTCTACGAATCGACATTCCATCCATTTTTCACCAAGACCAAAAAGGAGGAGATATTTCTATAAGTAAAAGGAAATTGCTTTTACTATATAGAAATGGTATTGATGAATTTAATAATAATTTTTTCGCGTAAATCGTATTTACATATCAATATTGTATTACATCGCGAAAGACATTTGAATTTATGCGATACCCAATATAAGACAAAAATATAATTCCAACAATATTAAATATTAACAATGTTTCACTCACCAAACTTCACTAGAATTCTTGATCATCGACTACATATCATCATTCTCGCCTGATCTTGCATTCAACTTCACTTCAACAAATCATTTTCCTATCTCTATGTAAGGTCCCAGACCTTTATGCAACACAACACATCTTCTTCTCTCAAATAACCAATACAACTGACCCTTTTATACTGTGCTGTCTACATATAAAAAGTGTTCACTATTATTTATGTAATTACATGTAATTACCGTACCTGTACATAAAGAGTATTGTTAAAGCTTAAGGGTTATGTGAAGTCATTTTATGTGTAAAAATGTTAACTTTGTTACAATCACACAAATGGCTGAAGCTATGTTGGTTACCAGGGACAACCATAAACAGTTTATGAGTAGTGTTTTAAAATGTATACTATTACAAGTACATGTAATCCAAAGCTTCGACCGATGTCTAACTTAAAGTATGTTTATGCTCACTAATGGGAATTTGCTACTGGCCAAATTTGAATTGTGACCACTGTTGCCAAGACTTGTGTATGTAATAGCTGATATTTGGATCCCTTGGAATAAGGAATGGAAACAATAACAATTAGCAGGCACGGTTTAAGAGGGGAAATCCAATGGGAACACCTGAACGCCCCTTAGCACCTACCTTAGCGGTATTATAGTCTCGACCAACACATTGTATTAAATTAAGTATCGTGTTATTCGGAGTATTTATTCTTGTTTTGTTATTATATATGTGTATTTTGTAATAAATATTCATAACTGAAGCTAATGTTGTGTTGTTTTCACCCCTTGCTGGGTGTTTTATCTTGAGAAAAGAAAGAATAATGTTTATAAAACATGATTTGTTGCCTTTTTTCTTATTTAGTGGGATCAGTAATCAATTTCAAGTTGAAAGAGATATATGAATCAACACAAACGGCAAATCTGTACCACTCATTTTACACAAAATCGGTCCTGGAAATATTTTTATTGGCATATCACTTATTCAAATGTCTTCCAATTTTTGTAATAATTGTGACTTTTCTGTGTATTTATTGTGTTTGAGTTGTTGTGGTGCTGTGTTAATTATATGCATTTCCGGTTAGGCATGTGTATTATTGTGTCAACAGAGTGATAAACGTCAGATTATGACAAACTGACAAACTGACAACGGCTAAAGCATGCAAGCTTATGCAAACAAAACATTAAATGTCATATATTTACCGGTACATGCAGACATATTTCGTTATGCGAAATATATTGATTTTACTTTCAGATTAAAATACATCACCAAATATATAATGCAGTGTTTATAACTGGAAAATAAATATAAACATAAATGAAATATAAACAAGAAGTTTGTACTTCTTGGTAAATTTGATTTACCAAGATGTGATTTAGGTTGATTTGATAGGTACGTGGCATGCATAACTAATAATAGGTTAAACTGTTCATATTCTCACTATATTTATATGTTCATGTATTTGTATAGGCTATAAACATGTTATAGGTTTAATTGCTGAATAAAGATGTATTATGTATTGTAAATATTTCGTTTAAGCTTGATTGCAAAATAAACTCTGAGCTTATATGAATCGCTCTCCAGTTCGTTTCTTTGATAGAACCAGTACTTTCGTAAACACGATAGCTTTACTCCGGTCTTTTCTGCGGCTTTCCTCCACCAATAAAGCAGTATATGCCATATATAGTAAACTGGCACTTGTTGATAAAGGCGTTAGACTCAATTAAAACTGTATATCAGAGCGATTCCGTGTGTCCTATGTCTAGGGATAACTGAGACTATTTTTGGATAAGAAACATTGTTAGAATCATGTCAGCTACATGTATTTATGTCAATTCATTCCTTCTGCTTTGACATTGAAATGGTTCAATTACATATCACTACGCTATATGCCAATAAAAGGCAGAAAATAAAGTAGTCCCTTCACTACAAATCGAATAAAAAGGACATAAATATAGTGTTAGATAATAATAAAAAGCTTCCCAAATAAATAGATATACATGACAGTATTGGTAAAACGTACTGTATGCCTTATATGCGACTTTGAGATATTTGCACTGTTGTTGTTTACGCCGTTATTTCAAATTTTGAAATGTTATCAAATTAACTAAATACTTGTGGTTAAATTCAATCTTACTCATTTTTTTTCGAATGCTGCTTTATCCGATGCTAGAGAGGAATGAGGGTTTTACATAAGGGGAGATGACTCTAAATTTAACATAATTTGCTATTTTGTTCTTCTTTGTTGCGTTTTGTCTTCATGGGATTCTTTAATTATGGAAACGTATTCTTTATTTGATCTAATGGAGTACTTTTATAATATGTTTCAATCGTATCACAAAATATTCCTATAATCTATAACAATATGGACCATACAAATATATTGTTTTACACATTTTATATAATATATATATCATATATCAGTGGAACATAATTACTTTTATAATTAACGCCTTTAAATCCGCAAAAATATTTTAAGTGATGAATGAAAACTGAAAAACAAGGTAAGAAAGTTTTGTCTTGGTTTTATCGTTTATGTCGTATCCAGATTTTATAATATACCCGTACTTGCGTATTGAGATCAGCGGTGACAGGCGAGTGATAACGATACGGCCGTATATCATTATCAACCATCAGACTGCAACCGGGCTGAGATTCGAACTCACGACCCCTGGATTGATAGTCAGACGTTCTACCGACTGAGCTAACCGACCCGTCACACACAGCAAAACTGAATACACAAACCAATTCACTAGACATAATTCATTAGAATTCTACATCTATCCTATAATCAAACAGATAAAACATATCTTAAGTTCTATATATTTTTTATAATTCATTCTTAGTGACAAAAACGTCGTGCAGTTTCCGATATGACCAGACAAAGAGTTTTTTTATAACAAAGTTGACTAGATGTTTTAAATGAGTAGCAATTAAGGAGTTTCATTAGTGTTGGCTGTTCGTGACTGATACATTCATTGTATATTTCTATAGAAAACAACGCATGTTTCCGGTGCTTACTGAAGCCACAACGTATGGAGATAACTTGAAAGAGAATTTCTACAGCGACAGGATAAATATTAACAGTTGACATGTTTTGCTTAATCAAGAGTAAAATAAAAAACGTATTGCACGATGTCGTCCGCTATACAACAATCGTATATATCATCGATGCATAAGCATACTAAAACATTCAATTATATATTTCGGGCACAGCTGAATAACAGCAAAATTGATTTCTAGAGTGATATGTAAGCATGTTTTACCCGTTCCGATTCAAAGGTATAAAGTCAAACAAATTCGTCCAGAATATAATTTAATTCCATGTAAGTGCCTGATATTTTCAACTTTTTCAGGTGAGACAGAACCATGTAAGTGCATGACATCACAACTTTCTCAGGCGAGACAGATTCATGTAAGTGCATGATAATCTCAACTTTATCAGGTGAGAGAGAACCATGTTAGTGCATGACAATCTCAATTTTATCAGGTGAGACACCTTCATGTAAGTGCATGACAATCTCAACTGTATCAGGGGAGACTGAACCATATAAGTGCATAATAATCTCAACTTTATCAGGTGAGACATAACCATGTAAGTGCATGATAATCTCAACTTTATTAGGCGAGACACAACCATGTAAGCGCATGATAATCTAACTTAATCGGGTATAACAGAACCATGTAGGTGCATGACATCTCAACTTCATCAGGCGAGACACAACCATGTAAATGCATGACAATCTCAAGTTTATCAGGTGGGACTGAACCGTATAATTGCATGATAATCTCAAAATTATCAGGTGAGACGGAACCATGTAAATGCATGACATCTCAACTTTATCAGGCAAGAAACAACCATGTAAGTGTATGACAATCTCAACATTATCAGATGAGACTGAAGCATATAATTGCATGATAATCTTAACTTTACCAGGTGAGACAGAACCATGTAAGTGCATGATAATCACAACTTTATCAGGCGAGACAGATCCATATAAGTGCATGATAATCTCAACTTTATCAGGTGAGACAGAACCATGTAAGTGCATGACAATCTTATTTTTTCTTTTTTATATATTTTTTTTTTTTTTTTAATTTCAATCACTGAAAAGTGATCCATTTATCATGTGAGACTGAATCATGTAAGTGCATGACAATCTCAACTTTATCAGGCGAGACAGAATGATGTAAGTGCATGATAATCTCAACTTTATCAGGTGAGACAGAACCATGTAAGTGCATGGCAATCTCAATTTTATCAGTTGAGACTGAATCATGTAAGTGCATGACAATCTCAACTTTATCAGGCGAGACAGATCCATGTAAGTGCATGATAATCTCAACTTTATCAGGTGAGACAGAACCATGTAAGTGCATGACAATCTCAATTTTATCAGGTGAGCCAGAACAATTTAAGTGCATGACAATCTCAATTTTATCAGGTGGGACTCAATCATGTAAGTGTATGACAATCTCAACTTTATCAGGCGAGGCAGAACCTGGTAAGTGCATGCTAATCTCAATTTTATGACGTGAGACAGAAAGCGAGCCTTAATGAGGGCTTCGTATGTTTTGCGTAATACCTAATAAATTTGAGACAACCAGGCACGTACGTGGTATTCAATCTATCATGTCATGCTCTACGTTGTTTTATTCATTTTAAGTATAACATTAGTTTAGAAGTTAAGACAAGTAGAGAAGAAATTCATTCAAATGTTCGCCATTTTATGTGTTAATCTTACATCCGTTTTATTATTTAGAATCATACAAAGGGACATGATAAAATAATGTTACATTGCGAATAGAGGACAGTTTAAAACAAAATATTCTCCTCACAGACACTCCCCTCACTTCACACATTGAAAAACGTTAAACGGTGTCACGCCTATGGAATATTGAATCGTTTATCTGTTCTCTTTCGAATATATTTTCTCTTTTTGTATTCCATTACTTATATTTTAATGAAAGACGTATTTAGATTGCATCTATTATTAAACTGATTTGAATTTTTAATTATTATTTTCTGTTAAGGTGGATTCCAACGTTTAATTTTTTCCAGAATTGTCACTGAAATATAAACCTTTTAAAATTAAATATTCAATTATCTTAGAAGAGTGAGGGGCCCTGTCGTACGTCAAATGCATCAATTCAATTCAATTCAATTCTTTATTAGTGACTTACGCCTCCTGCCCACACACATTACCTATATACAATATAATAGCACATCATTTACAGGTGATTTGGAATTTTAGTAACCATACATTACATTTAAATACATTTAGATACATTCAAATACAAAATCATATTCAAAATATCATGACCATATATATATCTTTGACCATTTGGCTTCTATTGATTAAAGCATAATAAAGAAACATAGCTTCATGTTTTATAACATTTTCACATTTACATGACATAAAAATATAGAACTTGTTTTTACTAAGAAGTGTGAAATATTTCTTTGGACTATAAAGTGATCTTAAATCATGATATAGTTAACATATCAGTAAAAAAGGATATTCGTCTTCAATTGATGTTTTACAATGAACACATAATCGTCTTTCTTTTGGAATATATATATATGTCTTTTCGTTCTATAAGTAGTCAATGAGAAGAGGTTCTAAAAGCATCAAACTATTGTTTTTGGTATTTGAAGCAAGACATTATTAAAATTATATTGTAAAGACCTTAAAGGAATTTTATCAACCGTATAACTTAAAATTATTTTATAATTCTATTATTACTAATGATTTTAATTACAATACTATTAAATAAATTTACACCCGAATAAACATATTATAGTTCCCATTGTATATCCACAATGACCGTAAAAACATTGAAGCAATACCATATCTAATACATACTTATATAATTCATCTTTCCTTAACATTATTTGGAATCGTTTTTACTATATGTTCAGATATTTCTTTAATTTTGTTTCAATACCACGAAATTGTTAAATTTAAAAATAACTCCGTGCGGATAAATACCGCTGATGCGATTTAATTTCAAATACAAATTGCATTTTCTGGGATAGGAAATTAAGTGCATCTATTTTCGTTCATTTTTCGTTCAGTAGAGTTCATAAGACACTGTTTAAAGAATTTATATGGTAAAATCCTGATTAATTTCGTTATTTATAACAACACCACTAAAAAAGAAAGAAAATAAATGTGTTGATGACGGCTTCACCGGTAAACTACCGACTTAGGCTCCACTACCAGATGTGACTTTTGTTAACGACCTAAGTTTTACCAGAAAATATGAAATGGTGCGTTTCTTCAACATTCTTAACAAACATTAAAGAATATAAAGATAAATTGCTAAGAGTTATGGACTCATACTCGAAATTCTGGACCTACAGACGAAGGAAGTAAACAAACAGCTATAGTTACCTTTTTATTTTATTACAGGGCTTTTTAATGCAATGATATATTTATTTCTACCATGTGTTGTATAGTTTTAGAGATTAACACTGAAAATGTGAATGAGATATTAAGCCAATTCTGTGTCATATTATTACTCTGGATATTGAAAGGTATCATAAAACAATTAAATAAAAAACACAACTTGGTCATGATATGATTGTGATTGTTTATAAATGCAGATCTCGAACCAGTGAATAATATGAGCACAGATACAAGCTGCAGCTTCGGGATTTCACTGTGCTGTGGACATTAAATAAAGGTTACAAAGGAACACTATTGTAATATTGCTGTTTATGGATATGAATAAAATAGATAATACAAGTGTTTTGATACTACGTCTTTATCACTCGATGGCGTAACATTGAATCCTTAATTAGATATCAGTATATCAATATAAGATTACTGCTTGTCTTGACTCTTGACCTTAACATCTTTGCTAACCATAAATGAAGCAGTGGAAATATACCGGGTGTCTGTAATTACTACAGTTATGAACTATTTTGGAAATATTCCATATCAATTGTCACATTTAGCTTAAGAGTTGTGTTAGTGTAATGAACAAGAGGATCACATTGGTTCTAAATCGCTCACCTCTGGCAATGAATAAGGATGCAATGAATAAGAAAGCAGCTTTAAATAGTGCATGGGACAATCCTCAAACATTAACTACTGTGTAATTTGGTGACCTACAAATGAAATGAAAAATGCAGGTTCCAGAGTACACATACCTTCAAATAACGCAATATTTGACAATTCAAGTGTCATAACTCCTGCACTTATTGTCCATTTGGCCACTTCAAAAACTGTGTACAGGATATAACAACAACTGTGAACGTTTGGTGAATATCAAATGAAAACTGCATGTGCTTGAGGGCACATCATCATGTCTAATGACGCAATATTTGGTGATTCAACTACAACACTTTGTTCCCAATTGTGTAAGATCAAGCAATTGTTTACGGTAATTTGAGTATATAGCAACTGTGTTAATTTGGTCAAATGAAAGAAATGTGAGTGCTTATAGCACAAGATGCCAAAAGGACACACTTTTTAACAATTCAAGGACTAAACTGCAACAAATGTACAGGTGCAAAAGTGAACACAAGGTCAAATAGTACATTTAAATGTTTCAAGGGTCATAACTCCCGTACTATTTATCTAATTTGGCTAATTCAAGAACTTGCTCTCGATATAGTGTTGTTATTTAACTACAGCAAACATTTGATTAAGATAAAAAAAAAAATTGCGAACGGTAGAGTTCATACAACAATAGATAATGCAATTTTTGACAATTGAAGAACCATTAATCCGACATCAATTATCCAATTTGGCCATTTATTTAAGTAATATAACTACTGGGTACGTTTGGCGAATATCATATGAAAACTGTGGTGCCAGGGTGCACATGACGTCAAATAAAGTAATATTTGAGATTGATTAGAAGGGCCATAACTCCGTCATTAATTACCCAATTTGGCATGTTCAATGACCTGTCCAAGAAGGTATGGTTGTATAACTATTATGTAAGTAATGTGAAGAACAAATGAAAAATGTGGGTGCTAGAGCGCACATAAGTTCAAATAGAGCAATGTATGACGATTCAAGGGTCACAACTCCGGCAATGATTATTTGATTTGAATAGTCCAAAATTTTATTGTTATATCAAACGAAAAATGCAGATATTAGAGTGCATACAAGGTCAAATAGTGCATCTTTTATATTTCAAGAGGCATAACACTAATATTGAGTATCCGATTTTGCCAATTTAAAACATGTCGATGCATTTTTGTTTATGTAACTACGTTATCAGTTTGGTGAGTTAAGATAGAAAATCTGGGTGCTAGACTGCACACATCAGAATATTGACAGACGACTGACGGATAAAAGGCAATCAGAATAGCTCACCTTGAGCTTAACTCTTTAATACGATTTTATGTCTATACATTATACGGCGTTTCCCTTGTATGAATTGACACTTTGTAGGACATCTTCCATGTATGTATCAACTTATATACGACGTCTCTCTTGTATGTATTAATATATTGTAAAGTTTCTCTCCTGTTTTAACACATTGTAAGGCTTCTAGTAGTATGTTTTGATATATTATACGGCGTGTCACTTGTATGTATCAACTTATAAACGACGTCTCTCTTGTATGTATTAATATATTGTTAAGTTTCTCTCCTGTATTAACACATTGTACGGCTTCTAGTAGTATGACTTGATATATCATACGGCGTCTCACTGGTATGTTTTAATATATTGTAAAGTTCCTCTCCTGTATTAACACATTGTAATGCTTTTAGTAGTATGTCTTGATATATTATACGGCGTCTCACTGGTATGTATCAACTTATATACGACGTCTCTCTTGTATGTATTAATATATTGTAAAGTTTCTCTCCTGTATCAACACATTGTAAGGTTTCTAGTAGTATGTCTTGATATATTATACGGCGTCTCACTGGTATGTATCAACTTATATACGACGTCTCTCTTGTATGTATTAATATATTGTAAAGTTTCTCTCCTGTATTAACACAATTATAAGGCTTCTAGTAGTATGTCTTGATATAGTATACGGCGTCTCACTTGTATGTATCAACATTGGAAAAATTTCTCTATTGTATGCATATACATTTGGGCGGCTTCCTTCTTAATACTGTGACATATATATGCATATCTATGAAATAAATACATATGATTCCCCTGTATCTTCATGATCCAACGGAATTGTATGTCTGTTCTTTATATAGCATGTGAATAGTCATAATCCTTAACTTGATCCTACTCATATAAAGCTATCACTTCATGTATGTAAATTTTCCGTCCAGCCTAGATGTGTTGCATGTAAAACCATAGTAAATAGATCATGACTCAAGTGGTCTATTGTTTTCATTGTAGCTGGGCGCGCTCGTCGTAGGCTGGTTTCTACATTAATGTCTGGTTGTTTACAAAAAAAATGATCTCACATGCTGGCGACCAAGGTTCGATTCCTGTTGAAGCTTTGTCTTACTCTTTATAACCATAGTTTTACCTGTAGCACAAATTAATAATTTCATTCGACACTGTACAAATAATCTGGGTTTCAAGAAAAACGGACTAAAACAAAATATTACTAAATATGTTTTAAAGTATGTATTAAAATCATCACCGGGTAGGGTGTATTAACATTTTACAATATTTTTTTTTTCCTCCCAAGCATTTTATTTTTCAGTTTCTCTTTTAATTATTATTTAAAATACTTGACAGTTAAATTACCACTTACTGCCATAACTCCGCTGTACTTAATGATAAAATATAACTTGCAACATAATCAGTAAGTGTGATGTTTTAGCATTTTAAAATTTCGCTATCAAAATATGTTAAATAAGTGAAACCGGGGTCAACAACTCAATGGCTACCAAACATTAAGATAACTTGTACATATATGCATTGGTAGACATGCAGAGCAATAAACATGTAATTGAAATAAATTTTTACAATTTAATATAAAGTAGTTAGTTATATAGTGGAATATCATTAAACATCTTGCAGGTTAATCATTTGTATTTGAAAATATAGTTATATCCATGCCAGTGCTGTAATATATGAATTGTCCTTCATGGCCTTATCGATGGAGGCGGTCAAAATTTGAATCTCGATAAAAGCTATTTTTTTCTCTTTCTATTTTTCTTGACATTTATTTTGCCTGCATCACACCTTACCTAATTTCAATCCTCTCTGTACGCACTGATTTAGTTTCGATGAATAATGGACTAAATAATTTTCATAAAAAAATGTTTTCTAGTTAGCAATATAATTTTTTCAGACAATTAGTTTGTTAGTTGCATACTAGTAGCTGTTCATTAGTGTGTTTTTTTTTCTAAATTGAGCGATGTACGCTTGCGTTGCTATACAACTATGTTTGATAATTTTGGATTCATCCCTTTGTGAAAATATATATGAAGTTTCGGCAAATCTGTATAAATAGCTACATATTTTGTTAACTTTACTCAGAGCGGGCGGTTATGCAGAGGATAGAGTGTTGGCCGCTCGCGTCAGATGTCTATGGTTCGATCTCAAGCTCTATTTATGTCCTATCAAATTATCATTCAGTTCTGGTTTTACCCAGAGGTACGGGCTCACATCAAGTTTGAGTTTAACCCACAATCGAATTTGTAAACTTAACTTTACGGTACTCATTTGTCAAAACATTTGAAATGTGTTTCGTTGGAATTAGATGTGCATTAATACTTCACATTGATAATGTTATCATCTGTAAATCGCACTTTAATCGTTATGCGTTTGTGTTTCCATTAAACAGCAATTTGTCATATGACGCCCAACATATCAGCGCCAGTTGTTCTTCACCTGTTTTAATGATTATAAAACAAAATTGAGTTGTGTTTTTACTATAATTTGTCAATATGTCACATCTGAATGAGGAGTCATTCTAACTTTAATTGTTATTAATGTCTGCAGTTGAGATGTTATGCCATTAAGCAATGGGTTACTTCAGTCTGTATTTTAACTTCACTAATTGTTTCAGACCTTGAACTGTAAAACTGACAATTTTTTATAATTGTGTTAAAAATGCACAGCCTTGGCTGATATCTTGTACGGAGCGGCAATGAATAACAAACGTGCACTTAAAGTTCAAATCGATATCGGAAGTGTGTTATAAAGTTACAACGTATATAAAATGCTAAAATAGTCGAGCCGATGTAACATAGTAGATGGACTTAAAAATAATCTCTATGAAAACTCAACAATTAATTAATTAATACTTTTTCTCGCTTTGTGATGTGACGACGGGATGAGAGCAAGACTCAGTGCACCCGTTTATCCAGGTTTTCGCTCCCCAGTGGCGATCTTTGTTACTAATTGTATGGTCATTCTATATTATATTATGTTTATGTTGTTTTGGTTGTTTTATCCTTGGAATGTTACGTCTCATGTTACCCATATAGTTTCCTAGTTTTATAATCCTTTACAAAGATTGGAAACAAGAAGTCGTCAATCGCGATTATTCGACGCCATTACATGAACTGGTGTGTGTTAGATTGCAGAGGAGGGAATTCATGCAAAAGTTAGAATTCAAGAATCAGCAACAGCTAAAAACAATATATGAACTTCGTGTATGGATAAGGTTAAGGACAATGATTTTTTCAAACTATTGATCATGCCACCTTACAATAGAAAGCATGCACCTATATATCAAATTATTATGACACAAATATTAAAAAAACAACTGCATTTGCAAAAGTCGTGTCTTGTGTTTTAAAAAAGAGATGAGTTGTTTAGAATATATGAACAATCTATGCAATTAGAACCCAGGTGTTGCGCTTTAGAACAAAGTTTAAACGGAAACTATCTGAGGCATCCTATTTCATAGATGTTTTTATCAAACATATTGGGTCAACATTTCAGAACATAATAAAAATAAATCAATACAATTATCAAACTGGTTAATCTGTAATTTTGATATCAATGGCTATTGTTTAAATGATGTTCAGCTAAAGTTGTTCATTAACCAGTAATGTTTGGACGAGTAATGTTTGAACAAGTAATGAACACATTCATGTGGCGAGTTATTGTGTCGATACCCGATTATCGTGTAAATATAAAATTAAGGACACAATAACAAAATTCCAAATAGACAATTTACCCACTATTACGAACTACTCTAAATTTATACCACCGGTATTTAACTATCTCCTCATTGATCTGCTTACATTATTATGTATATAAACTGACGTCATTTAAAAACAAGTATAGATTTTCGAGAACGGGTTAGGTGTATTTGAAAGATGAAAAGTGGTAAATCGATGTAAGAAAATAACATAACATGGGCTATTACAGCTGATTTTTTTTAAATCAGTTTAATTACTAGTACATGAAATGTAGTAAATGATTAAGTCAACTGTTGTTTTCCATGACTGAAAACTATTTCTAAATCAAGATAGCTTGAGGAAAATAACTCCCGCTGGGTTTTTGTTTTATTTTCGCTATAAATAATAAGCAGATCTATAAATGAATGTTCTCTTTGACTATTCAGACATAGTTTACATCTAATTGGAAATACGAATAATAAAAAAACTTTTCACAAATATGCACAAATGTTGATTCAGATATTAGTGATAAAGCAAATTGACTGTTCGATGGCCATTACACGGTCGGTTAATGCTTCACCGTGCCAAATATTACGTGTATCTTAATACATGGTTTTACATGTTGCTATGCAAGCTCCTTATACAGTTTTAAAGTCCATTGTATTACCTAACCGGGGACCAAAACAGGGTCTACAATTAGATTCCCACGGCGGTTAAACATACTCTAAAGCTACATACACGATCTATATAAATTTATATAACGTGTTTATCAAGTTTAGTCACTTTAGCATAAGTAGTTTATTCTGAGACTCAGCTAAACATAAAACTTTTACCAGACAATGCAAGTCTTAACTAAATCCATTACAAAGGGTCCTCCGCGGCCGAGTGGTCTAAGGCGCCGTCTCAAGATTACTTACGTCTCACTGTTAAGGTCGTAGATTCGAGTTCCACTCGTTCCAAAAACTTTACTTGAGGAAGTTTCAAGTCGCTTCCGGAAGGACGGTGGTTCTACTCAGCCTGACACAGTCTGAGGTCTTCCACCACCAGTAAAGCTGGATAACCATATATGACCTGAAATGTGTTGAAAATGGCTTTAAACCCAATTAAAAAAATCCATTTAGTAGATAGGTCTTTGATGTAACCAATGTCTACATGCTTGTGATCAGATTACAGATTAATTTTTCACAGAGATTCTATTTCTATTCTATTCTATTTCGATAATAAGTTTTGTTTTGTTTGAATAATGATCGTAATTTTATTCCATCGGTTCTACATGTAACACACTGTTAACCTAATCTTTCCTTCCTGGTATCCTGTAAGGTTAGTCCGTACTGAATCACATCCATCTCCGCATGTAAATCATAACTTTTTCACTCAAATCAGCGATGAGAGACGAATAACAATGCGACGCAATGTCTTTTTATCAAAGAATTACAGGATCGATCGGGCAAAATTCAACAGAAAACAAAAATAAATTTTATCTACATGTAGTGTAGTTTATAGTTTATGCTTATTCTAGTTTAGGGAAAAGTTTGTTGGGTTTATTTGTGCAATATCGTTAATGAGGGAGTTCGCGTACATTAACAAGAGGTCTCAACTTGACCGTTTCATGAAACAACATTTCTTATCTCTTTGTATATGATAAGAAGCAATAGTTCTAGCATTTCCACCGAGCAAAGATACCCAATTCAATCCAAAACAACGAAATTATAGATACACAAAGTATTCTAGGTAATATTGTTATTATTGTGCTATCTAAAGTAGGTAAGCAGGTAGGTAGGTCGGTCGGTAGGTCGGTCGGTCGGTCGGTCGGTCGGTCGGTCGGTCCGTTTTTAGTTTAGCTCCGCTTTCTAAATATCTTCATTCATATTGCGACGATGTCTTACTGAGACAGTTTTCTGAGCGCTACCACACTGGAGTATCATGACGCAGCCATATGGCATTAATCTCCACCAACCAACATTATACTGACACCGGGACTATCAAAACAAGAACTTTCCTCTAACTGCTGAGCGCTAAGCTTCTCGTGCCCTTTTTCAATCCGGGGATCTAACCAACGGTATTCCGTATGCGAGGCGGACGCTCTACCAGCAGACCAACTTATTGTTTGCAACGTGCTAAAACTCCCTTTATTTACGCTTCTATTGTTCAACAGTTACGGTAACCATAATAACATTGTATCGTGACACTGACTTGTTTTTTAACGACTCTTGTTAAGTGATCTCAACCTTTCGCATTTTCAAAGCATTCGATTATGTTGTTAAATTGGACGGATATCGTAAAAACATCAAACGGTTTTTAAAGGGCTAATTTGCACAATGTTTTAGTCTGCTGTTTTTGTTATTTTTTCTTTCTCAATTCTTACAAATTAATTACAATGCACCATTTAGGCCTATGTTATTCTTGGTTGTATAATCCTTTCTTAAAGGTGCCCTTTTCCAATTGTTCCAATATCACGCACAATCTAACAGAAAGTTCATTTTCTTTTCGATATATATTTATTCTACATTATTACATCTTCATTTAAACTGTAATGGTCACTACTTAAACAAGATATACGCTTGAAAACATTGTTCAGACAAGATTACCATCTTGTCTTATAACCCGCACATTCCCAGTCTCACAAATTCAACCTTCCTGTCTAAAAACCCAGACCTCCCTGTTTGACTCCCAGATCTAAACTGACTGCTTTTCCCATCCAAAAACTATCAGCTTGTATCTTGTACTATTAATTGTCATAAAAGTGACAGCTTATTCATATACAAGTCACGTTTTTCATGGGTATGCTGGACAGATGTTGCTATATAACTATACACATGTTACCCTGTAGACAGCCCATTACTAATCAGAAAGGACCTCTGAGGTATTCCTATTTGGCCAGTACAGACCTCTTTGTTTACTAATTACCATTTTGCTGTCTTCCGTATGTTAAAATTAGACGTTATAAAATCATGTTATACAGGTTACTCTTTGCTATGAATATTAAACCTGAGTTATCAGCTTAGAACCTGTGGATAATCATTAATATTGTGATGTTTTGCCCTTCAGATACGAAACCGCTTTCAATTGAGAGATGTGCTGAAACTTAAAGGTATTTATTTACATTTCCTGGGAGTCACATATTAATGGTATTTAAGTCCATCAATGAATATAATCAGTTAAGATAGTACAAGTGTATATATTGAGATGCATCGACAGAGACACAATCGAAAAAGCTGTTCAACAGGAATTAGGAACCATAGGAAAGTTTGATGGAATACCGCCAAATATGCATATGATTTTTATCCAAATATATCAATATTGATTCATAAATATCACGAACAAATATATGTGCTAATTACTGACTAAACCAATCTCACTTACATTCTTGCAAGACACAGTAAGCGCGTTATGGATATGAGAAATTCAAGTAGGAGAAATGTCATTTAAGGATAAACCAAAACAACAGCTTGAAGAAAAGCAATAAATAGAATAGTTATCATTTTAATATGGACAAAACAAACAGAAGAAATGACAAGTTACCGCCTTCAACTATTTCTGTATCATAATCTTATCTGGCCTTAATTGAAGAAAATGCATATTTCGAAGTAAATATAAGATAACAAGACTGAATAAAGATTAAGAATCGTCAGGAAAATATAGAATGTTATTTGTATTGGAGCTCAACACCATTTCCAACATATTGAATGTTATATATGGCATATCCAGTTTTAAAGGTGGAGGAAGACGTCATTTCCTTCTACTAGTAACTGGCAAATTTTCTCACATAAAGCGAGCGGGACTCGAACCTATGACCTTAGCGGTGAGAGGTAAGTGATCTTGATCGCATGAAATGATCCTAAAAATCAGAAGCTTTGGCCTTCGCAATGGTATCGGGTCAGCAACTGCACTGATTGTTATTAACAAACTTATTAATTACGTACCTTTACATGCATATTCCACCAACATAAAATGTATGTTCAATATGTAATCAACAACCTCTATAACCGCCACAGCAGCAAACAATTCCTTGACTTATAGTAAGGACAGTTAATACATATTGAGGACGTGACAACAGTGGTTTCCTTTGTTCCCTGGGAAAGGTCAGTGGTAAAACGCCAAATTAATTAAAACACTTTCTTATTCTACCCTGCTTTTTCTCAAGTTATCTCTTAGTTTATGCTATTTAGCACTAAATCAGCTTCAGTATTCTCTATGTTATTTTACCCTAATATAGCTTTAGATTTTTTACAGCCTATTTTAACCAATTCACCAGAAAGATCTCTGCATAACATAAGTGTATAACCTCATTTGACAACCAATGGAATCGCTTCAATTTTCAAAATTGTGTCGCTCTTATTTGTTAAAACAGCTTACAAAACAATTTGATTATCAAGTTCGCTCTTAATTATTAAGAAGTTCATTATTACTGCGCACGCATGAATAGTATTGCATAGACTCCGCCCTTGATTCAATTCTGAACGAGTCATGTACTAACTACAAAGCTGCGCGAGTTATGCTTAGAAACGGCCTTAGCAAACATCAAGTTTAAAACGTCAATCATTTCATTAAAAAAATAACAATTAAATTTTTACTTAGTGAACACTTACTATTACATAAAACTGCATACATGTCAAAATTCTATATCATCAATACAACCTTCTTGCACTCGGCCAATGTAACAAATCCCTGTTACGAGTAGATTTCCTTATCTGACACACAAATACGATAAGATATTACATTGAGTGTTTACGTCTGGCCGCACTAATCTGTTGAAAGCCTCTCCACTGATTTATGCTTGCGTGAAAACTATATTTATCCAGGGTATGTGCTGTTTTGACGATAATTAACATCAATAAGAATGTCCGTCGTTATACCACAGCTGAAGGTGGACATTATATATTTATGACTGAGATTAGATACAAAACAAGCGCCTTTTTAACCAAACGTCTGTCATCTGTAGCTGGTTCCGGTAAACACATCTATCTTGAGCAAGAAAAATGCATTACTGTTACAGAGAGGTTACAACAAATCTAATGAATGTCACGCTAGGATACCTAAATGTGACATTGAGATACACGTACATTGTATTACTTTCTCATGACAAACTGAAACAGGTCCTTCGTGTACGGTTACAGTTTCGTAAGCGTCCAATTGCTATGGATTGTTGGACAGGCATAGAATTCCCTGGGTTTTTTTTTCCTTTAAAGGTGAATAGACCGGATCGGGGAGATATCAGGTTCTGAGAGACTAGAGGGAATCAGTGCAAGCGCGGTGAGCACATTTAGTTAACCGAAATGGAAGGTCTTCTTATTGGAACTCAATGACATACACAAAACATATAGTTGTGCTTGGCATGTAAAACACTATTATCTTCAGAATTGAGAACTAGCGCTAAATTAAGTTTATCAAAGTCATCAAAATGAGACTACATTCACTTATAAGAGATATAAAAAGTTTCGCTGACGGATTTAGAGAGGAAAATGCGATCTGGACACTATCTCAACTCCCTCCTGTTTGACAAACAATGAAAATTGATGAAAATAATGTATTTAAATACTAGACTATTTAAACTAAAGGAATTCATGAAAATCGCCAAAAAAGCTTAAAATAAAAATAATAATTTGCCTTTTATATTTCCCTATTCTCGAATCATATCGGAACATAATATTAGTGCCATTTTAATTTGTGATTTTAATTGTTTTACCCGTCTGTACCTAATAATTGGTCCATATTGATGAAGCAATTCAATGATGTCAAATAATAATCAACGGTTAGTACACGTTTTAAGTCTATTGATTGTGTCGTAACTATACTCCAGTTTTCTCCTAATGGAGAGAGTAGCAAATTAAATAATCTATTCCGACATTGTAAAGTGGTGAATTAAACAGTTACTACATTGACGCATTAAGCAATTACTACATCTTTACACTAATACGAAATAAGTGCAAACTTTAAGAATGTTCGTCTTATACACACTGTGAACCGCATACACATATTAGAAAACAAGTATGGGGGGAAAATATAAGTACATAAGTACAATTTTGTTATATTTTATATTCAGCATCAGAAATATTAGTTTAATATGCTAATAGTGTATAATAAAATGTTACACAGATATGGAACAAAAAAAAACAAGTTTCTATTCGACTCTACCTTATACGTACGTCGGGATTTTACAAAGAGCAAGTCGTTTTAACTGAATATATTACAAAAAAATAGTATTGCCACTGTTTAAATGCCTTCTTAAATGACCCTCTTATGTTTTTTGTCATAATAACTTAATCAAAACCTAGACATGACACTTATCAACCTATTCGTTTAGTTTGGCAGGTATTCTGGCATTACAAGAAATAAACTACAGATCACAGGTATCATGGTTCACCTTATTCACAGTTCTACTCTTTGATGACCTGCATTGATGTAATCATTAGTGGAGAGGTCTGATATCTGTTCAATGTGTTTGGTGACCTGCACTGATGTAATCATTATTGGAGAGGTCTGCTACCTCTATATAGTGTTTGATGAACTGCGCTGATGCAATCATTATTGGAGAGGTCTGCTACCTCTATATAGTGTTTGATAAGCTGCGCTGAAGTAATCATTATTGGAGAGGTCTGCTACCTCTACATGGTGTTTGATGACCTGCACTGTTGTAATCATTATTAGAGAGGTCTGATACCTCTATATAGTGTTTGATGACCTGCACTGATGTAATCATTATTAGAGAGGTCTGATACCTCTATACCTGCACTGATGTAATCATTATCGGAGAGGTCTGATACCTCTACATGGTGTTTGATGACCTGCACTGATGTAATCATTATTAGAGAGGTCTGATACCTCTATATGGTGTTTGATGACCTGCACTGATGTAATCATTGTTTGAGAGATCTGCTACCTCTATATGGTGTTTGATGAACTGCACTGATGGAATCGTTATAAGAGAGGTCTGATACCTCTACATGGTGTTTGATGACCTGCACTGATGTAATCATTGTTGGAGAGATCTGCTACCTCCATATAATGATTGATGACTTGCACTGATGTAATCATTATCGGAGAGGTCTGATACCTCTATATAGTGTTTGATGACCTGCACTGATGTTATCATTATTGGCGAGGTCTGATACCTCTATATAGTGTTTAATGACCTGCACTGATGTAATAATTATTGGAGATACCTCTTCATGGTGTTTGATGACCTGCACTGATGTATTCATTATTGGAGAGGTCTGATACCTCTATATGGTGTTTGATGAACTGCACTGATGGAATCGTTATAAGAGAGGTCTGATACCTCTATATGGTGTTTGATGACCTGCACTGATGTAATCATTATTGGAGTGATCTGCTACCTCTATATGGTGTTTGATGAACTGCACTGATGGAATCGTTATAAGAGAGGTCTGATACCTCTACATGGTGTTTGATGACCTGCACTGATGTAATCATTGTTGGAGAGATCTGCTACCTCCATATAATGATTGATGACTTGCACTGATGTAATCATTATAAGAGAGGTCTGATACCTCTATATAGTGTTTGATGACCTGCACTGATGTTATCATTATTGGCGAGGTCTGATACCTCTATATAGTGTTTGATGACCTGCACTGATGTAATGATTATTGGAGATACGTCTTCATGGTGTTTGATGACCTGCACTGATGTATTCATTATTGGAGAGGTCTGATACCTCTATATAGTGTTTAATGACCTGCACTGATGTTATCATTATTGGAGAGGTCAGATACCTCTTTATAGTGTTTGATGACCTGCACTGATGTCATCATTATTGGAGAGGTCTGCTACCTCTATATAGTGTTTGATGACCTGTTATCATTATTGGAGAGGTCTGATACCTCTTTGTAGTGTTTGATGACCTGCACTAACGTAATCATTATTGCAGAGGTCTGCTACTTCTATATAGTGTTTGATGACCTGCCCTGATGTAATCATTATCGGAGAGGTCTGCTACCTCTATATAGTGTTCGATGACCTACACTGATGTAATCATTATTGGAGTGATCTGCTACCTCTATATGGTGTTTGATGACCTGCACTGATGTAATCATTATTAGAGTGATCTGCTACCTCTATATAGTGTTTGATGACCTGCACTGATGGAATCATTATTGGAGTGATCTGCTACCTCTATATGGTGTTTGATGACCTGCACTGATGGAATCATTATTAGAGTGATCTGCTACCTCTATATAGTGTTTGATGACCTGCACTGATGGAATCTTTATTAGAGTGATCTGCTACCTCTATATAGTGTTTGATGACCTGCACTGATGTAATCATTATTGGAGTGATCTGCTACCTCTATATAGTGTTTGATGACCTGCACTGATGTAATCATTATTAGAGTGATCTGCTACCTCTATATGGTGTTTGATGACCTGCACTGATGGAATCATTATTGGAGTGATCTGCTACCTCTATATGGTGTTTGATGACCTGCACTGATGGAATCATTATTAGAGTGATCTGCTACCTCTATATAGTGTTTGATGACTTGCACTGATGGAATCTTTATTAGAGTGATCTGCTACCTCTATATAGTGTTTGATGACCTGCACTGATGTAATCATTATTAGAGTGATCTGCTACCTCTATATAATGTTTGATGACCTGCACTGATGTAATCATTATTAGAGTGATCTGCTACCTCTATATAGTGTTTGATGACCTGCACTGATGGAATCTTTATTAGAGTGATCTACTACCTCTATATGGTGTTTGATGACCTGCACTGATGGAATCATTATTAGAGTGATCTGCTACCTCTATATAGTGTTTGATGACCTGCACTGATGGAATCTTTATTAGAGTGATCTGCTACCTCTATATAGTGTTTGATGACCTGCACTGATGGAATCATTATTGGAGTGATCTGCTACCTCTATATGGTGTTTGATGACCTGCACTGATGGAATCGTTATTAGAGTGATCTGCTACCTCTATATAGTGTTTGATGACCTGCACTGATGGAATCTTTATTAGAGTGATCTGCTACCTCTATATAGTGTTTGATGACCTGCACTGATGTAATCATTATTGGAGTGATCTGCTACCTCTATATGGTGTTTGATGACATGCACTGATGGAATCATTATTAGAGTGATCTGCTACCTCTATATAGTGTTTGATGACATGCACTGATGTAATCAACATTAGAGTGATCTATTACCTCTATATAGTGTTTGATGACCTGCACTGATGGAATCATTATTGGAGTGATCTGCTACCTCTATATGGTGTTTGATGACCTGCACTGATGGAATCATTATTAGAGTGATCTGCTACCTCTATATAGTGTTTGATGACCTGCACTGATGGAATCTTTATTAGAGTTATCTGCTACCTCTATATAGTGTTTGATGACCTGCACTGATGAAATCGTTATTAGAGTGATCTGCTACCTCTATATAGTGTTTGGTGACCTGCACTGATGGAATCATTATTAGAGTGATCTGCTACCTCTATATAGTGTTTGATGACCTGCACTGATGGAATCATTATTAGAGTGATCTGCTACCTCTATATAGTGTTTGATGACCTGCACTGATGGAATCGTTATTAGAGTGATCTGCTACCTCTATATAGTGTTCGATGACCTACACTGATGGAATCATTATTAAAGTGATCTGCTACCTCTATATAGTGTTTGATGACCTGCACTGATGGAATCGTTATTAGAGTGATCTGCTACCTCTATATAATGTTTGATGACCTGCACTGATGGAATCGTTATTAGAGTGATCTGCTACCTCTATATAATGTTTGATGACCTGCACTGATGGAATCGTTATAAGAGTGATCTGCTACCTCTATATAATGTTTGATGACCTGCACTGATGGAATCATTATTGGAGTGATCTGCTACCTGTATATAGTGTTTGATGACCTGCACTGATGGAATCGTTATTAGAGTGATCTGCTACCTCTATATAATGTTTGGTGACCTGCACTGATGGAATCGTTATTAGAGTGATCTGCTACCTCTATATAGTGTTTGATGACCTGCACTGATGGAATCGTTATTAGAGTGATCTGCTACCTCTATATAATGTTTGATGACCTGCACTGATGGAATCATTATTAGAGTGATCTGCTACCTCTATATAGTGTTTGATGACCTGCACTGATGGAATCGTTATTAGAGTGATCTGCTACCTCTATATAGTGTTTGATGACCTGCACTGATGGAATCGTTATTAGAGTGATCTGCTACCTCTATATAGTGTTTGATGACCTGCACTGATGGAATCATTATTAGAGTGATCTGCGACCTCTATATAAAATGTTTGATGACCTGCACTGATGGAATCATTATTAGATTGATCTGCTACCTCTATATAATGTTTGATGACCTGCACTGATGGAATCATTGTTAGAGTGATCTGCGACCTCTATATAATGTTTGATGACCTGCACTGATGGAATCATTATTAGATTGATCTGCTACCTCTATATAATGTTTGATGACCTGCACTGATGGAATCATTATTAGAGTGATCTGCGACCTCTATATAATGTTTGATGACCTGCACTGATGGAATCATTATTAGAGTGATCTGCGACCTCTATATAATGTTTGATGACCTGCACTGATGGAATCATTATTAGATTGATCTGCTACCTCTATATAATGTTTGATGACCTGCACTGATGGAATCATTATTAGAGTGATCTGCGACCTCTATATAATGTTTGATGACCTGCACTGATGGAATCATTATTAGAGTGATCTGCTACCTCTATATAGTGTTTGATGACCTGCACTGATGGAATCGTTATTAGAGTGATCTGCTACCTCTATATAGTGTTTGATGACCTGCACTGATGGAATCGTTATTAGAGTGATCTGCTACCTCTATATAATGTTTGATGACCTGCACTGATGGAATCGTGATTAGAGTGGTCTGCTACCTCTATATAATGTTTGATGACCTGCACTGATGGAATCGTTGATAGAGTGATCTGCTACCTCTATATAATGGTTGATGATCTGCACTGATGGAATTATTATTAGAGTGATCTGCTACCTCTATATAGTGTTTGATGACCTGCACTGATGGAATCATTATTAGAGTGATCTGCTATCTCTATATAATGTTTGATGACCTGCACTGATGGAATCGTGATTAGAGTGATCTGCTACCTCTATATCATGTTTGATAACCTGCACTGGTGGAATCATTATTAGAGTGATCTGCTTCTTCTATATGGTGTTTGATGACCTGCACTGATGGAATCGTTATTAGAGTGATCTGCTACCTCTATATAGTGTTTGATGACCTGCACTGATGTAATCATTATTGGAGTGATCTGCTACCTCTATATGGTGTTTGATGACCTGCACTGATGGAATCTTTATTAGAGTGATCTGCTACCTCTATATAGTGTTTGATGACCTGCACTGATGGAATCGTTATTAGAGTGATCTGCTACCTCTATATAATGGTTGATGATCTGCACTGATGGAATCATTATTAGAGTGATCTGCTACCTCTATATAGAGTTTGATGACCTGCACTGATGGAATCATTATTAGAGTGATCTGCTATCTCTATATAATGTTTGATGACCTGCACTGATGGAATCGTGATTAGAGTGATCTGCTACCTCTATATAATGTTTGATGACCTGCACTGATGGCATCATTATTGGAGTGATCTGCTACTTCTATATGGTGTTTGATGACCTGCACTGATGGAATCGTTGTTAGAGTGATCTGCTACCTCTATATAGTGTTTGATGACCTGCACTGATGGAATCGTTATTAGAGTGATCTGCTACCTCTTTATAGTGTTTGATGACCTGCACTGATGGAATCATTATTAGAGTGATCTGCTATCTCTATATAATGTTTGATGACCTGCACTGATGGAATCGTGATTATAGTGATCTGCTACCTCTATATAGTGTTTGATGACCTGCACTGATGGAATCATTATTGGAGTGATCTGCTACTTCTATATGGTGTTTGATGACCTGCACTGATGGAATCGTTGTTAGAGTGATCTGCTACCTCTATATAGTGTTTGATGACCTGCACTGATGGAATCATTATTAGAGTGATCTGCTACCTCTATATAGTGTTTGATGACCTGCACTGATGGAATCATTATTAGAGTGATCTGCTACCTCTATATAGTGTTTGATGACCTGCACTGATGGAATCGTTATTAGAGTGATCTGCTACCTCTATATAATGTTTGATGACCTGCACTGATGGAATCGTTATTAGAGTGATCTGCTACTTCTATATGGTGTTTGATAACCTGCACTGATGGAATCGTTAGTAGAGTGATCTGCTACCTCTATATAGTGTTTGATGACCTGCACTGATGGAATCGTTATTAGAGTGATCTGCTACCTCTATATAATGTTTGATGACCTGCACTGATGGAATCGTTAATGGAGTGATCTGCTACTTCTATATGGTGTTTGATAACCTGCACTGATGGAATCGTTAGTAGAGTGATCTGATACTTCTATATTGTGTTTGATAACCTGCACTGATGGAATCGTTAGTAGAGTGATCTGCTACCTCTATATAGTGTTTGATGACCTGCACTGATGGAATCGTTATTAGAGTGATCTGCTACCTCTATATAATGTTTGGTGACCTGCACTGATGGAATCGTTATTAGAGTGATCTGCTACTTCTATATTGTGTTTGATAACCTGCACTGATGGAATCGTTAGTAGAGTGATCTGCTACCTCTATATAGTGTTTGATGACCTGCACTGATGGAATCGTTATTAGAGTGATCTGCGACCTCTATATAATGTTTGATGACCTGCACTGATGGAATCATTATTAGAGAGATCTGCTACCTCTATATGGTGTTTGATGACCTGCACTGATGGAATCGTTGTTAGAGTGATCTGCTACCTCTATATAGTGTTTGATGACCTGCACTGATGGAATCGTTATTAGAGTGATCTGCTACCTCTATATAATGTTTGATGACCTGCACTGATGGAATCATTATTAGAGTGATCTGCTACCTCTATATAATGTTTGATGACCTGCACTGATGGAATCATTATTAGAGTGATCTGCTACCTCTATATAATGTTTGATGACCTGCACTGATGGAATCGTTATTAGAGTGATCTGCTACCTCTATATAATGTTTGATGACCTGCATTGATGTAATCATTATTAGAGTGATCTGCTACTTCTATATGGTGTTTAATGACCTGCACTGATGGAATCGTTATTAGAGTGATCTGCTACCTCTATATAGTGTTTGATGACCTGCACTGATGTAATCATTATTAGAGTGGTCTGCTACCTCTATATAATGTTTGATGACCTGCACTGATGGAATCATTATTAGAGTGATCTGCTACCTCTATATAGTGTTTGATGACCTGCACTGATGGAATCGTTATTAGAGTGATCTGCTACCTCTATATAGTGTTTGATGACCTGCACTGATGGAATCATTATTAGAGTGATCTGCTACCTCTATATAGTGTTTGATGACCTGCACTGATTGAATCATTATTAGAGTGATCTGCTACCTCTATATGGTGTTTGATGACCTGCACTGATGGACTCGTTATTAGAGTGATCTGCTACCTCTATATAATGTTTGATGACCTGCACTGATGAAATCGTTATTAGAGTGATCTGCTACCTCTATATAATGTTTAATGACCTGCACTGATGGAATCATTATTAGAGTGATCTACTACCTCTATATAATGTTTGATGACCTGCACTGATGGAATCGTTATTAGAGTGATCTGCTACCTCTATATAATGTTTGATGACCTGCACTGATGGAATCATTATTAGAGTGATCTGCTACCTCTATATAATGTTTGATGACCTGCACTTATGGAATCGTTATTAGAGTGATCTGCTACTTCTATATGGTGTTTGATGACCTGCACTGATGGAATCGTTATTAGAGTGATCTGCTACCTCTATATGGTGTTTGGTGACCTGCACTGATGGAATCGTTATAAGTGTGATCTGCTACCTCTATATAATATTTGATGACCTGCACTGATGGAATCATTATTGGAGTGATCTGCTACTTCTATATGGTGTTTGATGACCTGCACTGATGGAATCGTTATTAGAGTGATCTGCTACATCTATATAATGTTTGATGACCTGCACTGATGTAATCATTATTGGAGTGATCTGCTACTTCTATATGGTATTTGATGATCTGCACTGATGGAATCGTTATTAGAGTGATCTGCTACCTCTATATAGTGTTTGATGACCTGCACTGATGGAATCGTTATTAGAGTGATCTGCTACCTCTATATAATGTTTGATGACCAGCACTGATGTAATCATTATTGGAGTGAACTGCTACCTGTATATGGTGTTTGGTGACCTGCACTGATGTAATCATTATTGGAGTGATCTGCTACTTCTATATGGTGTTTGATGACCTGCACTGATGTAATCATTGTTTGAGAGATCTGCTACCTCTATATGGTGTTTGATGAACTGCACTGATGGAATCGTTATAAGAGAGGTCTGATACCTCTACATGGTGTTTGATGACCTGCACTGATGTAATCATTGTTGGAGAGATCTGCTACCTCCATATAATGATTGATGACTTGCACTGATGTAATCATTATTGGAGAGGTCTGATACCTCTGTATAGTGTTTGATGACCTGCACTGATGTTATCATTATTGGCAAGGTCTGATACCTCTGTATAGTGTTTGATGACCTGCACTGATGTAATGATTATTGGAGATACCTCTTCATGGTGTTTGATGACCTGCACTGATGTATTCATTATTGGAGAGGTCTGATACCTCTATATAGTGTTTAGTGACCTGCACTGATGTTATCATTATTGGAGAGGTCAGATACCTCTTTATAGTGTTTGATGACCTGCACTGATGTAATCATTATTAGAGAGGTCTGATACCTCTATATAGTGTTTGATGACCTGTAATCATTATTGGAGAGGTCTGATACCTCTTTATAGTGTTTGATGACCTGCACTGACGTAATCATTATTGCAGAGGTCTGCTACTTCTATATAGTGTTTGATGACCTGCACTGATGTAATCATTATCGGAGAGGTCTGCTACCTCTATATAGTGTTCGATGAACTACACTGATGTAATCATTATTGGAGTGATCTGCTACCTCTATATAGTGTTTGATGACCTGCACTGATGTAATCATTATCGGAGAGGTCTGCTACCTCTATATAGTGTTTGATGACCTACACTGATGTAATCATTATTGGAATGATCTGCTACATATATATAGTGTTTGATGACCTGCACTGATGTAATCGTTATCGGAGAGGTCTGCTACCTCTATATAGTGTTTGATGACCTACACTGATGTAATCATTATTGGAATGATCTGCTACATATATATAGTGTTTGATGATCTGCACTGATGTAATCATTATTGGAATGATCTGCTACATATATATGGTGTTTGATGAACTACACTGATGTAATCATTATTGGAGACGTCTGCTACCTCTATATAGTGTTTGATGACATGCACTGATGTTATCATTGTTGGAGAGATCTGCTACCTCTATATAGTGTTTGATAACCTGCACTGATGTAATCATTATAAGAAAGGTGTGATACCTCTTCATGGTGTTTGATGACCTGCACTGATGTAATCATTGTTGGAGAGTTCTGCTACCTCTATATAGTGTTTGATGACATGCACTGATGTTATCATTGTTGGAGAGTTCTGCTACCTCTATATAGTGTTTGATGACCTGTACTGATGTAATCATTATAAGAAAGGTATGATACCTCTACATGGTGTTTGATGACCTGCACTGATGAAATCATTGTTGGAGAGATCTGCTACCTCTATATAGTGTTTGATGACCTGCACTGATATAATCATTATTAGAGAGGTCTGATACCTCTATATGTTGTTTGATGACCTGCACTGATGTAATCATTATTAGAGAGGTCTGATACCTCTATATGGTGGTTGATGACCTGCACTGATGTAATCATTATTAGAAAGATCTGATACCTCTATATGGTGTTTGATGACCTGCACTGATGTAATCATTAATAGAGAGGTCTGAAACCTCTATATAGTGTTTGATGACCTGCACTGATGTAATCATTATTAGAGAGGTCTGATACCTCTTTATGGTGTTTGATGACCTGCACTGATGTAATCATTATTAGAGAGGTCTGATACTTCTATATGGTGATTGATGACCTGCACTGTTGTAATCATTATAAGAGAGGTCTGATACCTGTATATAGTGTTTGATGACCTGGACTGATGTAATCATTATTAAAGAGGTCTGATACCTCTATATAGTGTTTGATGATCTGCACTGATGGATTCATTATTGGAGAGGTCTGATACCTCTACATGGTGTTTGATGACCTGAACTGATGTAATCATTATTAGAGAGGTCTGATACCTCTATATGGTGTTTGATGAGCTGCACTGTTGTAATCATTATTAGAGAGGTCTGATACCTGTATATAGTGTTTGATGACCTGGACTGATGTAATCATTATTAAAGAGGTCTGATACCTCTATATAGTGTTTGATGACCTGCACTGATGTATTCATTATTGGAGAGGTCTGATACCTCTACATGGTGTTTGATGACCTGAACTGATGTTATCATTATTAGAGATGTCTGATACCTCTACATGGTGTTTGATGACCTGCACTGATGTAATCATTATTAGAGAGGTCTGATACCTCTATATTGTGTTTGATGACCTGCACTGATGTAATCATTATTAGAGAGATCTGATACCTCTATATGGTGTTTGATGACCTGCCCTGATGTAATCATTATTAGAGAGGTATGATACCTCTACATGGTTTTTGATGACCTGCACTGATGTAATCATTATTAGAGAGGTCTGATACCTCTATATTGTGTTTGATGACCTGCACTGATGTAATCATTATTAGAGAGATCTGATACCTCTATATGGTGTTTGATGACCTGCCCTGATGTAATCATTATTAGAGAGGTCTGATACTTCTATATTGTGTTTGATGACCTGCACTGGTGTAATCATTATTAGAGAGGTCTGATACCTCTACATGGTGTTTGATGACCTGCACCGATGTAATCATTATTAGAGAGGTCTTATACCTCTATATAGTGTTTGATGACCTGCACTGATGTATTCATTATTGGAGAGGTCTGATACCTCTATATGGTGTTTGATGACCTGCACTGTTGTAATCATTATTAGAGAGGTCTGATACCTGTATATAGTGTTTGATGACCTGGACTGATGTAATCATTATTAAAGAGGTCTGATACCTCTATATAGTGTTTGATGACCTGCACTGATGTAGTCATTATTGGAGAGGTCTGATACCTCTACATGGTGTTTGATGACCTGAACTGATGTTATCATTATTAGAGATGTCTGATACCTCTACATGGTGTTTGATGACCTGCACTGATGTAATCATTATTAGAGAGGTCTGATACCACTATATGGTGTTTGATGACCTGCACTGATATAATCATTATTAGAGAGGTATGATACCTCTACATGGTTTTTGATGACCTGCACTGATGTAATCATTATTAGAGAGGTCTGATACCTCTATATTGTGTTTGATGACCTGTACTGATGTAATCATTATTAAAGAGATCTGATACCTCTATATGGTGTTTGATGACCTGCCCTGATGTAATCATTATTAGAGAGGTCTGATACTTCTATATTGTGTTTGATGACCTGCACTGGTGTAATCATTATTAGAGAGGTCTGATACCTCTACATGGTGTTTGATGACCTGCACCGATGTAATCATTATTAGAGAGGTCTGATACCTCTATATAGTGTTTGATGACCTGCACTGATGTATTCATTATTAGAGAGGTCTGATACCTCTATATAGTGTTTGATGACCTGCACTGATGTATTCATTATTAGAGAGGTCTGATACCTCTACATAATGTTTGATTAGGATCCTCGGACATTGAGATACCACATGTGCACGTATATGGTGTAAAACACAAAATACTCAGGTGAAATATGTATAAAGAAAACAGATATTGATGTATATATATATTATATAAGTGATAAACTATCTTCCTATAGTTTCTCTGTAAATATTAAACACATATGTATATGTGTTCGTTGATGTGTATATGTGCATTCTTGCATCCTGTCTGATCGTTGTAACGATTTTCCATTTAAAAGTCCTTATTTGAGTTATAAATGCAACACGATATCAATTAAGTGTTTGAGTTTGTACGCATTAATCCGTAAAAACCAATTCATAGAAAATAAATATTGTTTTGCAAATAAATTATATTTACTCCTGAAATCTGCTATTTTGACATCGGGTTCTTCATTTTCATGAAGAAAAAACATTAATTGCTATCCGCATATCATGTGGGACTGATATAAATATAAACCTGGAATAATCAAGCACAGATCAATGACGTCAAACTAAATGACGCATGTGCACGTGTGAACGTGTTTACAAAGAATAACAAGAAACATTTATCAGGGATAGTCATGAAGTCCGTAAACAATTTTAACATTACGCAATTCTGCATTGAGAAACCTTTAAATATATCAGATACAATCACACTTAATATTGACAGTATGTCAACACGTTACACATTGCCAATACGAAATAAAAGAAAATACTGCACATGAATACAATGCAACAATGAAAATAGCATTAAGATTTACAATGATAGGCTCAATATCTAGGTTCATGTTTACTCTATCATCGTATGGAGATATCATTAACATAAATAAAGCTGAAACTATAAAAAGGCCTTGTCCAAGAAGTTGCAGCTGTTGTGGAACACAGGATCTGTAGTCATTGACATTGCTAGTCTGAACACATATATAAACAGGCATACATTATTTACCACTGAACAGAATGAAACTTTAAAATATATTTAATACTAGACACGTAATATTAACAACATATCAACATGTTATAAATTTCCTATACGGAACAAAAACTGCAAATGAATAAAGAGAAGTAGATGGTTGCGGATGAATACAGAGAAGTAGATGGTGGCGGATGAATACGATACAAAATCAGCAGTCACTAATAAAATAGTTCTTTGGACGAACAGAATACAACCAATAAAATAAAACTAAGCTCTACAAATACTGGCTTAATATATTGGTACATACATAATCAGAGAGAAATCTCATCAACATGAACGATGAAACTATAATAGGTATTTCCTGTACCTAGCAGCTGCTTTGGAATGTAATCTCTGTAGATATTAAGCATTGATTGTTTGAACGCATACAGAGAGAGTCATATTTTATTTACCACTGAACAGTTATTACATTGATAAAAATCTGATTCTGGTAGAAGTTTTAACTAATTGTATCTCTGTACAGTGCAAATATTTTTTGAAAAACGAATATCCTTAAAAACTCAGAACACAACCAAAAATGTTATTGATTGATTGATTGATTGATTGATTGATTGATTGATTGATTGATTAAATATTTAGCGTCATTTTTATTCCATCGAGGGCTTATAGAAGATCAGTTAACCTAACCACTGTTTCCTGGATCCTTGAAGGTTAACCAGTACTCGAGCACCCCATCTCCGCAAGAAACTGTTCATTTTCCCACTTGAACCAGAGGTGAGAGACAAATGATAATAATACACAATGCCGTATATAAATCATCACAGAGATTTATAGAACAATAAGTTGGCTATAATGCTACAAATGAAATCAACAACATTGCACATGAGACAAAAATGCAAAATGAATCGGTCGAGGATTACTAGCGTTATCCAGTAAGAAGGGTTCACAAACACTTTCTCCGAATAGTGATTACATTTGTTAGAATGGTGGTCTTGTTATTCGAATTTGAACCTCTTACACTATCTCTCTCTTTCTCTCTTTCTCTCTTTCTCTCTTTCTCTCTCTCTCTCTCTCTGTAAATATGCTATATTCATAATCTCCATAAAGGAGAAAATAAATAGAATATAATTTAATGTTCTTCAAATATTTACTGAAAATATATCTTAGATGAAACGTAAATAAAACAATTTATAACAATTACTGTTATTTCTCTTCTTCTGCATCTGTGCATGTTAAAATGTTATATTTTAGTCTGTATACAAATACAATGTATCTATTCGTTATTCTTAAGTAAAGAATATTTAGGTCAGATAGAGTTATTTACCATATTTATCACCAATACTTTTGACCCACTTTTCAATTATTTTAACAACTGCGCCCCTCCCCTCATACACCATTTTGACATTAAGCATCCATTTGCTCCTAGGGGTCTCACTACACAGTTGAATTTTGTTCTTTGTTCTATTTAAAATAAGGTCTAGGATTTCCATGGTAAAAAATGAATTCCACATAGAATTTTTATTTAAGTATTTTTTTCTATAGCAGGAATGTAAACCCTCATAAAAATGTACAATAACTTATAGGTTGACCCCGTCGGTTTTTTAAAAGAGGGTGCAGTGACACCCTGGGATTTTTTGCAAAAATAAAGTTCTCAAATGCTCATAAATACATGCATATGGTGAAATCCTATAAAAGTCACATTTTGAACACCAGTGATGTCTTATTGCGGTATATGCTCTACTCATCTGCAGCAAGAAATCACAACTACTATTAACCATTTTGAAAATATTTCAAAACTAAATTACATAGGCCTTGTTTTTAAGCGTAAGAATCATGTTACCGTGGAAAAAGGGGCGTAACTGTGTATTGAGACGTTAAGTGACAACACCGCCTGATTATCTGAGAAGTTTAATAATTGTTACTCCTGCTTTTGTAAGTCGTTCGTCTACTGAATGGAGATTACATAATTGCGTGCTAAACGTATACAAGCATGAACTTAGCAATAAAAATGACGCTAATTATTTAATCAGTCAATTAATCAGTAATAATTTCGTTTCCAATCTACACCAGTCATTGACCTACTCAATTTTTTATATAGTTATATAACTATCATACACTCTTGGATTTGACTAATAAAATGATAAACTGGTAAATGAAAACAGTTGACTTTGCAGTTTTACACATCGCCTACACATAACTCTTAATGAAATTTGAAATTCTTTAGAACACATACAATATACGTAATGGTTTTGATAAACAATTCGTATGGATAGGAAATGCCCTTCCCTAGACATATATCAGTCAATGTTTGTATGTTATATTTGTTTGTTAACGCTCTCTCGGTGATGCTTTCACTATCTTAGAAAAGTCAAATAAATAAAGGAGGATAGTTAAACGGCAATTTTTTACTTTTTATACAGTTATGTCTACTGTTCAATGCAATAACGTTACAATAATGAACAAGGATCGTCCAAATATAATGTTTACACCAATGCTAAATAAGATAATATCAGTTGCCTAACAGTGTTGAGTACAATATTGAATTCTATTGGAAAAATGCACAGCAGGCAAAATATATCTTAGAACGAGGCAATTCAAACTATGTGTTTATCTGCTGCGGCGTACGAGTTCAGTTCAATTTAACTGAATCTGTAATACACTGTTTGTTTGATGGTTGCATGACCTCTGTACATCTTAGAACGAGGCAATTCAAACTATGTGTTTTATCTGCTGTGGCGTACGAGTTCAGTTCATTTTAACTGAATCTGTACTATACTGTTTGTTTGATGGTTGCATGACCTCCGTACAGATGGTCACCGGTCTTTCCATTTTAATAGGCAGCACTGGGCGCTCATTGACAGCGAAATCGTCCTAGAGTTTTAAACGGACGGAGTCGTTGAATATGTGTCATTTGTTTCTCTTAATTACTTTCATCTTGCTGCGTTGACTACTGTAAGGTCATTAAATACATCTACTTATAGAATCATTTGCTTCGTTTGTATATGTATATACCTGAGAACTGATGTGTTTTGCAATATACACGTGTGCATGCTGCCGTATTTGTAAGAAAATATCCTTGCCTGGCAAAGACACATTTATTGTCATTTACATCGTCTAGTGGGTGATATGATGACTAAGGAAGATCGAGATTTGGGGCACCTTTAAACCAGGTTGAAGATCTGTGTCTTTCTACTGGACATTCCGAGGCAGTGTACCATGTTATCATTTCCTAGCTATATATGTAGTAGTACTAAATATAATTATTCCTTATTTTAATTTTATTCATGCTGATTTGGTGTCATTCTCGTTTGATTGCTACTGGTTAAATAGTTTCTCATTGTTCAGTACTTTATACTGAACACTGTCATACCACCAAGTAAAACACTACGTATCAAATCAAGTTTTACTTTAGTAATATATTCTAATAAACAATTTTAAAATATTTTACTATGGTTACATATACACGGGCAAATTATGGCTTTTAGAGTCAACGCGCCAGTGCCAAGTTTCACTAACCAGAAAACTGTATAGTCTGCTAGGGAGAGTGATGGAAGTTGTATATTTTATTACTCCTTGAACATGAACAGAACTGATAAAACAAATCCTGCTATTTTACCTAATTGTTCTTGTGCTTCGAAGTGCGTAAAATCAACGAATGCTGTAAATATGTCCCCACATAATTTAGTTATTTTGCTTTCACTGGAACCATTGGGCTAATTTAGTGTTGCTCGAATATAGGAAACTACTGAACCTGGTGATAAAGAGTGTGAGGGTGTTGCATATTTTTCGTAACTCGTCATGATCACACTCAATAAAGCATATGCGGATAGTTTTGTCTTCTTTGTTGCGCTTCCAATTCAGCCTTTTGTCAGATACAGTACAACTTCGTTGATTCGAACACGGATAATTCGATTACCACATATAGCTCGAACCATTTATTTGGTCCCTACAGAATTACCTTTTCGATGTATATAAACATGTTCATGTATGATATGGTGTTGAACAATGCTATTTTGTCCATTCCCGTCGGGTTCGAAACATCGAAGTTCTACTGTGTTATAATAAATATTTTACAACAGTGCCCTGTCATGTGATATGCGTAAATTCGTTGTGTGACTCAGTGTTATATATTTGTTCTTGTTCTTTAGAATCATTGAAAAACAAAGAGATTTTTAAACATACGGGATAGGTGCGACATATGTTAGGAATAAGTAATGTTTATTTTTTCAGGAATTGTAAGCTCTCATATTTTTATCAATAAAGTAAACCGCTACTGTCGAAGAATACAAATAAAATTATGGTTTTATGCAGCCCTTCAATGCACCGGAACGATATTATGACAGCACTTAAAAACATGTAATGTCTTTTCTGTCTTTTTCTTACCTCCTACTTTAATTATTTTCTCTTTTTTCATCTCTTCTTTTCTGTGATTGCTGATTTACTTATTGGTTGCTATAATTGTCATCTTGATTCCAATGTTATTTGTATATTGAAAGGGGGGGGGGGGGGGGGTGCTGTAACTTATACTGATAGAACTTGCTGTCCAACCCGTTGGCTAATTATATGAATTGTGCAATAAAATATGTTTAAACCAATTATTTTTCATATCAAACATTGAATTGTCATAATCTATTTCATCGTCTTCCTTTTTTACCATTTTCGCTTTTAAGATAACAATTTGTAATATTTATCTGATTGTCACGTCATATATGGTTCCAATGCCATAGCGAGAATAGTATCTCGCTGATGCAGATATATCTAACATAAGTAAACTACAGATATCCGAAACAAGTGTCAATGAAAATCGTATCAAACTGGTTTGTATTCTTCAAAAACGTTCATCGACATTAATGTAAACTAAGATTCACTTAATAAAGTTGGTCACGTGTCTAACCATGTGTGATAAGTAATTATACGTACTTTACCAAGATCGAAAACAATTAAGACTTTGATAATGCCTACACAGACGTAGTTTTAATACCCACGCGTCACAAGGGTCGTATCAAGTCTTGACAAAAATCCGGTTTTAATGGAAGTAATGCAGACTTCAGCTGCCACGGAATCGTTATTTTTAAATTAATGCTTATGGTTTCGCTTTTAAAGCAAGCACGGTAACATCCTTATGTTTTTTTACGATTTTTAATTCACAATTGATGAATTATTAATAAAAATTTTTGTAGTTTTATATGCTGTAATATTTTAAATTAAATGCAATATATTTAAACGTGATTTTAAATCAAATATGAAGATAATATAACAGGACCCGGTTAGCTCTGTCGTTGTTGCGTCTGTCGATCCAGTGGTCGTGAGTTCGAATTCACTCCCGGTCACAGTCGACATTGCGTCTCATTTTCATTCGTCTCTTATCGCTGATTCAAAGGGGAAATATATAAGTTACTTCTGAAGAGGGTTTGCTGCCCGAGTACTGGTTAACCTGTTTTGATCCAAGAAAATAGATACTGTCCGAAAAATGGTTAGCCTGCCATGATTCAAGGAAATAGTTGCTGCATGAGTAAAGGTTAACCTGCCACGATCCAAGGACATAGTTGCTGCCTGAGTACTGGTTGACCTGCCACGACACAAGGAAATGGTTGCTGCCCAAGTACTGGTTAACCTGCCACGATCCAAAGAAATAGTTGCTACCCGAGTACTGGTTGACCTGCCACGATCCAAGGACATAGTTGCTGGCCGAGTACTGGTTGACCTGCCACGATCCAAGGGCATAGTTGCTACCCGAGTACTGGTTGACCTGCCATGATCCAAGGGAACAGTTGTTGCCCGAGCACTGGTTGATCTGCCATGATCCAAGGAAATAGTTGCTGTCCGAGTACTGGTTGACTTGCCACGATCCAAGGAAATAGTTGCTGCCCAAGTACTGGTTGACCTGTCATGATCCAAGGAAACAGTTGCTGCCCGAGTACTGGTTAACATGTCACGATCCAAGGAAATAGTTGCTGCCCGAGTACTGGTTAACATGTCACGATCCAAGGGAACAGTTGCTGCCCGAGTACTGGTTGACCTGCCATGATCCAAGGGAACAGTTGCTGCCCAAGTACTGGTTAACATGTCACGATCTAAGGGAACAGTTGCTGCCCGAGTACTGGTTGACCTGCCGTGATCCAAGGACATAGTTGCTGCCCGAGTACTGGTTGACCTGCCATGATCCAAGGACATAGTTGCTGCCCGAGTACTGGTTAACATGTCACGATCCAAGGAAATAGTTGTCGCCCGAGTACTGGTTAACCCGCCATGATCCTAGGAAACAGTTGCTGCCCGAGTACTGGTTAACATGTCACGATCCAAGGAAATAGTTGTCGCCCGAGTACTGGTTAACCCGCCATGATCCTAGGAAACAGTTGCTGCCCGAGTACTGGTTAACATGTCACGATCCAAGGAGTTGCCGCCCGAGTACTGGTTAACCTGCCATGAACTAAGGGAACAGTTGCTGCCCATCTGTCAGCCATTGATGGCATAGATATAACGTTAAGTAATCAAACAAGCAAACGAACAAATACAATTAGACATTAGCCTGACGTAAGGAAACGGTATTGCTGTTCCAATTATGATTAGTTTAAAACCGATTCGAGCAAGCTATAAATAATATGTTTACTGTTCCGGTAATGAAATGTTTTCAATTACATTTATAGTCAGTCTTTATGAGTGAATTGCTCTCTCTCTCTCTCTCTCTCTCTCTCCCTCCTTCCCTCCCTCCCTCCCTCTCTATCTCTCTCTCTCTCTCTCTCTCTCTCTCTCTCTCTCTCTCTCTCTCTCCCATTACATGGGTATGCCTTATGCTGGGCGTTGCTTTGAGAAACCTTATGAACTGGTCTAGGATTGAGCCCTTGACCTCTGACATAAGCCAATTCTGAATATGTCAAACTGAATATGTTAAGAACAATATACCATATGCCCGCTTGGACAGCTTTTATTGAAAACAGGTTCTCAGAGATGTCAATTACTGAACGGAATGCCATGAAGATGAAATTAATTGCATGCACTTCTAAATAAACTGGCAGTCTAATTATACTAATGGATAATTTTCATTTAGTGTTTTCGCTCATAAAAGCATAGGATAATTGGTTAAAATAATCTATTTCGCATTTTTTATTATTCATGGGTAATGTTAAGGATTCCCTTTATTGGCAATTAATAAGCCTTCGGACATTTCAGACGTATGCATTTGTCGTATTAGAAGATATATAAAACAAGTTCTCTTTCTTTTGAGACCTTAATGCACACACCCATATATTATAATAAAGTAAGTATCATTTTGGAAATTAGCCAAAAGTCAAATTGCTTCATACTTAAACATCTTAATCAATATGGATGTTACGAAGACCAAATAATTCCAAACAGACAAATCTACTGACGAATGACATAATTTGCCGTTAGCCAGGGACCATGACGGATGACACTTGTTTCACCACTCGTCAATTGTCGATAAAACCGAGTTTTCTTTTTTCTATCTCTTTTTTTGCTGCTTTCTGCGCTTACAATGGTTTATGTATAATCAACAGACGTATAAAGTAAGGATAACGCTTGAGTATGAACATTTTGAAGTTTTAAGGGAGAGAAGTACATATAGTTTCGACTGTTCACCATCGTAGTTTCGACTTTTCATCATCGTTGATTCGACTTTTCACCATCGTAGTTTCGCGTTCTCACCATCGTAGATCCGATTTTCACCAACGAAATTTCGACTTTTCACCGTCGTTGTGTCGTTGTTTCCATTTTCCATCGTTCTTATTTACGTTGTTTCGACTTGACATAATTTAAAAATATATGCCGTGATCGTCTCAACACGACACCATACTTTACATAGTCAACTTCGTTTTTTCTGCTGTCATCAAATGGCACGTGTAAAGCCTCAGACATACCTGATGTAAAGCCTCAAGCATACCTGATGTAAAGTCTCAGATATACCTGATGTAAAGCTTCAGACATACCTGATGTAAAGCCTCAGGCATACTTGATGTAAAGCCTCAGGTATACCTGATGTTAAGCCTCAGACATACCTGATGTAAAGCCTCAGGCATACCTGATGTAAAGCCTCAGGTATACCTGATGTTAAGCCTCAGACATACCTGATGTAAAGCCTCAGACATACCTGATGTAAAGCCTCAGGCATACCTGATGTAAAGCCTCAAACATACCTGATGTAAAGCCTCAGAAATACCTGATGTAAAGCCTCAGACATACCTGATGTAAAGCCTCAGACATACCTGATGTAAAGCCTGATGTAAAGCCTCAGACATACCTGATGTAAAGCCTCAGACATACCTGATGTAAAGCCTCAGACATACCTGATGTAAAGCCTGATGTATAGCTTCAGACATACCTGATGTAAAGCCTCAGACATACCTGATGTAAAGCCTCAGACATACCTGATGTAAAGCCTCAAGCATACATGATGTAAAGCCTCAAGCATACCTGATGTAAGGAAATGATATTGCTGTACCATTTATGTTTAGTTTAAAACCGATTCGGACAAAATATAGGACAAATGATGAACAATATGTTTAATGTTCCAGTATTAAATTGTATTAATTTTTAATCTTTGTTTGTGAATTGCTCTCTCTCTCTCTCTCTCTCTCTCTCTCTCTCTCTCTCTCTCTTCCATTTCATGTGTATAACTAAGACTGGATACTGCTTTTGAGGGATCATCGGGACAAGGATCGAGACTATGATCTCTGGCATGAGTCGATACTCAAATTGTGAAACTGTATATGTTTATGAGGGATACACCACACGCCCTCTTGGACAGACTGTTTTTCCAATGATCTCAATCATATTACAATCAAGTAACATAACCAAAATTTATAGCAATATTTGTTTTTTCGTTTCTAAAAGTTAATAGCAATTTCTGCTTAACACCTTGTGACTTTACTGAGAACGGATCTCCAGAGATGTCAGTTTCTAAACAGAATGTCATGTAGATAATACATAATTACATGAACTTCTGAATAATCTAGCAGTCTAATAATACTAATGTATCATTTTCAGTTAGTGTCTTCACTCATAAAAACATAAGATAATTGGTTAAAATAAGCTATTTCTCATTTTTTGTAAATCATGGGTAATGTTAAGAATTCCCTATATTGGCAATAAAAAAGCTTTCGGACATTTCAGACGTATAAATTTCTCATATTAGAAGATATATAAAACAATTTCTCTTTCTTGTGAGACCTAATACGCAGACACATCGATTATAACAAAGTAAGTATCAAATGAGGATTAAAAATCCATTTCGGAAATACGCCATTAGTCAAATTGCTTCATATTTAAACATCTTAATCAATATGGATGTTACTCAGACTAAAAAATTCTAAACAAACAAATTCTGTTGACGAATGACTTAAATTGACGTTAGCCAGGAGATGTGGCGGGTGCCACTTATTTTGCCACTCGTCAATTGTCGATATAACCGAGTCTTCTATGTTCTTTCTTTTGTTTTGATGCTTTCTGCACTTGAAATTGTTTACGCACAATCAACAGACGTATAAAATATGGATAACAGTAGAGAACGAACATTTTGCAGATGTGAGGTAGAGCCATATTTTGTATTTGGCGTCCACGAACATTATTAAGGGATGGATGGGATCAACTTTGGTAAAAAAAACATGAGCAAAACAAAAATAAAACTTTCTAAATAAGGCTAGAAAAATAAGTTAAAGGGCGAAATGGGAGACTGAAATGTTAAAATATCCGATAAATGTTATACAAGTTCTAACCTACTGATTCGCATATATCTGCAAAAGGCATTTTTGCTAGAGCAACAGCACCAATAACAACCAATTACATCTACAGGTACGTATCATCACGGTATTACAGTGTCATGTCATGATATAATTGCAAACATTTATGAACAAGAACGCGAACACGTTTATAGTAGTTGTAGATTTGCATACTAAGTTAAAGCTTTGGAAATACAGGCGTCTTTGAAAAACTTGATATCAACAAAATACGATGATTTATTTTAACCATTTACTTGACTGTTCAAGTGTCTTCAAGTATAATGGTCTTTTACGCCATTTTCAATATATTGCAGGTAATGCATGGCAACCAGTTTTATTGGTGAAAGAATATTTTAGACTCGTCAACATGAATCTGTGTATCTGAGTAGAACGACCGTCTGTCCGCATGAACACATATTACAATAGCCTCTTGCCTTCGAGTAGAATCATAGTAATGTTAAAGACAGTTCTAGACGTCTAGCACAACAATTATATTTCCAGTAAGGCTTAATTTTACTTAAAGGTAATGTTTAAATGATCTTGTTTCTGGTTTATTTGTCCAAAATCTACAATTACAACAAATAAAAGAACAGACAAAAGCATGCCTTGACATTTTTTAATACCATGGTTCTTTGTCAAATATCATTGTCCATGGTATTAATAATAAAACAATGTGGCCGAGATATGATTCGACCCATCAAGATAGCAATTTAAACTGCCCATGTCAGTGGCAATTTCTATAATACTAGCTGATAGGAATACATAAATTGAATGGCCTGAAATAGGAAGAAAGTAGTTCTACTTCTACCTCCATCACATATCAAAACTGTATCAAGTAAACTCTGGATCAAACCATTAAGTGATGTCGACAAAGCAATAAAAATATTATTTCGATGAAATACACGTCTCATTTCTTTCCATTTTGTTCTTTACTACCACGTATAATTTAATGTATTATCTGTAACAGTTATTTTATTTCTTGGTTGCATTCAGATATCCATTCTCGTACGTTGGAGGCATTAAGAACACCCACATTACGCACAATGTAGATCAATAGACATTGCTTTTGCAATGAAAATGTCCTTTTGTAACCACTGGCAGTTTGTAATGAATGAGAAAAAAATATGTAAGAACGTTTTATAGAGAATTTAATAAAATAATTGTGCTTTATTTTGTTTTGATATAGCTAGTTCTGTTATAATGATAGTATTTACGTTCATATGCCCTTGTCAAATGTCATTTATTTTGAAAAGATAACTATATTCTAAAATTGTATCGTAGCTTCATTATTGTAAATATTATACTACTTTAAAAAACAGTTGCCAGAATTTGACAGAGAAACATATTACAAGGAATTGGCGTCATGATGTCATCTTTTTTATACAACATAAAATATATAATTTGAGAGACAAAAGGACAAACATTTCAATAAAAGAGTTTTTCTTGCATAATTATATTACGTTTTGTTTAAGATTTTGTTTTAAATATTAATGAAAACGTTCACCTTCATCAAGTAGTTAACCCGTTTGATGTTTGTATTTAAAATAGTGTTGTTCTCAAAAACTGTCCTGGGTACATCAATGCCATCCATTACATTGATCTAAATTTTGGCAAATTGTCACATTCTATAAGCGCCATTTAATTTCTACACGTGGTCATCTTCTTTTATTGCAAGTCTGTTGAATTCAATGGTACTATAATGTAGGTTGACAGGGTGTTGACGTTTATTCTGTGTGCATGTTAACTTTATCAAGTGTACATTAATAATATCATGCATTAATACATCAATTACTATTAAACATACTAAGAGAGGTACTCGGTTAGCTTTAAGGTATCACTTACCAATTATCTCCCTTACATGACATAGTAAGATTATTACGCTGGAGAAAGTAGAGTTGTATAAATCTGTTGGTAATTACTTTTGAAAATGCTTAAAATTATCATGTGTTTTCTACAGAGTGGAACATTGTCATGAGTTTTTTTGTAAGCTTGACTGCCACTAGATACTGTTGCATGGAGATATAATATTTGAAGAAACGTAGCGATTCACTGCAATAATTGAATTGAATTGCCAAAAATGAAGGGTCAACATTTTGAAAAAGCAATTTGGCCAAATTCATGTTTTTTTTACATTTTTTTGAGCGACATATGACTATTTCTGGAAACATAACACTTCAGAACCATTGGTGATGCGTTCAGTGATGCAGCAGTGCATTTCTCTATGTGTAGAACATTTTTAACTTTATTGGTATGTGGGACGTTAAGTATGTGTTCCAATATATCGTGTGAGACGTTAAGCATTTGTTCCAAAATATCGAATTCGCTAAATATTCAATCAATCCATCAATCATCAATCAGCCATTGCAACTTAAGTCTGAAAGGCTTCCATTAGAAAGTGAGTTTTGTTAATATTTGATACTGCTATAAGGCTCATGGGTATCAAAGGTCTGTCTGCAAAGTCCATTCCTGTGACATAATTGTTTGTCTTAGTTGGTGTTAATATCCTATAACATCTGGTCGGACACACACCTACGTTATTAACCTATATATAATATGATATATAAGCAAATACAAATGTCGGTGAAATCTTCTTTAGTTTTGCGAAGATATCCCTTAATATATCTGGATACGTTATAGCAACCTTATATAACATAAGAGCATTAATAAACAGTAAACTGTATCGTGACTTTTTATTAAATCACGGCTAGTGTATAGTATATTTTACCCGTATTACATTATATTTTGAATTGCGTTCTGTAAGTAAAGGAAATGTCTACACTGTCTAGTTTGCATTGTACACAATGTCAAAGAACCTGACGTGTATATTTAGGCTTTGTCTAAATGACTGTTTAAATGTGTCAACATTTACGACTGTCATATAACGATACGCTCATGCTGGAGATTCCGGATTTGGACCCTTACAAACAAGGTTTGTGTATTTAAATTACATCTCACGATCTCCTGCTTCTGCCAGTAAACTACATTTTTATTTCATTTTTTCCCTGTCGAATACATTGGCCTATGGAGAAAACTTTTGTCAATGGTTGGCATTCACGTGTGGTAAATGTTGCATCTCAAATATGAACATCCTTTGAGCTAGGTCTACTTCAAAACAAATTATGTTCTGATTGTGGCGCCGGTTCAAATCACTGAACAAAAGATATTGATAATAAAACAATAAATCAAATAAAATAGCTAGTTGTTTGTGTTTTATTATTGAAATAGTATGGAACCGTGATTCATGTCATTTTTGTTCACATACTATTAAATGCTGATGTTTCTTTGTTAGGCGAGGAACGTTAAAAAAGTAGTTAAGCACCATAAAAAGTCTTTAAAAAAATGGCATTGTCCAATATAAATTCTTTACATGTAAATGCATATATGAAAGTGAAATTGCAATTATTACCATATATTATATAACAATACATTTGATTTTATTTTATTTATAGTTTGACGATTTATATGACCTCAATGATATAGGCATTACTTTTATTCATAATATTATGTTTAATGAAAACGAAGGATTTTTTAATAAAATCTGTATGCAATAGTGTAAGTATACACTTTATTTACCTATTTCCGGTTAAATTAGAAATAAAACGATATATGTATGTATGCAATGTGTGCCTAGGTAACAATTTTGTACTTGAATTACCTATATGCCATTCAATTGATTTGATTTAATTTTATTCATAATATGATAAACATTAGTTATGTCTACATATTTGACATAGGTAGTATATAATCAATGACGCATATATATTCATTTATGTCTTGGTTATTCACAAATAATTATCTCCATATATATATCATGTATTGTGAATGAGCATCTAAAAAGATCCCAAATATTGTAGATTTCGTTGTTGTGAATTTAATTATCTCCTTTTATGAAATTAAATATATATGAATTCACTGTATCTATATGACCCAACGGGTTTATAAGTCTGTCCTTTATAAATCATGTGAGTAGTCATGAATCCTTATCTGGATCCTGCTCATATAAAGCTATCAGTTCATGTATGTAAATTTGTCCACCCTGTCCAGATGTGTTGCATGTAATTCCTTAGTATATAAGTCATGGTCGACACCAAAATCATTTGGTTTGGCAGAGGCCTTGATATTGTTTCTATTGTTGCATTGTAGTTAGGGACACTCGCCGTAGTCTGGTCTGTACATTTATGCCTTGGTTATTCACAAATAATTATTTCCATATATATATTAAGGGAGATAATTAAATTCACAACAACGGAATTTACGATTTTTTGGATCTTTTCAGATGCTCATTCACAATGCATGATATATATGGAGACAATTATTTGTGAATAACCAAAACATAAATGTGCAGACCAGACTACGGCGAGTGCGCCTAGCTACGATCATTTAGCCTAACCATTTCTTTCCTGGAATCCTGGAATCCTGGAAGGTTAACCAGTTCTCGAGCACATTCATCTTTGCAAATAATTGATAAGTTCACCACTTGAATCAGCGATAACAGACGAATGATTATGTTACGCTGTGGCATATATCAATCATCACTGAGACTGTTGCCAAGTTGACAATAAAATTATTCATTAAACAAGGCTCTGCAGAGTATTGCATCAGTTTTGACAACGGGTTTAATCAATCAAATAAGACATGAGAACGAATATAAATGATTCTTTTTATCACATAACTCATAAAAATGTTTTATTTTCCATTTATTTAACAAACCACCTCTACAAGGACAATAATAAAACCGGCATTTTAGTTTTCGTCAGTCGTCGTATGACGGATCGTATCAAATTCACGTCATCTTACCATGACAATTCAACGTCATTTATATATGCGGGCAAATCGGCTAGAAGTTGTGATGGATTTACTGCACTCCTGCATCGTAAAGAATGTGAATGTGATTAAAGGTTTCCTTGAAAACACAGTCCTCAATTATGTGTATATCAAGTAACCTGTTTGTACTGTGTATTGAATTACGGCTAAAGCTCATAAAGTTCAAGTAAACGCGTGTGTGTCACCTTTCCTGATCATATCGTCCGTCTGTTACTAGAAAGTGAATTAATTTAAACACCCCATGTATATCTCTGCAATATTATGAGGGTTGTTTAGTGGTGTCTTCAGAATAATATGTAGGGTCAAAGGTCAAAACCCAGTCATCCTCAAAGTAGCCAATCAAATGAAAGTACGTAAGGTCGTGTGTTTTTTTCAGGGAGATAATGAAAGCTTGATTGGGCTGTTCACAAGTTAGGAACTCCATTATAGTCACGATGAAATATTTTTAATGTGATATGGGAAGGTTTATAAACTGGAGATTTCCCTTGAGACGAACAGATAGTCTTTGATACGGAGAGAGATAGTTTCATACAGAGAGAGCACTCTGTCGCTAGCCACTTGATGTCTGTAGCTAGAATAAAAAGTACTATTTGTAAAACCACATGTAACAGTTTGTTTTTACGTCTTGCTGTAGAAGAACATAACCAACAGAAGAATGCAGCTTTCTCGGTTTTAGTTACTCTGTTCATTAGGAATAATGATGCCCACTAGCAACAGCTTAAATGATATTCTGTTATCCTACAATTTAACACAAATATATAGTTCGCATTTTAGAAAAATAGTGAAAACGACATAAACACAGCAATAAACCACCATTTTGTTGTGTTTTTTGCATTTAACTAGGTGTGTTAACATATTTTTTTTATTTTAATCTGACTGTAGGCAAATCCTGTTCTTCTATCCATCATCTATATGCTATATTTGTCACAGAGAAAAACACAAATCAAGATTAATATCATTATCTGCGATCTACGCTGTATTTTAACTTCTTTTGATAACTGATATCTTTCCCCAGATATGGCTCGGGGACTGTAGATTACAAGTTTAGCGTCAAAACACTGACAAAATCTTCTCGTTATGTGAGAAATAGTAAAATGATTTCTTCTTTATAGACTGCTATAAGAGTGCGTCGCCTAAATAACACAGTAGACACTGTTAATGGTCAGACTCTATTTAAAGTAAAAATGCCACGATCTTCTCTTATTTATCCTATTCTTAATAGTTTCATCTTTAAAATCTTGTCATGTGATGGACATATCGAGATACACTCATGTGATGGATATATCGAGATGCAATCATGTGATGGACATATCGAGATACAACATATCGGGATAAAATCATGTGATGGACATATCGAGATAAAATCATGTGATGGACATATCGAGATGCAATCATGAGATGGACATATCGAGATACAACATATGGAGATAAAATCATGTGATGGACATATCGAGATGCAATCATGTGATGGACATATCGAGATACAACATATCGAGATAAAATCATGTGATGGACATATCGAGATGCAATCATGAGATGGACATATCGAGATACAACATATGGAGATAAAATCATGTGATGGACATATCGAGATGCAATCATGTGATGGACATATCGAGATACAACATATCGAGATAAAATCATGTGATGGACATATCGAGATGCAATCATGTGATGGACATATCGTGATACAACATATCGAGATAAAATCATGTGATGGACATATCGAGATACAATCATGTGATTGGCATATCGTGATACAACATATCGAGATAAAATCATGTGATGGACATATCGAGATACAATCATGTGATTGGCATATCGTGATACAACATATCGAGATAAAACCATGCAATGGACATATCGAGATACAATCATGTGATGGACATATCGAGATACAATCATGTGATTGGCATATCGTGATACAATCATGTGATTGGCATATCGTGATACAACATATCGAGATAAAATCATGTGATGGACATATCGAGATACAGTCATGTGATTGGCATATCGTGATACAACATATCAAGATACAATCATGTGATGGACATATCGAGATACAACATATCGAGATAAAATCATGTGATAGACATATCGAGATACAACATATCGAGATACAATCATGTGATTGGCATATCGTGATACAACATATCGAGATAAAATCATGTGATGGACATATCGAGATACAATTATGTGATTGGCATATCGTGATACAACATATCGAGATAAAACCATGTGATGGACATATCGAGATACAATCATGTGATGGACATATCGAGATACAATCATGTGATTGGCATATCGTGATACAATCATGTGATTGGCATATCGTGATACAACATATCGAGATAAAATCATGTGATGGACATATCGAGATACAATCATGTGATTGGCATATCGTGATACAACATATCAAGATACAATCATGTGATGGACATATCGAGATACAACATATCGAGATAAAATCATGTGATGGACATATCGAGATAAAATCTTGTGATGGACATATCGTGATACAATCATGTGATGGACATATCGACTTCGATTCTGTTTGTTCGTAATCAGACTGAATTACTTGTTTTAAATTAGGACAATAAACGAACACAAGCAAGCTTTTTTACCCAACACTACCCAGCTGGATCTCTGTTTTAATCAATACTAAGAACAATGTCACTAGTTATGTTTCTATAACGTATGGTTTCGTACCAGCATCGGAGGGTTTTATCATATGTACGTTATATTTCTGAAAATATTTTATCTACATTGGTTCAATGTATGAATTCAGAATTCATCATATTACATTAATATTCTAACACAAAATGTAAGTCACATAAGTGTTGTGATATAAACATTGTTATCAACAGTCGTAAAGCGCCACGATGTCAATTATTGTGCATATTTTACGACTTATGCCATCTGTATACATGCAATGCTCAAACTTTATTAAGAGTGTATTTATTAATATATAAATGTTCAGACGTAAAAACAACAACTGAAAGGAAACAAAGTCAGATCACTGACTTAAATGTTCCTTAAATGTTGTTGACTTGAATACAATGACTACTTCTTAACTATATTTACTGAATTGAATTACTGAAAATGTAACGTCCAGATATGATATCTTACAATGTTTGACTGTTAATGAGTATTTTACCTATGTTTATATATTCTGTGTCTAAGCCATATTTGTTTAAATATTCTTTGTAAATGGCCATTGGCAATTGTGTATTGTCGTTATGCCAATAAAACTGAAACTGAAACTAACATAACGATTCGAATATTTTCAATTGTGTGCCGACTACACCATTGGTCTATTCTTTTTTAAGTATTTCACACTTGCTAAATTTTGATGTCAAAATAGCACAAGAACTACTAATAATTGATTTGGTATAGATTATCATACGGAACATATACCTAATAAATAATACCAGTCCATTCTAAAAGTATTTATTGACAAGTGCCTTTGCATATGTTTTAAAATTGAATTTCAGCTGTCAGGTGAGTGTGCATGTGTATTAAATACGAAGCTATTTTCAGAATATTTAATGTAAATGTTCCGCAATATTTTCTTCACGACGTTCCGTGATTAGTTATTTAATAAGTGTTAATTTAATAATTCGTAGGATAGCTAAGGCATCAAATCAGTACATAAACATTATTTTATATGCATTACATATTAAGAAAGTCTCAATTTGCAGCTTTTATGTGTTATTTACCAATATAATCTATTTAAATCCTGACTATTGTTATAAAATTGATAATGTCAAAGCCTACGCTGCGATATAAAAAATCCAAGATGTCTATGAAGCAGGTTTTTGCATATTTCTAATTAGATCACACTTTTTAATGCCATAGTCACCACTGCATTGTTTGATATTTGCAATATTGCGCATTGTTATGTCAATGTTAAACATTCATTTACTAAAAAATATTTTAAAAAAGTGGTTGTTATATGCATTTTAAAGATATGTTTTAACTTCAACTGCTAAATATGTTGAATTCTATACGGAAGCTTATGAAGTGCACTCGAAAATTTAAACAAATGCTCTTGGATATCTATATATAGTAACTGTTGTATTTTATCGTGTATTAAACAGGTAGGTGTCAGGGCAGAGCAAATCTGTAGAACGAACCCAGCTCTCCCGATTTGGTCCGTTCAAAAGCAATTGTTACGAGCACGCTGATTGGTCAGTTGCTTCAGGGAAAGTTTGAATGACGTCATAATTTAGTAAGCGTTCAATTGCTATGAATTGTGGGACAGGCATAGAATTTCCTGCGTTTTCAATTGGTGTTTAATAGACCTGATTTGGGAGATATCAGGTTCTGGGACAGACTAGGACAGAGGTATTTGTGGAGCTTTAATGCAGTGCTATGGTAACTATACAACATATAGTTTTCTTTTAAAGGTCTGTAAGTTATTGGAGAATGCATAACAAAGATAATGTAAACTAATTATATTTTATATTGTTTGGCCACGGGTCAATATGTCGGGCTATCATCAACTACAAATGGGCAGCCCTTAAAACAACAAATATATACAATCCCTTTCAAGGGCAAAAACAACAAATATAATAATACAACCCCCCTTCAAGGGTAAATAGTTCATATCAATCACACTCCCCTTCATGGGAAAAATAATAAGAGTTTAAAAAAAATCCCATTCGTGGGGCAAGTATTTCACATATAAATTGTACATGTTCTTTTCCGTTTCATTTCACATGAAGCGATCAAGTATTATGAATGAAACCAATCCTTGGTGACAGCGATTGGAAACACAAATTAAATTTATTTTAAATCACTTAATATTTCGCTGACCGCCAAATGGACTCGGTAGGTAATTAGTTACTACTGACAATCCTGCGAAACAAGTCCATCGCCAAATAATCAGCAAAATAGAGCCGTGAACAAACCCAAACAATGCCCATTTACACAACATATTGTCAAATGCTAAAGAATATCTCACAAACGTATTTACACTTGCTTGAATCACTTTTTGAATGTATTAACAAACAGCTATAACTTAGCTGCAAACTGATTAAGTAATAAATCTGTACCTAAGGGAGACAAACGAACTCGATCAGCATTATGCAAGACATCATTTAGTGATTGAAGGCCAGGATGCTTAAAATATTGTACCCCTGCATTTAACACTCTTGAAGCTGCATAACTGTTTAAACGCTTCCATGACCTATTCATTGCCACCTGGTTGGCAGAAAAACGCCAGACCTTCCGTGGCAATATTTCTGACCATATTACTGTAACAGCGGGCCCAAGTCTGTTGGATCATTAACAATGTGCGATCCAGACAATACCTTAATTCATGTGACTTATCTTTCCCTAAATCATTACTCCCACAATGAAGAATGATGAAGTCAGGTTTTTCGCCTAATTTTGACAATGTCTGCAACTTTATTTGAATGTTAATCAGGCGCATACCACTATACCCCTGCCACCAAAGCTAGACGTTTAGTCTATTGAGGCATAAATATACTCTACCAGTGCGTTGACGTGCCGCCATAAAAGCTCTCTTCACAATTGGCGATCCAACGCACCACACAAGGATAGGATCTAAAATACTTATATTCTTGTTAGAATATGTATAACTTCAGCCATCGTTGTAATATAACAGAGACTGTTCATAAACTTTTGACATAATAAAATTAGAGGGACGAACGTAAGACAGGTACGCCTCTGAACGCCATCTTCCAACCGTTTTAATTTGCTCGGCGGTCCAGCCAGTTAGCTGCCGCTGTAGCTGCACCTAGTCGAAATGAATGGGACCTGTATCTTTTTAACTCCATACCCTGAATACTATGGCCTTCTTTAGCAATGCTGAAAACAGATACCTTGTTAATGGAGCCATATTGAAATGACATAACAAGGGACCTTGACAGCAAGGTCTAGCCCTTAAGTATAACTGCATGCTCGCGAAGGGGCAAATTGCACCGCAAACCTTTTTAATTTCTATTGAAGCGGTCTTCCCTATTTGATCAGTTTTAGAATACCTGATAGTGACAATCATTTCCCCCTCAGTTTCATTCATATTTACATCATTAACCGATAAAATCTTGTCAACAGATCGACCTGCAGAAAATGTCAACTCACCAATCCTAAAAATAAAAAAAACGCTAATGTAAATGCAGCCGTGAAAAGTTTTGACTCATAAAGATTTGAACAGATCATTGGTTATTTTAATACCATCTTTAATAAAATATCTGGAGTAATAGGCAACCGGGTATCAGAATTGCCTCTTACAGATCTCTTAAAACATTCCAGAACGTTCTCAACTAAAATATGCTTAGTTATATCTTCAACGACTTTGATTTTAAATTTGAAACTTATCGCTTTGATATACAACCTAGCAAGTGCAAATGACAGTCCCCTAAGTGCCACGCAAGCAATAAATTGTACGACATGGTCAATGTTTGGAGGCCAAAGTTGTTCCATCTGATAATTACTACGAAAGGCCATAAACTGATCTACACCAACTCTATACGCATTTGTAGAGTTTATAGCTTGTGACGCACTTAACAGTCTGCTTGCTTCACTTTGTAAATCAGAGAGAGAAATATCTAAGAAATTTCCTCTGGCAAAGGTTCTGGTTCCAGAGCCAGTGTCCTGAATTTGCACCACTGTTAACGAGAAATGGAATCAGCTAGAGCATTCATATGGGAAGAAAGATGTATGGCTCTGAATACAATATTATGTTTCATAGCAGATAATATGAATATGAATTAAACCATTACCCGTTTTGATTTACTAGATTGTTTGTTCAAAATGGTAACAGTACCTCATTATCCACATGCAGCATTATTTTCCGGTTGCATAAAGCACCACCCCAAAGCGTTAGCAGGCCATCCAAAATAGCACCATTTCCCTGCAAAATAGCCACCTAACCCCAAATTTGCAGATCCAGCACTATCTGTAAACACGTCTAACGTTTCTGTAGTATGCCATACTTGCTCAGGAATTTAAACTGAACCATCAAAATCTTCCAAGAAATCAACCCATAACAACAAGTCCTCCCCCAGAGCTAATGAAACTCTAAGCCTAGGGTGTGGCTCTTTCAATCCAGACATTGCATCGTAGAACCGACGTAACAATGCTCTACTGAACCTAATGGCTTTCCCAAAGAAACTTAACATGCCTACCAATGAGTGCAATTCTTTTAAAGATACTTTCTTACGTTGAAGTAATTGTGTAAAAATGCATCTACCTTATGCTGAGGAATTCGAATAAACTTATTGACCAAATCGAGCTCCAAACCTAGAAAAAACATGATAGTTGTTGGGGTTTAATGATTTCCCTCAGCTAATGGAATATTCAAACTGTCACATACTTGCTCAAACCAAATCCCTACACTGAGAAGTACTATTTTTTCCCTGCAAATATAAAATCGTCTAAGAAATGATCAAGACTTTTAAATCCAGTTGTGAATGCTATCAGCCAATGAATAAATGTGGAAAAGGTTTCAAACAAATTACAGAATATGTTACATCCCATTGGAAGACACTTATAAATATATATTTACCTTCTAACTGAAATCCAAATAAGTGAAAATCCCCTAGGTATATCGGTTATAATCTAAAAGCAGATTTAATATCTCTTTTTGCCATCAAAGCTGATTATCCTAAATTGAACACCATTTCTGTCTCTTTATCAAAGGACGTATACTGCACTGGTATAAATTTATCATTAATACCGTCGTTTACACCAAACCGGTCGGATGCGATAAATGTGTAATTAATCTCCAGCCTCAGCCCCCCCCCCCCCCCCCCCCCCCCACCACCTCTGACTTGGGAACAACTCCTATAGGAACTCGCCTTAAATTGGAAATAGATTGCAGCTCAAAAGGGCCTGCCACTCTGCCCAGGTCAACTTCCTTCGTAACATTTTCTTTAATAACCTTTGAAAGTACAAAAGCGGATTTCAAATTCTTTGTAGTGAATGATTGTCTGGAACCAGAATTATTAAGCCTGAATCCCATCTTAAAACCTTGTACTAAATGACTCGCAAAAACTACACCTTGGCGTACCCTGGGTAACAGTGGATTGCCAAGACCGACCCCGAAACTGGGTTGTTGATCCCTTATTCTATAGCAGTTAGACTGTGAATGTTAACCACCACATTTCATACATAAATGTGTATACTGGCAGTTCACTTGTGAGCACAAGCCCTTAAAATTGAAATCAAAGCACTTTTAAACCCTTTTATTACTTTCCCTTGCGCTCCGAACTGCTGCACCGGTGAAAAGATATATATGAGCCATAGATCAGCGTCTATATCAGACCAACTGGCTGCCGGATTCATCCCCAATCTGAGCCTGAATTGATTGCTCATCATAGGCTTTCCAGCCTACGCCCCCATGCCTTTTTTGGCCCAGCCGAAAAGTACTCATATAGTTAATAAGCTCCTGGTTGCAATCTGAGTGAGCTGTTAAGTATATTCCCATCAGGACCAAAAATGCGTCGGTCCATGCTTCTATGGTAGAAATCTTCTGATGCATGGAGCGAGATTTTATGACTATCTCTCCAGAATCATTTAGGCTTAAACTTCTCCCCGTATCAGTCTGAGATTGCAACAAGCAATTCAGGTCAACATATTGCTCCAAAATAATCTTATTTTTAATTGATCGGGAGATGTGCAACCCCACTTCGGAGTGCACACTCGCCACTTGACACATATTACTGTCTACCAGTCCAAATATACCTGGCTGACTTGATCCACAAGCAACAGGTTCAGCCATGGTCTCTGATGTTCCTGGAGTCACAGTGGATGGTGTATCCCCAGTGGTTATAATGGCTGGTGTATGTACTATCTCTGGCTCGGGTCGGTCTTCATCAAACCTTTCTGGCAATTTCCTTTTCCTGATGGGCTTTACCATATTTTTGTGTCGGGTCAACATGAAAATATTACAAACCAATAAAAATGGCATAATACGAGATATAATGAACCAAAGTAATTGTATATGACCAAAATTTTACTATCCTATGATATCCCTATTATCACATACTACTGCCCATACTATTTCTTATTACCCCTATCATAAAGCAACCGATTATTTTATAAACACCATTTTTTCATTAATGAAAGGAAAGTATTATTATGTTCGACAAGTACGTACCGTTTCCCATCGCAACTGATCCAATATGATTTACTTGTATTTAATTATTTTCAGTATAAACTATCTATTCTTATAGATCTACTTCATTTCTAGATTTATCATAACATAACTTTATAACATAATTCAAACAGCCGTTGCATGGTAAATAGTTATATACTGAACAAAATAAGTAAATTCCACTTGTTAAAGTGCAGATATATGAAGACAAGGGTTATATTAGTTTTATATGTATTGCAAGAGTATTTTAATGTAAATTTGTGTGGAAAATTTTATCGCTCTACGTTTACGGATGAAATGGTTGATTAAATGTGGTAGGGGTCGTACACCAAAATCACACATTCATACCGGGTATGGCCACCTTGGACATCGGGGACTGCCTGGCATCGGTGGCGCATAGAACCGACAAGTGTGTTGATTTCGGCCTGTGGAATGTTTTTCCACTCCTGAATTAAGGCTTGTGTTTCATTGACGTTCGACGGTGGAATAGGGCGACGTCTAACACGCTTGTCCAAATTATCCAACATGTGTCAGATGGGATTATGATCTGGACTTTTGGCGGGCCAGTCATCAATAAATGCAATGTTATTCGTCCTGAGGAAATACACAGTATCTCTAGCTGTATGGGACAGTGGGATGACGTGCCTCGGCAATAATCTCATCTCGGTAGCGTTTGACATTCAAATTTCCATCGATCACGACGAGAGGTGTGTGATAACCATACGCAATGCCTGCCCAGACCATGACGGAACCTCCACCCCCAAAACGATCTCGTTCAAGTATACAGCAGTCGGCATAACGTTCATTTCTTCTACGGTATACTCGAAACCTGCCATCACTTCGATGAATGCAGAATTTCGACTCGTCGGAGAAGAGAATGCTATTCCATTGTTGCCTTACCAAGCGATGATGTGTACGTGCCCAATTAACACGATTTACGCGGAGACGTCGCGTCATAACACAGCCAACGTAAGGACGACGTCCAAGTAGACCACTCTTGCGCAAACCAGTCCGTACAGTTTGGTCAGATATTCGGTTGTTATGTGAACCAAGGGTGTTAGCAGCAGTGGCAGTGGCAGTTTGGAAACGATTGCGTATGTGGGTGTTCATGATATAGCGGTCTTGCACATGCGTCGTGGCGCGCGGACGTCCACTACGTGGTAAATTTTCCGTACGTCCTGTTGCTTGAAAACGTTGCCTAAGGTTTCAAATAGCACGGCTGGAACTAGAAATTGTATTTTTTGCCTAGACATAATTCTTTAACGTTACCTCTTTGTTCCCGAGAATTCGAAGGTGGTGATGCATTATTTACAATCTCCTATGAGAATCATACCGTAAAACGTATGCCTCCCAATAACCATCACCTATCCGCTATGGAAAGCTGCTATTATTTTCCTTTCATCGTTTTATACGAAATGTGTAAGTAACACTTATAAAGTATATCATCGTGTCAGTACCAATCAGTGCGTTTATTACATTAATGGATACTCGTTTCTGTTTGTAAGTTACAGTGTTTACAATATCGCCTGATTTAAGCTATCTTTCAGACGTCAATAAACCGTTAATACTCCCAGTAAATAACGCTATAAGTACGCTACTAGAAGACAGAAAAGCGATGCGATTAAACGGCTCACTGCTGTAAAATTGGCACTTTGTGTACTTAAGAAGTGCACAATTGTCGCCATGAATAATTCGGACATAAAGGGTTTAAATCCATCAAACATTTGAATCCAGACTCAAACTCAGATTAGCCGATTTTTTTAAAACTTTTTAAAAACAATAAACTACGCTGATTCATTTCTTGAAAAATTTGTTTTTGTTGCAAATAGCAAAATTTCAGATTGCGTATGAGTTCGATGATTTTATGTCCAGATTATCTCGATAGAAGCAGAAACATTCTTGTACTTCTCTTCTTCTCTTTCTTTTAGAACTTAATGTGGAAGTGATGCCTGCCATGTGCGGAATAGCCATGACATTTAAGAAAGTTGTCACTGAATGTTTGAGACTGATATAAGATTTCAAGCCACTTCTGTCTCAATTTTGACTCCATGTCAGTGGATCGTATCAGATCGTGTTCAGTTTGTTTACCTTGCATATTAATAGGTATCACAAAATCATTCAATTAACAACCGGATCAATTTGGACAACAACATTATTTTTTGTCTTTAATTCTTGTATTTCTTTTAATACAGAGCAAATATACGAACATATATGTATTATAAGTAATTATTACAATATATTTTAAAAAGTAAATTCTGAGAAAAAACAGTGAAAAAGAAATACAGTCGAAATAAAAGGGTGACACAAGAGGTAATAAAGGGGTAAAATAGAATGTATCTGCTAATTTACTGTTTAATTAGTTAAAATTAAATGTCCCATTTTTTCTCATGTTGTTCTTATTTATATTTCGAAATAGCTATTATATATTCACTAAGAGATATTAACATTATAATTATATATAAAATATATTCAACGTTGTTATTGACACATATTAGTAAGTAATTAGGAGTGAACAGAATAATTTAAAAGGTAATAATTTTTTGCCGACTTTTCTTTCTTTGATATTTAATCAGTTTTTTACCTTCTCATTATCCAAAACACTTGTCTTAAAAAACGTCAGTAGTTGCTGTAATAAATTAGAGATATTTTTGGTTAGGTCGCATGAGCGACCGAACCATATATAAGGGCCAGTTAAAAAATTGACACTGAGCGCTGCCATATTGAAACGTCACGATCACGTGTTAAAAACACGGCATTCACCACATGGAGGTCGCCATTGTTTTTCTTAACAATGCATTATGGGAATGTACAAACCGGTATTGATATTAAAACCTTGTCATGTTCCGGCTGTTCCTACCACTCTCCGGCTAAAAGGAAAATTTAAATGCGGTGTGTGTGTGTGATAATTGATTGTGACGTTTAAATGCACTATAAATTGTTTTTTGCATATTTAATCAGGGAATAATGAAAATGCCTTAAATCAAGGAATTTTCTAAAATCTTGCTTAAATTAGGTCTTGAAACTTTTTTTCAAATCTTTTTTGATAATTTATCGCCGTTTCTGACAGATTCCTACCGGGTTAATGTTAATCATTTTTAAATAACCATGAATGTACTTAATTTTTAAAATATGCTGAACCCATAACAATGTAAAAAATAACAAAATTAAACAGCAACATTTGTTTATTTTACTCTATACAATAGAAATATAAAGATAGTTTACCGGTGTGACATATTTTCAGCACGTCGTCAGAACAGATATATCGCCTAACATGAACAAGTTTTGGAAAAACAGTAATTTTTAACTGGTATTTTTCAAAAAAAATATCCACAAATTAATTTAAAATATGTATTCGAATTATTTAAAAAATATTATGATCACAGTAGAAAATTGCATAGAACATAGCAGTTAGTACGTTAGACAATATATAAAGTACGTTTCTTTTTAAATATACTAATGGCAATACATATTGCTCGAGATCGGAATATTGTCGGGATTTGGTATCACCATTGTATTTAGTACCCTGTATAAGGAACCAAATTTACACATTTATTCACTTTAATTGCCACATCTTTTTTAAGACCTGGAGGCTTTATTTTTTTAAAAGCAGCCAACTAGTTTTGTTAATGTCTGAGATGTAAAACTTAAATTTATAATTGTATTAAGTATAAAGAAACAAATCTGGTGTTAAATTAAACAATACGGAAGATGATACGCTTGACTTTTATATATTTTCCTTTTTTTGTTTTTTCTATTATTATTATTATTATTATTCCATATAAATGATTACGCTGCTGCTATTATGGCTTTGACCTCTAGGACATATGTTTTATTTAGCAGAAGAAAGAGTTCACATGGGAACGCTTTTTTTTGCGATCATTGATAAAATTATATACTTATATGCGTATGCGTTATTTTATTGTTATTATATAAAACATTTTAGAGCGTCTTTGTGTTTTACAATATAGGCAGACCGCAGCGTGGTCTAGTGGTAGAGCGCGCGCCTCGCATGCGGACGGTCGTTGGTTCTATCCCCGGCCGGGTCATACCAAAGACTTTACGAATGGTACTAGAAGCTTCCTCAGCATTAAGAGGACAGTTCTAAGTCTGGTCAGCCTGGTGTCAGTATAATGTGACTGGGTGGGGTATCATACCATGTGTCTTCGGTATTATACTCCAGTGTGACAGCGCTCAGAATACTGTCAAGAAGACGCCAACGCGATATGACTTAAAAATTGTTGAAAGCAACGCGAAACGCAAAACATTAATGTTTCAATTTACAACAACAACATATAATATAGGCAGGTGTCCATGCTGTCGTAATTTTAAGAGAATAACCAGGCGTGCATATCTCTATGTACACTGCGCTTTACGATATTACGGCGAGGGAAGAGCGAGGTTGGGTGAACCCGATATTTAAGATTAAGCTTCCCAGTGGCGCCTTTTGCTTCTGACCATTGCGCGGCAGTGATCGCTTTTGCCACTTTTATGTGTACTGACTATGATTACTATGTATCCCGCGATATACCTATTTCCGCTAATGCCCGTATAATAACAATATCCCAGACATGCGCAAAGCTCCGACTTCTGTTAGTGTCGGCATTTGTTTACATATTGTACCAGCAACTGTTTATTTCTCAGCACACTTAAGTATCTTTATTACTGTTTATTATTGATGCCATTATTTACATGGTTGACAAATTTTTAAACTCGCGGTAATAGGAATGACCAGTATCTTTTAACAGTCCATATTTATTAGTAGTGTCTTTTGAATTCTACGTATTCTATTAATTATATATTTTTTCTTATTTTTAATTCAATATTTCCTACATTTATTTATGATAACAAAATGTTTAACAACATTTCTTATATCACCGCATATATTTGCTTACAACTCGACGAAATATGAATCAGTAGCATACAAAGTTATAGCGACACTCGTGAACAATCCAACGGAGTCTGATAAAACATTATCGTGATGACGTTCTGTGCTTTTAAGGAATATATCTATCAGATGTTACTGCAAGTGTACAGAACGGGTTTAATTTCAATCCGACTAAGGTTTTATATCAGTAAGATGACAGTAGCCGTGTGTGTTCAATGTCTAATTCCGATTATATGAAAGTAATGAGTCTGTATGTCTAATGCTTATATTAGTTTTACTGTTGCTTTATCTGTTGTTCAATTATTATTCTTTTGCTGCTCTGACGTCTGCATCCAGAACATCTGTGTATAGTAAGTATAACTTGTTTTTACCAATGCATATTTTTTGTGTTCTAAAATATACATGTGCATGCTGTCGCATTTGTAAGAGAATATCCTGGCATTTGCGCTACCATATGACAACGGAGCAAGAGCGACGTTTGGTGAATCCGTTAACACTATTTAAGCTCCCCAGTGGTGTATTTTGCAACTGGTCATTCCATGGCATTGATTCATATTGTTACTTCCCATCCATGTAAGTATTTTTACTTATTGTAATTATATCAATAGTTACTGTGTTCACGTCCTTGGATCGCGATGTCTCCTGTTGGTCAGAAATGTTCTTATTCCTGTTTTTGTTAAAGTATCTGTTTATCAAATGTTGTTGACTATATAAATGTATGTCAATTAGAAGGTGTCAAACTTAAAACAGTTTTCCCCCATACCATTTAACTATAATTCTCAGAGTTCGCATATACTAGTAAGTATGTCACATAAAACACACTTCAATACAGGGATTATTTGACAAAGTTGGTAATCCTTGTCGTTCATTTTCATTATGGGAATTTAACGTCTCACTACACAGTTGGGCCCCCACCTACACCCTTATTATTTCCCCCACGGTAACATGCTTCTTATGCTAAAAAAAGTGTAATTTGGGTTGAAATGATTTCAAAATGGTTCATAGTGATAGTGGCTGTGATTTATTGCTACAGATGTGTAGAGCAAAACTGGCATAGTACATACTGCAATAAGATATCACTGGTGTTAAAAAAGTGACGTTTATAGGATTTCAAAATATGCATGTATCTATGACAAATGAACAAAAAAATCAAACTTTAACATGGAATGAAAAAAATAAGACATACAGCCAGTCTGAGTATTAAATTTATTTCAATAGAGCCGCTTAGGCACTCTAGGATCTTTTCATCACATTGTTAACCGGTTTCCTCCAGTATTGAGACAAATGTCCGCCATGCTTTGTCGTAATCAATGATCTTCGATTTAATATATACATGTTATAATCAAAGTTCGCCAGAAGGTTATAAAGTATCCAGTATCTGTTATTAAAAAGTCATCAAATATGCAATATCAAAATACAATGGTGTATGATAATACATGTATATTATATGATTTCACGATGATTTTCGTAAACAATATTTCATATGACGAATATACAATGCTACACATCTTTGCACCAATAAATCTTATCTTTATATGCTAAGTCGAGACAAAAGCAGAGATAAGTAAATGCAATTATTTGTCTTAATTCCATTTGGCATACTTTTTTCAAATTTACACTTATCCTTCTTTTATTTTATTAAAAAAGTGGCTTGATTAAAGCTTTGTGATGGGAACTTTTCTATCTTATTTATAAATTAAAAAGCACATGACAAAATTTTAAGCTTATTTTTGTGTTATCTTTCTTTTTAGCTCGTTTTTAAAGTTAATAGATAAGAACATTTTATGATACCGAATTGAAAAGTTCACAACCCATGGATAATTAACTTTTTCATCTTTCTACGTTTATTTTATATTCCTATAGTGTTTAGTTAAAGGGTTATTGTTCAAACCGGTTAATTTGATATAAAAAATGTATAATTATTGAAAATAATCAATATTTTTCGCTTTCAACACTGTATAGTTTTAATACAATAGAAATATATCAAGAATTGGTAAGTAGAAATTATTAACATTTTATCAACTTTACGTTCTACGGTACCAAAATTATTAAATTCAGACAGCGCTACCTGATGCATGTTATTGCTGGATTCATATTTTTTATGATGATTCAATTTCAAATTAAGAAGAAATTCATAAAAATAAACATTATAAATTCTTTGGATTTATCGAAACAAAAACATTCAAACTGCTTATTCGGTTCGGATTGAAAATTCCTCGACATAGATTCGACAGAGACTCGTTACCGCCAGAACAGTTAACACCCGGAACGGATTTTTTCCACCTGCGCCTCAAACTCATAAAATATGCTTATACAGCGTGTGTTGTGGATATAAAATAAACTTATGCGGCGTGTGTTGTGAATATAAAATAAACTTATACGGCGTGTGTTGTGGATATATAATATACTTATACGGCGTGTGTTGTGGATATAAAATTTGCTAGCTAATCTTATAGTAAGCTATGAAATAGTTTATGTCTGCTATAATAATAAGATGATGCAGGACACATTGCGTATGTAGGACAATACTTATATAAAAAGAAAAAGATTCATTTATATAAATTATATTATTTCAACAATAATAATTTTATAACAAATAGGAACTTTTTGCATAATTTAAAAAAACAAACATATTTGCTATGAATACGCTATCTTGCGTAATATCCAAGTTCTCAGAACGTATTTCACATTTAATTAATAACAAACAGCTTTCAACTTAGGCCTTCTGGACAAACAACTGAAAAAATACATAACGCTGCATAAAAGTTAACCTGATATAGGTCCTTATATAGGGTCATATTAAGGGTGATACTGTTTGTTTGAGTATTTAACGTCATTTTTTGTGTCATCGGGGGTGAACAGACGATATGTTAATCCAATCACTATCCCCTTTGATCCTGGAAGGTTAAACAGTACTCCAGTACACCCATCATCGCTGTAGACAATATGACTGAAAAATTGTCGATAACGACGCTACACACATGTATACAACAACAACCACAACCACAACCACAACAACAACAACATATTCATGTATGTATCAATTTTTATGTTTTCTCCCGTATTACTGCATGCATGCATTATATTGTTTGGCATATAATGACAAGTTGTATATGTTTATTTGTTTTCTGAATGGGGTTTAACGCCATTGTCAACATATTTCAGGTTATTTATGGCATATCCAGTTATACTGCTGGAGGAAGACCTCAGGTTATAAATGGCATATCCAGTTATGCTGGTGGAGGAAGACGTCAGACTGAGTGAGTCAAAGTGAGTAGAACCACCGTCCTTCAGCAAGTAACTGGAAACTATTGGAAAGTTTTTGGAGCGAGCGGTACTTTTTCTGTTACAGAATTAAACATGAATACGATGGATGGTGTGTGGTTTATGTTATTCTGAAACATGGTCATCCGAAATGCTAAAAAGAGTGTGATCTTATTTGTAGGCAAATCAGATAATAAATTCATTGTTGAATTTGAATTTGCTTCTTTATTAATCTTACTCACATTATTGTCGCGATATAGACATTGCGACTTACACGTGGTTCATTTTGTCACAAACTTCTACAAAGCATGTCGATAAAACTTAAAAACTTAAAACTGGAAAATAAAACTCCTGTGCACATATAACACTACTTCTAAATATTCGTTTACAATAAAAGTGTGTGTGGTCCATTCCAGTTCATTCTTATTATAACATACTCAGACAGGGTACAATGGCCGGAGCTAGTCGTGTTGATTTCAAACGTCAAAATGACACATTCTCTTCGAAAATATAAATCCATGCAAAAATAATTCTTGTCTGTGAAGCAGCTTTCTAAATATTATTGCGTCCAGACTAAAACACTTAATGCCATCGTATCGTATTTGTATGACAGATAAGGAAATCTCATTTCAACTTTAAGAAGCCAGGTTAGTTTTGTCAGACTGAGTGTAGAATAAGGAAAGACTGAAGGACACGGGTGCATGTGCATTTTGTTCATGAGAAGAACTTTATCTTCCGCTCTAATCCATAATTGAATATAAATTGATTTCTGTGTATGTAAATTGCATTGAAAAACTATGTTTCAACGTATACTTATTCAATCACTGAAATAGAACACATGTATTAAATGCGTATCAATAACAACGCACTAATTGCCGGGTTATAATGAATACCCGTGCGTCTTCCCAATTTGATTATCATTGTAGCGTTTGGTTTATTAATACAACACTTTTAAAATAAAACATGATACAATGTTCCCAATATATTCCAATGATTTACTTGGTGCTGCTTGCGTATACAAAATACATAAGAGAACATGAAATTCGAGTAACCAGTAGTACTAGTTTCATCTCAAGTAAACAACCAGTAACATCAACAGAAAATAATAACCCTAAAATATTGATATATTCATATTTCATATCATATTCATATTTATAAAACCCACACATCACATGCTTCGACTTTAAACGTATTTTGTCTATGATTATTAACGTGTCCAAATCAAAAGAAATAACAAACATTTTTAATGACATATCTATTGCTGTTATCAGCCATAAAAAAGAACCACGATGTATTAACATCATCCACGCATTAACAACATCAATCGAATGAATCGCCTCTGAACAAGCAAAGATAGAAACAACGACACTAAGTGAACAATGAAGCAGAATCGTTAAAACAAATCGTTCCTGCCACGACACAAAAACATTTCACGATGTTACCAAGGTTCGCCATTAAACCATAGCAGTGAGACAAAGTTGGATCATGGGGTGGGGTTAACATATCCATTTTATCTATTATAAAACTGTGTTTGTCATTGTCAAAGTACGTCAGAAGATTACAAATATATTTAATCTATGTTCTGATCCGGATACTTTTTTAAAAAATTAAATCATGTTTTGGAAACGTTCAGCAAACATATGCCTTTGGCCGTTTACAATATTTTTAAATCATATGGCAAAGCCATATTGCAATCAAAACATTTTAAATATAAAGGATATCGATGAGAAACAGTACCCATGTATCTTATTAAGAGCACAATACATTCACTATATCATATTTTTTCAAAGCAAAAAAAAAACACGCCATGAAATGAAGCATTAATAAGATGGTTACGAACCATAAATGCTTCATGATATAGAAATATAGCAATATTAGCAAATCATTTTGTTTCTTTTTTGAAGAAGGCATTAAATGCATTTTCAATGTAGCATACGATGTTTTAAAAGTGTAGATTACTTTACGAATTTCGCTAACAATATATCATACGACGTATTAGAAATAGTTATACAATGTATTGTAATTGTAGATAACTTTACGAATTTTGGTAACAATATATCATACATGTTTGCCTCTATACATCTTTATTTCAATCTTGTGTTTTGAGACATGAGCAGGGTATTATTAGTATATCGGGTGATTTACATGACATGGAATTCTCCCAACAATTTTGAAGAAGTACGTACACATATTAACAAAGAAATACTGCTTCTAACCATCTTATACGAGCCTTTACATATTTTCAATTATGTATGACCTCATGATTTCATGTTTTATGAATTGAACTTGTATTGTATTGTATATAGTTTACAAGACAAACAATGCTCAACGTTCAAACTTCATTCTTGTCAGCTGGCAATTAGCTGAGGGATGTGATAATTGATCAATGCGTTTACGATACTTAATGTCTGATTCACTATTTCACGATGTCGGATTAGATGTTTAATTTCCTACTTTCCCATTAGTTTTGTGAGGAAGCTAGAGTAATGAAACGATTAACGCGATGAACTTAGTTTTACAAAGCTTAACAACCGCCCATTATCATTAATTAATCCCATTGAATAGCCTCATCAACTCGGATAAAGTGTTAAATATAACCGTATAAAAACCATTAAAATGTCACTGATATTTCATCTTTAGATGTGATTATGAAACAAAGAATAAACGGCAACTCATTAATTTTCATATCAGTTAATTAAACTTCGAGACAGAAGGGAATATATATGTCGGCCATTGTTCATTTGATTGAGAAAAGAACAGCTTTCAGCTTATTAGATCATGAACAGGGGTGATCCTGGGTTCATATTCACCAACCAATCTTGAGATTATTTCTTAGACTTGAACTTAAAAGTGAATTTTGAAAAACATACTTAGAGACCATCTATTGAAGTCAAAATTTGCAAGCATGTAGGGACACATAATATATAGTTAAATAATCTCTCACAATTATTTTATCTGTCATGGTAAACTAGTTATCTAAGGTTGAAAGGATTTTCAAGCTCAAGTCTAAGAATATTCTCAAGAATGGTTGGTGATATGAACCCAGGACATAGTTCAGATGCATACCTTCATTAAATACGAAATTGGTGTATAACAATATATTCTAAATGATTATATACAGTTGTTGTTTACGAAAAGTTTTGTCGGAAATCAATTACGGATGATTGATCATACGACACTTTGACATACTTAACATGTAAAAATATGCTCCATGAGTCTTAATTAAAGATTGTTTAGTTTTGTATCTTCTATTATTACTAGGTTAACGAGGTATAAGGTACCCCCCCCCCCCCCCCCCCCCCACACACACACACTGTTTACAGCCTATTATATCCTAGATACCCATGGCCTGATGAAGGTGGTAGAAGTAAGACTGCAGTTCACTCATTCGCCTTTTTACAGGGCATTATATTATCCCATATGCTGCAGATTTTTTCATTGTTTTTTTTCCTTTAAACCGAAATGTTACAATAGGCTCTTTGGGACTTTAATTATAATGGTGCGAGACATTCAGAATCATGAGTATTATGTTTTTACTCATGTCGTCATCGTGTAATGTTCGATCACTTTCGCATCTTCTAGCTGGCAAGAATACATCGCCGCCTTGTGAATATACTGTGTCGCCGTATCGGTGTGTAATGAACTGTTGTTGTTGAACTTCTCGCATCGAAATAATTCTTTCTAGAGTCAGGTTTAAAAACTAAAAGCAATGATATTTTTAAAAAAAATGTCTCAAGCAATCATTTAAAAATGGAGAGACACGGTGTTTAGTCCACGAAAGTATCATCAATCATCTATCAGTCATACAGACTAGACCTGGTCCACTTTGATGGCATGTAGCTCCAGTGGTCGTATTCACCAGCCATTCAGGAGAATATTCTAAAGCTTGAAAATCCAAATTTTAGACTTGGTTGTCTAGGTTACCATGACAGATGGAATAATTGTGAGAGTTAATTTGACTCTATATTATATGTCACTATATGCTTGCAAATTTTGGTCTCAACAATCACTTTTAAGAATGGTTGGTTAATACTACCCCAGGCTCGTACTGCCTTCCGCTACGACAGCTGCTTGTGGATTGGCGCTTGAAACCATGTACGAAATAAGACATGGTAAACATGGTTGATAGAGCAATAACGTCAGTTGCTTATCAAAACACAACATACGAGATCGTACGCGTACACCAAGAAAAATGAAAAATTCCAACTTGGTTGTCGGAGAATTGTAGGCAATATATTGCTAAACTACTTACGCTCTTGCCACGGGAACGTGGTTATCAGCGTTGATTGAGGTCAAACAATAAATGACCTTACGACTTCAGCCAATCAGTGGCGGAGGATCTTGAACAAATCCATGACACTCCACTCCTTGGCCCAATGCTCTACCACTGGTCCATGCAATCCACCAAGCTGTACTGGTAGTCAAGTCATTCGATTCCAAGGCTATTGGTGATCTGCTAGTGTTTGTTTTTTTGAAAATATTCATGAAACAAATATTTGGTTTTGCGTGAGAGGAAATTAGATTGGGTCTGTCGCTATTAAGTGCAGATATTTACATACATATTGTTCATGATATTTCGGAATGAATACTTTTCCTTAAAAGCTTGTACATATCAATGTCGATATATTCTAAAACAAAACATGTACACTATTCGGAATGAATAATGTTCCTTAAAAGCTTGTACATATCAATGTCGATATATTCTAATACAAAACATTTACACTAGTGACGTCACATCTTAACCTATATACCATTCTAAGTTTTTGCGGTGGGGGGAATAAAAGTAAATTTAACTTTCAGTAGAGTTCTCTCTTTCTTACCTGGTTTTAGTTCTAGTCGGAGAGTCAGTCATAAAAAATGGAAAAGAATACATCTTTAAGTTTGGTGAGTTTTTTCTGATTATATGGAACATGCAACAACCATGAGTTAAGATCACGAAATTTATTTAAAAAAAGACAGAAGGCTAATATGGCCGCCAAATCCTTAATTTCCACAGGAGTTTTCACTGCTTTACTTTCAACTGCAATGGTCGTGGGTCGTGGGTTCGATCCTTTGCTATGGTTATGTGCTGTGTCCTTCAGTCCTTGAGCAAGACACATTTACCGCATATACTTAGTTCTGGTTCTGCCCAGGAAAACGTCGAGCGTGGTGTGTCCAAGTTGTTATTACAATCGAAGTAACATAAAACAGTTCAAACTAAACTTTTTTCACTTGATATATTGATAGTTTGATCTTTCATAGGTATAATATAAACCACTAGTCATGTAAATAAATTTCAGTGAACTGAACGCCACAAACAATGGCCGGGCTAAAACAGCTCTTCGTTTGCAGATAAGCTGTTAATGTACATGACCTTGGTGAGCTTTTCTTACAGAATCTGACAGATTAACAGACGTGAATTAGCAAAAGATTATTATATAATACTTATAATAATCAACTTTTCTATTTATAGTCACTGTGATATTGACATCGAGGCCATTGACCTTCAACTAAAAATGAAACCGCAAACAGCTTCATTTTTAACTTTGGATAGTAAAGAGAGCTATTCAACTCACCCAGGCGTCGGCGTCACACCTTGTACAAGTCCATATCTCAGTAACTACTGCATGTATTGACTTTAAACTTTACACGTCTTCCTAGTCATCAACCCTATTATAATAACTAAGTAACATAACTCTTGCATTAATATAATGCAAATTATTGCCCTTGTTTGACTTAGAAAATCTGGTTAAAGTTTTGCGTGTAAGTACCATCAAGTCCATAGCTCAGTAACCATTGCATGCATTGACTTGAAACTTTACACAAGCCTTCCCAGTCATTAACCCTACTACAATAACTAAGTTGCAAAACTATTGCACGAATATATTGCAAATTATTGCCCTTGTTTGACTTAGAAATTCTGGTTAAAATTTTGCGTGCAAGTACCTTCAAGTCCATATCTCACCAACCACCCAATGTATCAGACTGAAACTTTACACAAGCCTTCCCAGTCATCAACTCTACTACAATAATTAAGATAGATATCACTTGCATGAATATAATGCAAATTATTGCCTTTGTTTGACTTAGAAATTATGGTAAAGTTTTGAATGCAAGTACTGTCAAGTCCATACTTATAAATTTAATAACTCAGGAGTCACCGCATATATCTGATTGAAACTTCATACAAGATATTGAAGTTATAAGACCTACTCAATTTTGTCAATTTTGAAAGTTAGATAACTATATAACTATTACATAGCAACTTAAGACAGCAGTACATTTCTATAATTAAAACACCAACATATCAATTATTTTATCATTTATTTAATAGTGATGACGTAACAGTCTTAAACTTGTCAACGTTTATATACTTTGCTCTCAAACTCAGAATAGACAGTATCAAAATATTAAATGAACAACAAATATACGGATAATTAGTTTACAGTCTAAATTATGTAAAATATATATGTAAATTTCAAAAATATTAAATAATTATGCTTCACAATGGTTAAAATGTACATTACTTGATGAATGTTAACATGTTTTTTATTACCTTAATCATTTTAACGTGTTGATATAACGTGTTGATATAATTGTATGTTGTGTTATATAATAGACTTGAATGTTGCATTTGTTGAACATTTTGTATTATGGGCCAGAGGCCTACATAGCTAAATAAAGAATTGTCATAACTCTTATTTGCTTGGATTTGTCATCAGTCTCAATCAAATTTGTACTTCTGTGACAAATATCCGAATAGTCGAGCGCGCTGTCCCTCCAAGAGCTCTTGTTATATAAAAAACATAGACTATGAAATTTCACCAGGCTAAATATGGAAACTAAATTATGGGTATGGAACTTTTATTCTTCTTGTCTTAGTTAACAGTGACTTGACATTAAGCTAATGGCTTTAAAGGCGACTGTGTGTTGTTCTAAGGTTGTATGTCCCTCCGCCAAGTTATCCCAGGGGAATCTCTGGGTCGACACAATTGAGTGTGGACTTTCAAGTGGGCCGGTGAACTACGTTTGATGATTCTGTGCCAAAGTGATCTTGTAGAAATAGTGCTGGTCTGGGAGTGACCTGGTTGTTGCTGAGCGCTCTACATCCGCTACATGGTGGTGTAGTCTGTATTCTCAACTGGACCTCCTTGGGGCCACACCGACAAATATACCCAAGGGTTATAAGTCCCAAGGCTATGTGTCCTGCTACCTGCACATCATTGACATCGGTAGAATTCCATCCTGGATGTCCTCAATCGCCGGCGATAAATCCTACTGGAACACAGCACGGCCATATTTACAAGTTGGAACACTTGAATTCATCGATTACACAGGTCCTCGCGATAAACTCAAGTAACGGGTTTCACTGAGGTTCGCCTGAATTGGTCTTCTTCTGTTGCTGATGATCATGTCTTTGTCGGAACAGGAACAACCCGTCAGTCTCACCACAACAGCCAGACATGAAACCACTGTGTAAATACCACGTGCCGTTGCAGGCTTCTATTGCACCGGGATATCGTAAGGGAACCAGGAATAAATTTCACAAAGGGACACAAATCAGTTGAGATTTATATATATAAAGAAAACTGGGTTATTTCCCTTCCCATATAACCGCCTAATATTTCAAATTTCGTAACTGTCCGTCTATCCAAAATGTGCTGTGGTGTCTGTCGGCCGAGACTGGTATTTCTTAAAGGCCACCTAGACATTAAATGTAAATTCCAGTTAAGGTTAATGGAAATCTATCTTGCAGTTTTAGTGAAGTATCATTCACAAAGTTAAAAGATGTTTTTTTGTCATTATATTAGCTAAAATTGCAATCTCTGTAATGAAATGGAGAGAAAATAAGTTTTCTATGTGTACATAAAATTCTTTGTAAAAATAATTGAACTTTGATATAAGATATAGTTATAACCATGTATGTCACAGGTATAAACCAGAAATACGATAAACTAGGAAAAAGTTTTATACAATTTATTCTTGAAATAATTATAAATTCAATCAATTCATATGAATACACAGTAGTAAGTTACCATTACAAACACAAACATATAATCCAACACTTACAAACACAAACATATAATCCAACACTTACAAACCAGTACATATTATAATGGTGCCGAATCATAAGAAACTCGGTCATTTTATCTCAATAAAATAATCAATTGTCCGATTACAAGTACAGTACATGTATGTAGCCATTTACAGATAAGCTGCAGGTTAAAATAGATTGAGATAACAATAAATCATGAAACCGCATGTCCTTGTTATTCCTGGGTCGGTATTTTTACTTAAAGTTTGACGGCTGCCCTTAATTCTCTATCAAACGCACTATGGGTGAAACTTCATCAGATACCAAAATACAAGATTTTTTTTTTTTCAACATCGGAAAACAAAACGTATGGTATTCATTGATAAAATATATTATTTTGATTACAACAGGATATGTTTGTAAGTTTTAATTTAGTTGAAGAAACACGGTAGGGTATTTCAATAAACTAGTTAATTGATCATATAGTCAATAAATAGACACAATTTGAAAATAATATGATGTTAGATTTAGAGGATTTTAAAACATACATGTACCTTATTTTTTCACACCAAAATTTTGACAATTTGTAAAAATCAGCGGATGGTCCAGTTTTAACAGAGTGCTGTGAAAATTTTGTGAATTTTATGTAGTATATAAGAACACAGTGTGACTTGGCATTTTACACCAAGTCCCACAAACAAGGGTTTGACATGGGGTTTGAAATGTGTTTTTTTTGCAATGAGACATTGTTGCTGGTGTATAAAACAATAATCAAGTGTAGACAGAGTTCATTCATTTATGTATTTCATTACTAGAGTTGCTACAAATCATAACAAATACCCAAATAAATATAAAAACAGAAATATAAGTGATAAATAACCAATAACAACTAGTATTAATGACAAATTGATTGAATAGTGAAATGCACCACATTATGTATATATGAATTGAGGGGGAGGGGAGTTTATGGTACACCAACATATAAAGCATACAGGATTCAAACTTGACAGAGCTCATCCATGTTAAAAAAATAATATGGAGATTGAAACATTTTTTAAAAACAAATAAGCACATCAACAAATGAATATGCAGAATGAATCTAGAAACAGAATACCTACAGAGCTGCAGTTTCAGCAAATTCTGTCCGATGCTCAATTTGTCGCCACTTACAAAATGCATGAGTTACAGTGATCATATTCTTTAATTAGTCAACTGACTGAATAGTGTTATTTTAGTAAAGATGAGCAACTACAGGCCCTAATGAAGGTAAGAGTGATTTTCTGCCAAGATATTTAGATCTTGTTCCATTATTCTTAATACAATTCAAACTTTACTCGGAGACTGCATAATTGGTTAACATTGCGACGTGGTAATGTTCCCGAATAACGCTAATCTTAAATATTAAAAAACAGTTGGCATAAATTACCCAAAAAATTACCACGATTTGTCACGGAAATCGTGTAGTTATATTTCCTCAGATGCATATTGATGCCAATGTGATTTAAAGGCATCACTGTTTATATTGCTATCTTTATTTATTACCTCACTGACATATAAACATATTATAAATACAAACATTATTCTGACTGAAAAAATATCTTCACAAACATGTCTGCATGCAAAAAGAAAGATATTAGGATTTCGCAAAATTTTATTAATACAAACGAAAGGCCACATGTACAGTATAACTTTGCCAACATTGGATGACACTGTGGGGCTGAATATAGGGTACCATCACTAGTTTGTTGTTTTATATACACATAAAAGTACCCCCTCCCTCCCCTAAAGTAAGATCTAAACATTTTTACAATATTATTTCATTCATATCAAAAAACTGTTTAATACAATTGTGTATCTTGCAGTAATTACTGAAATTAAAAAAAGTTTTCATTTCAAATGTAATAATAAATTATGAAACTAATTTGTAAATCATTTCATTAATTTATCAGAGAACTTTAAACTCCAAAAATGGCAACGAAAATATCGATGTAAATAATACAAAAATTCTCATGACCCTACATGTTGTTTATATTTCTTATCGTGGTTTGTACGACAAACATGGTGTGATATACAACATTTGATCTGCTGTACATAAAACTATAAAAAATGAATGTAGAATCAATGATAAAGAAATAAATGAATTCATTAATAAAGAGACTAAATTTTATACAGTAATTATTGTCCAGATAATAAATAAATAAAGGCATTTAATTCATGTTAATGTAAAATGAATATATGACAAAACACTAATTATTAATTTTAAAGAAATTGAAAACATAAAAAAAAACAGCCAAAAACACAGGCCAAATAAAAAATATTCATTAAACAGAAATACTGGTATGTTTGCATGTATATCAGTAACAGAAAATATTCTAAGGAAATAATTGATTAGATTGATTGAATATTCAGTGTCATTTTATGCCATCAAGGGCTAACAGACGATCTAAGGAAATAAAAATTGTATTTTCAATTAAAAATACTTTTGTTCATATTACCAAAACAAACTGGACACCATTTTTTATATAAAAAAAACTGTTAATAATTTCCTATGAAGTTTCAAATTGGAGGATATGGAGAGATAAATATCTGCTTATTGCTTTATGTTCCAGGTATAAAACCTGTAATAAATTGTTTTACTCGATTTTACCTGGCCTGACATATATGTATTCTGTCATGTTAACTTTCCTTTCTGTTTTTTTGATAAAAAAACTGTAATTTGCTCAAACAGCGTCGCATTTTAAACCTTATGACCGTAAGTGATTTCCTTTCATTTCAAGCCCGATACAAAATTTCCATTTTTATAAAATTAAATTGCTCCACTCGCCCCTATCTGGAAAAAAGATTTTTAATTAATTAATTAATTTACTATGGCTAAATATAACTAACCGAAGTTCTAATATCTGACATGTTTGTATGATACGTATGTATGAAGAATGACTATAGTTGTCATCAGCAGTGACAGGCAGGGTAATGGTTTATACATTGTCATCTGGGTGTATTATATCAGCATGACTGCTGGTTAAGCTGGGCAGGATATTGGTAAAGAATACTAGCAGTTCTGTCAATTAAAAATCCAGGAAATTCGAGTTTTAAAGAAACCACAATAGTGAATACACTTGCACCAATTAGCATCAACATTAAGTGAACACAAATTATCACATAGTAGTCATATACACACACTCTCTCTCTCTCTCTCTCTCTCTCTCTCTATATATATATATATACATATGTATATATATATATATATTTTCATATGCTCAAATATGACAAAGAATCACTCTATGGATAAAATATACATGTATCTGGGAAAAAAATAAAGGAGTTTGACAGGGTCAAATATTAACATTGTTAACTTCACATTTTATTTAAATATTTATATTTATGATGTACAATAAATTAAACAAGAAATTCAGTGAATTCATATTCTTAAGTTATTGCGCAGAAACTAAAAAAAATGACTTTTCACAAACTAAATGGCAATAACTGTACATACCAATGCCACAACCCCAAAAATCTAACTTAGCCTGTGTTTTATCATTATAAATATTGAATAAAATTTTCATAAGATCTGATTAAGGCATTCTTCAGTTATTGCATGGAAACCAAAGTGAGTTGACTTTTCACAAATTAAAGGGGCACAACTCTACAATCCCGAAAATCGAAATTAGCCTGTGTTTTGTCATAATAAACATTGTATGAAAATTTCAAAAGATTTGATTTGGGCAATCTCAAGTTATTGCACGGAATCCAAAGTGTGACAGACAGACCCAAATTAGTGTCTCCAGCATTTTGCAAAGCTGGAGACAAAAAAAAACATGTAAAAATTTGACACTATCAAAATACATCATTTCCCCTCCCCCCACGCCATGCCAATATGTTATAAATGTACATATATTTTATACATCTCATATTTCATTACTCCATCAGACATTCTCTCTCATATAACAGTTCTCAGTACCACTTCAAATAAATTCAAACATTACATAATTAAGATAATAATAAATTTAATTCATTATACCTATTTAGTTCACAAATACAGCAACACAATTTAACAGAACTGTATCCGCTTGATGCTTCCAGGTTATTTGTGATAGCCTTCAATGTGCAGTGCCTATATCTTTTTTAGTTCCGATTCATATTACTGCAGCCATGTTCAAATCAGAATATCACAATTATTAATTGGTCCAATCCTTATATGTAATTTAAATTGTGTAATCTAAGCAAACACTATTTTACACCGAGTAACGAGACTTTGCTGAGTAACGAGACTTTGCCGTGGAAGCAATTACAACATTTCACAACATTATACCTATCAATTTCGGAATTCAATAATTGGTAAATATATGCCTTAAATTCCTTATGGCTTTACATTGTTTCTCCTAATAAATATGATGGTAAGATAATAAAATTCTATTTTATAACAGTACTTTCAGATATCACAAGTATTTCATTTCTCTCTATTCAAAGCTTCTATGAATTCTTCTAGCTTCTCTTGAATTTGTCTGACTTTTTCTGAAGAAAAAAAAAGACATTTGTGACTTCATATAAAAGTGAAATGACAGTAAAGCTTTATACTAACATAGGTATCATCTAAAAATATAACGTCAATACTGCCACTCTGTTAATGATAATATTAAGTATTCAAAATTGATACGGCTAAACTATTCATATTCTTGCTTACTGGATAGGGACTTCCATGTATTTACCTTGTACGAATTAATTATTCCCATTGCATTCTTATCCTACCCTCCTGTAAAGTTGTAACCATTTGTGATGCGACTTACAAAAAAAAACACACAACGTAACACACTAATTTGATGTCTTAAAAGCAATCCTTGTGAAAATATTATGATAAGATAAATTAAATTAATTTTTCAATGTGTTTGATACGCAAGAAAAATAATCTTACATGACATTTTCGGTTCAGATAGAAAACTCTGTCCCTTGGTATAACTGTTTTCACTTGAACTCGGCTACGTAATTTTTTTCCCAAGCCTTAAACCAATGTAACATTGTTATATCACACTTTTTCCTACCTTTAACAGTGATTAAACTAAACAATAATACTTACTTAGTTCTTCAGCTAATTCTACCGGTCTGCCTGTCAACAACTTCTTCAACCCATCAGTGTCTTCAGAAAAATCGTCCAACACATCCTTTATGATTCTCTCTAATCTTCTTGCTGGAATAAATCAAGCATTACGTTACAATACAAAATAACCCTTATATACCTAATACCAAGATATACATATTTCTGCGAATGTCTGTATAATATTATTATCTCACACATGTAAACTTAGAATTTCTTACCCGGGGATAGTGCGACAATTGCAATGGATTAGTGCACTTAAAGTACTGTAAACCATGAAAAAGTTCTTAGGAGGAGGCGAACATTTGTGTGCCCTCATTTTGCAAAATCTAGAATCAGTACAAAAATTGTACAAACTTACGGTTTTTGTTGTTTTTGTTGTTTGATATTATTTAGAAGTTTAGTCTAGTACCAGTATTTTTCCTGACAACATCATTTTATAGCCATCTGATTGGCCTCATTCGTGTTATTATGTGAACAAAAATGAATATGGCTGACTGCATATCATAAATAACCACTGTTGTTTCATGATTTTATTGTTTATTATAAAGGTACATTGATCAGAAATAACTTTTAGAAGGATAATTCAGGACAATAGAGTAACTTTATGACTGTTTATTATCAATGTCATTATTCACAAGGTTGATAAAGTTTAAGACTTGCGGAAACTGGTATAACCAGAATATTTCTCTTCTGCATCAACATATGGGATATAACACAATGTAATTAACAATGTCACAATATCGAATAATGTCATATAAACATATGCGGCAGGAATAAAGGTTTTATATGTGTTTTGTAAGTATATCAGGATTTATAAAAATTGAAATTTTTTTCTCTCATTATATCATGTCTATATATATCCTCTGACCATGTACTGCCATAAGAATATATATTTAAACATGTCAAAATAATATATTGAAAAGCAATTTCCTAACTCGGCCTATGTAGGTTAGACTAAAACATATTTTCTGCTTAAAATTAAAATGTATCATGTGACGTATCAGTTGTCATGCAATTCAATTTTGATTGAAAATTAATCCGTCATACTAGTTTACATATTGTACAGGTAGAACTTGTTTCATCTTCTGAATGATACGGGGAAAGAGGTTAAGCAGTATTTAAGAGCTGTCTACTTTTAGAATGGAGAATTCTTTCGATTTTACCGCTCTGATTAAAATATCACCTTTTGTCACGTTTTGGTGCATTTGATATACAAATGTACAAAACTATTTGTATTTTATTGATTTTGATTAAGAGTTGCTCTGTATAAGTTTTCAAAACAATTATATTTTTTGAGACATGTATAGTGATTTTTCCTGATATATAACCTCTAAATGTATTATTTCAGAAGTTACAACACCTCACCTCTGGCATTACACAAAATATTAATAACTGTGCTTGCACATATTGATAACAACTCATGTATTTGGTACGAGTTTCTAAATCCAAAAATTCCCAGAACATGCTTGTAGCGACTTGTTGGTAAAACAAGTAAGCTGGTCTGACCGAAATAAAGTTTGGCAGAAATGGAATCGTTTAAAAATGTTTTAAAAATGTCAAAGTTATAACAAAGATTCCAAAATTCTTACAACTTATAACATTTGTCTCACCTTCATTATTCATTACTTGCTGTCTAAGTGCATTACTTGTAACTTGTAACATTCTTTGTAACCGCCAGAATAGAACTACTTCATGACAGTCAAGCTGAAAATAGTATTTAACAATGTTAATAACTTACTTATTTCACATCATTTGTAACCCAAGTTCTCACAACTCGGATAATCATGCTCAATGTTTGCCTGGGTAGATCCCATACCAAACATGTGAAAATAAAAGTGTCCGGAAGAACTCACGACAATCAGACACATTACTGACTGAGCTAAACTGGGCCCAGCAAAAAAAAAATAAATAGAAAGACAAGAATTCTGCGGAATGATATGTCTCGCCATGTCTTCTTTGACCATTAATACACACATGGGAGAGAAAAAAATAAAATACAATGACAAAAATGGCCGCATGTATCTGTAAAGCTAAAAAATTATTGTTTAATCCAGTGATAAAAGAGAAATGACATATCAACTTCCATAATATATTAAAGAGTGGTTATTTACAATAGTTATTTGATTTGATGAATTTAGTAACAACCACAATTTGAAAAAATATGACACATGAATTTGAATTATATTCATGCAAGAGTTATCTTAACTTGGTTAATGTAGTAGGTTTAATGACTAAGAAATATTGTAGGAAGTATTGTGTGAAGTTTCGATCAAATACATTAAGTGATTTTTGAGATATGAACTTGATGGTAGTTGCACACAAAACTTTAACCAGTATTTCTAAGTAAAACATATTTAAAACAAAAAAACTTTAACCAGTATTTCTAAGTGATACATATTTTAAAGAAAAATAAAAAAAATAAATTAATTTAAAAATAAAAAAAACAAATAAAAAAAAAAAAAAAAACATAAAAAAAAAAAAAATTAAAAATAAAAAAAGAATAATTTTTTTTTTAAATAAATTAAAAAAAAAAAACTCAGCATCTGCATTATATTATGTAATGCAGGGTGTAAGTTGTAACTATGATCCAAGTATGAGTGTCCTAGCACTTGTACTTGTTGAGAAAAAGTGTAAAAACGAAAACTCAACGTTGGAGGTAAATGCAAAATTTAGCATCAAACAAAGTCAATGGACCATGCAATGTAGGTCATACTGAGCATCTGCAGTGTATAATGTGATGCAGGGTGTTAGTTGTAACTATAATCCAAGTATGAGTGTCCTAGGGTGTCCTAAACTGAAAGAAAACATGTTGTATGATTTTATATAGATATATGTATGGGTCTTCCATAGTTGAAAGCTGGAAGTTGCTGTGTTGAGATCATTCACCTCTCACTACTGAGGTCATGTCAGTACAAAAAAACTAATGTGAGAAAATATGCCAGTTACATGTATGTGCTGGAAATAGCATTAAACTGCATTAAGCAACCAAATTAAATGATGAGGATAACTGAACATACCCCAGAGTTGGTTATACCATTCTGGTATATGTAGAAGCCTTTTTTACAATCACAGCACTGCTGGAGCGCCCTCTTGATAAACTTTTCCCTGAACACATGGTACCACGTCTCCTTGATCTGTAACATCAATGTAAAATTATCATTATGTTCCCTGAACACATGGTACAACGTCTCCTTGATCTGTAACATCAATGTAAAATTATCATTATGTTCCCTAAACACATGGTACAACGTCTCCTTGATCTGTAACATCAATGTAAAATTATCATTATGTTCCCTGAACACATGGTACAACGTCTCCTTGATCTGTAACATCAATGTAAAAATACCATTATGTTCCCTGAACACATGGTACCATGTCTCATTGATCTGTAACATCAATGTAAAATTATCATTATGTTCCCTGAACACATGGTACAACGTCTCCTTGATCTGTAACATCAATGTAAAATTATCATTATGTTTCCTGAACACATGGTACAACGTTTCCTTGATCTGTAACATCAATGTAAAAATACCATTATGTTCCCTGAACACATGGTACCATGTCTCCTTGATCTGTAACATCAATGTAAAATTATCATTATGTTCCCTGAATACATGGTATGTCTCCTTGATCTGTAACATCGATGTAAAATTATCATTATGTTCCCTGAACACATGGTACCACGTCTCTTTGATCTGTAACATCAATGTAAAATAATCATTATGTTCCCTGAACACATGGTACTATGTCTCCTTGATCTGTAACATCAATGTAAAAATACCATTATGTTCCCTGAACACATGGTACAACGTCTCCTTGATCTGTAACATCAATGTAAAATTATCATTATGTTCCCTGAACACATGGTACAATGTCTCCTTGATCTGTAACATCAATGTAAAATTATCATTATGTTCCCTGAACACATGGTACCACGTCTCTTTGATCTGTAACATCAATGTAAAATTATCATTATGTTCCCTGAACACATGGTACAACGTTTCCTTGATCTGTAACATCAATGTAAAAATACCATTATGTTCCCTGAACACATGGTACCATGTCTCCTTGATCTGTAACATCAATGTAAACTTATCATTATGTTCCCTGAACACATGGTATGTCTCCTTGATCTGTAACATCGATGTAAAATTATCATTATGTTCCCTGAACACATGGTACCACGTCTCTTTGATCTGTAACATCAATGTAAAATAATCATTATGTTCCCTGAACACATGGTACTATGTCTCCTTGATCTGTAACATCAATGTAAAAATATCACTATGTTACTGGTACCAATAAGTAGCTTTGTGATGTGCTCTTTTTAGAATTAGTAGAATGGTTTTGACTGGACGGTCGAAGATGAGAGAAAACAAATTGCACCTCTGATACCGTTGTGTCTTCTACCTCACCAACATGAAAAACATAATGATATTAATGCTAAAACCATAACCAGACTTAAACATATTAAGGAATAAATGCTATTTTGTTAAATATTATGCAAGTATTAACTACAGTGAGTTTTCTGGCAAATCCAGTAATTGTTTTCTGACGTAAAGTTGCGTATAAACAAGTTCAACAAGAGTCATATGACACATTGCATTTATGCAAAATTAAACAGAATTGCTTAATGTCTAGAATATTATGTAAAGAGGAAATATATCTGTACTATATTCATTTTTTTATTTACAGACAATCCAAGATGCCCAGTTGTGTTCTTTGAAAGCTATATTAGCAAACATCACCCAGAATGTTTTTTTCCAGAGGCCATTACTGAAGATACCAAACAGTGAGGATTCACCCTAGTAGACATCATGGGAATCAATAAGCACAAATCTGAAAACAATCTTAAACATTATTCATCCTGGATAAGTGAAAAAAAAAGTCGAAGAAGCAACATGTTGATGAAAGTATGTAATGGTGCAAACAAAGAAAATGTGCACTTGTTGAACTGATTGATTGATTGAATATTTAGCGTCATTTTTATGCCATCGAGGGCTAACAGATGATCAGTTAACCTAACCATTGTTTTCTGGGATTAACCAGTACTCAAGCACAGCCCATCTCCGCAAGTAACTGATAATTTTCCCACTTGAATCAGTGGTGAGAGACAAATGGTAATGAGACACAATGTCGAATATCAATCATCACGTAGACTGTTGCCGGGCTGGGGATTCGAACTCACGACCCCTGGATTGATAGTCAGACGCATAACCGACTGAGCTAATCAGGCCCGGCTGGCACTTGTTGAAAAATAATGCACTTGAGGCAATTAATTGCACTGATATTATTGAAGACCCAGTGCTTTCAGAGTTGCAAGCCATACATACATGTAACACCCCTACCAGTTTACGGGTAGGAATTTGTTAACTTACACCTAGTGTTTTGAAGGACTTGTTTCTGTAAATGGTGATATAAGATTTGCAGTGCCATAACAAAAATGTGGTTATTGACATTGCAACCTTTTTTTTTTGTCCGCTGAGGAAATAATTAAAGGATCTGAATGATTTCCTTAATTCTCTCTATCCACATGCAAAGTGTGGATTCTTTTTGTGTTATCACAGGATCCATGTTGTATATATATTTTTATTTATTTTGTTGCCATAGCAACCCCAATTTTTTTCCAACTGAAAAAATAAAATGACCTGCATTATCTCTTTATTGGCCTCTATCCACATGCAAAGTTTCACAAACCTAGCTAGGATACTTTTTGAGTAATCTTTCTGGACAGACAGACACCGTACAAAGAGACGCCAGACAGACGGAGGGTAAACCTATAGGTAGGTGACTAATAGTCTATATGTAAACATCTATCTTTTGAGTGGTCAATGGATTAAAATTACAAAGTGACAAACTACATTGAGATTTGCGAAATTGACTTCAGTTGTAATATATCTGAACTGTGATTTTTTTCCTGCCGTCTGTTTTTTGTTGTTGTTATATGAATATAGTGTTCTATAGGTATAAAGTACTAACCTATTTCTGAACATGCTTCTCAGTTACTTTAGAATTATTCAATCTCAGAAAATAACTATTGACCCAAAGTAGGAACTATTGACCTCGACTTCATCTTGGTAAATAGTTCACTAATTTCAGTCAATAGTCATTTTCCTTGAATGAATATTTTTAACCATTGACTACTTAAAATGTAGATAGTTGCATAATGTGTGGTCAATCGTTTCGACTGCAATGTTTTTACACCACTTACAAATTCTGCATCAACGTCTACATTCTGGGACTGTAGAGTCTGTCTTACAGTTGTTAGTTCATCCTGGGATAGTGAAGGTTTGTGTCTCTGCAAGAGAAAATGTAAGGCAATGATAATAGCTACAGTACTGTAAAAAAAAAAAACAACAGGTAAAACACTACTGAAATGGTGGCTCTGTCGAGAGGTCTATCAAAACAGTGATACTGTAAATACATAGATCTCATCAGAAGCCATTGATCGACAACAATGCCCCTTCGCCATTTTTCGAATGGCCTGGGTATAAAAAGCTTTCACTGATTCTCTTGAATGTATTTCCTACATAACATTACTCCTTATAATTCGTTAAGTAAAACTTATTACCATAGAAACCGATACATGAACGTCATGTTGGCATCTAAATGGACAGTCTCTAGATTTTGATCAGTAATTAAGAGAAAAAACACATTTCATCTCTACTAATTAATCTTAGATAGTTTGTTTGAGGATCTGTCTGAAGTTTATGCCCAGTAAAACCAGTAATGGTTGTTTTAGAGCGGGTGTAAGATCAAGCGCCGAGATCACACCTACGACCTCTGGCTTGAGCAACCATCACCCTATCCACTACGCTGCACAATGACACGACAACACATGCCAGAGGTGAGTCAGGTAAAAGGGCTTGAAATATAAACAACAAAAACGTTCTACCATTGCTTAATGATTTGTATATGAACGTACATGTTGAGGTTTGAGTATTCTCTCTAGTTCATTCCTAGTGGCTATTCTATGCTTGTGTTGTTCAGTCCGGTATTTCCAGTGACGCCACTGTTCTATGGTCCCTGGCCCAGTCATATCTTTCAACGTCTCTTCATCTGCCAAAATCATACAATACATCATCAATGGAAATGTCTTTGTGTAACATGGGACTAGGTAAATTTTTTTCAAATACTTGGACAGTACATGTACTATTATAAAAAGGATACATCATTAACCTGTAATTTTAAACTGATTTTAAACCTAGCTTGGTAAGGTTTCTTTCAATAAACACACGCAGTTGCAAGACTCATAAGAGGCAAGTAGATTTTTCTAACGATATATGCAAAAAAAATCAATCTAACTGGCAAAGTTCAATTCTCGGTATTTTCAAACTTAAAATGAATTTAAAAATTTAATATAATACTGGTTTATAACAGATAAATTATATTACAATAAATGTTGGCCTTTTACAATGGGAACAGTTTATACATGTACATGTAGCATCGTGGCAAACATTTTACAATGATCTATCTATTAAATGGTCATCACAAATTAGTATAGAACATGTGCAAGATGGCATGGGTTGTATATTGTATTTGAGTATAATATGCACAGGATATTATATAATACATCTGGGTTCATTTTATCGTAGTAGCCAGGATTCATGGAATGAGACCTCGATATATACAGAACCACGTTATAAATATCCCAAGGTGCACAGCGCTATATATTTTTTGGCAATACTGTTTCCGGTCAAAGTACCGTAAACAAACACACGGTAATGTGTGATAAATTTGATAGACCATTGTTAGAATAAATCAATTAAAAGTGAAGTTGTTTATAACAATAAGAACTTGTTATCATTTCAGTCTGAATTATTAAGATGTAATTGATTCACAAATACTTGGTCACAGTTTTGAAAAATGTAACAATTTTGCAAACACTTAGCGATTTAGTTGAGATTTTTTATCAATTCATCAATTATTATATCGCGAGTTTTTAATTAATCTAATTGAAAATATCAATTTTAAATTTGGGAGCCATAGAAAAGTGTTATAACAACTTGCATTATATCGGACTGCGTTATAACAGGACCCAAATGAGCTATACATTTAGATGTTACATCATTTTATTAACTAGATGACCAAAGTTTACAATATCAAGCTGTCCCATCATGTTGTACATTTGTGCTGTCATTTCAAAATCTGTCGAGTGGTTTGCAAAATATGGAGCAAACACAAATTTTTGTACCCATTTCTGACCTTAAACCTCTGTGACCTTGATCTTCAAGACATAGACCCCTGTCTTTTATGCATCACATCAATAACAATATTTTAGGTAATTAACCTTTTACTTCATATAGACGCCTTTAGACAACAATAATATAGATGCCTTTGGAAACCTAATATAGAAGGCTTTTGAATTATTGGGTGAATTATGTTTATATTAACTGGCAGAGTGGAAAACAGTGCAGGAAGTGTTCAGATTGCTCGTTACGAGCAATATGAACTCTTCCTGCACTGTTTTCAAAAGCCTTCAGTGATTGGTGCGGGAAAACACGTATCTATGGAGTAAAGGGTTAAACATGACGTTTCTTTTTTTTATTTGAAAGTAACGCAGTTGTTTCTATAATACTCACTCCTTTTCAGCTGTTCTTTCAAAGTTTCCTCCATGAACGCTATAGATGAGTCCCAGTGTTGCTTGTCATGGACTGATCTGTCCTCCAAAATATTTCTTTGTATCACTCGCTGGAATATACAAGTTACAAAGAGGGAATCAGAAGCTGAAGGTGACACGGTATTTAAATTAAGATCACGTACATGTATCACAATACAGTCAAACCTGTCTTAAGCAGTCAGTCAAGAGAAGGAACAAAAGTGGCCTTTTAAGACAGGTTGTTGCTTAATACAGGTTAATTTGGTCTGAAAACATGGAAATATGAAATAGCAAATGTGGCTGCTTAAGACAGGTGGTTGCTTTATAATAGAGGTGATTGCTTACACAGGTTCGACTGTATATGTAAATATTTCAGTTTGGTATTTTCTTAATAGGGCTTAACAACATTCGGAACACATTTCAGGTTATATTATATGGCATATCCAGTTTTATTGGTGGAGGAAGATCTTGGAATGAATCTGAGTAGAACCACCATCCTTCTGCAAAATAACTGGCAAACTGGAGTGAGCAGGTCTCAAACCATACCAACACAAAAAAAACTTATATGATGATAACAGAAAAGTTAGGAAAATGTTAATCATAAAAATATTTCAATATTTTCAATTCTGCAACATGAAGTATCTCCTTGTCTTCTACACTCACCAAACTATCCTCAGCCTTGCTGTCCCAGTTATGTGTAGACTTGCTGGCATCAATTACGGCAAACTTCAGTTTATTAAACACTTCATCAAGGTCTCCAGTTTTCTTTTTACCTTTCTTCACTAGTCCAACAAATTCATCATGAAGTGCGTCCCAGCCCACCTGTACAGTGTGTAATTTATATAAATATTACTGTACAGTGCTCCAGATAAGCACTATTTTGGAGTATCATTTGCTCCCAACCATTTTTTATATTTATAAACCATCTACCATTTTTATTGAAGTCTTACTTAACATTACAGGTTATCATATTTTATTAGAACATAGGCACAGTTAATATGGATTATGCATGCATTTGCTTATTGTAGTGTGTGGGAAAATTGTTACTTCATTTTTCCTTCAATATCCGACATCCAGGTTTAGCATACTAAGACAGTCCTATGAATTGTGTGAAAGAAAGACGGCTCCTTAATCTCATTTATAGTAAACTTAATTCTATTGATGATGAATAAAATGAAGACGATTATTGTACTATGAGTGATGTAATAATGCTGATAAATAACAATGAAGGTAATAAAATGGTACTGTGGCTCATGCATGTCATAAGAAGCGACAATTTGAGTAATACAATAGAATTTGCTGAAACTCTGCAGGTATCAAGGTTCTAGGTTCATTCTGCATATTCGTCTGTTGGTGTATTTTTTTAAATCTGTATGTTAATTTGTTGTTTTCATACATGTAGAGTGAATCTGGAATCTTCCTTCTTGTTGGCGTCGAATAACCTATAATGTGTTGGTACACTGTAAAACCCTACTCATTCATTCATTCATTCATTTTTCAAACTGATTAATGATGATGATGAGACTGATGCTTGTGATAACAATGATGACTAATGCTGTTGTTAATAATAGTTATGATAATGATTATAATGATACATGTACAGTTGGTAATGGTGGAGTTGGTAACAATGATGATGACAATGATGATGACAATGGTGATGGCAATGATGTTAACAATGATGATGACAATGATGATGACAATGATGATGACAATGATGATGGCAATGATGATGACAATGATGATGACAACGATGGTAACAATGATGATGACAATGATGATGACAATGGTGATGTCAATGATGATGGCAATGATGATGACAACAATGGTAACAATGATGATGACAATGATGATGACAATGGTGATGGCAATGATGATGGCAATGATGATGACAATGATGATGACAATGATGATGGCAATGATGATGACAATGATGACAATGATGATACCAATGATGATGGCAATTATGATGGCAATGATGATGACAATGATAATGACAATGGTGATGACAATGATGATGACAATGATGATGATGACAATGATGATGGCAATGATAATGACAATGATGACAATGATGATGACAATGATGATGACAATGATGATGGCAATAATGATAATTGGCCTACCTCCACACTCTTTTTGGGTAACGCATAATTGGCCCATTCTGTTAATTTTATATCAACTACTGTATTAAACTCTCTGGAAAGTATGAAGGACAAATTACAACACAGTGGAATATAATATCAACATTAACAATATCAATAAGTCTAATGTTTTTAATGCCATTTTCATAGTACAGGTTATATATGGCATCCAGTGTTATTGGCCTCAGAATAAATCTGACCTCCCTGCTGCAAGTAAATAGTAAACATCCTCATATACAGATACTGGACCATGCCTGATCCAAACCCAAGACCTCAGTGGTGAAAGATCATTAATTTCATTGCTATTTTAGAAAGGGGTTTGGAAGGGGTTAAACTCGGCTAAATCATCCTACTTTTCAGATATGTGGTTATTTGTGATAAAAATTGTTAGATCGTTTTAATTTTATTAGTTTTTACCGATATGAAAAAAAATTCCAAGAAAATATCAATATGCACCTGTAAAAGATTGCTTCACACACATTTTCAAAATAAACGTAACACCAACAGTCTTATAAAAATGTTATTGTTAGTTTTTTCTTATTAAAGAAGTTTTGGATAATTATTGTTGGAGATTAATGTTCAAAGTTGTATAAAATTTATTTGATTTGTGAACAGGAGTTAAATAGAATAAAAATTGCAGATTGTGCTTTAGATTGTGTATTAGATAGATAGACAGAGAATTGTCAGGCTCAATGAGCTCAGTTGGTAGTACATCCGACTATCAATCAAGGGGTCCTGAGTTCAAATCCCAGCCAGTCTTCATGACGAATGATATGCAACATGGTGTCTCATCATAATTCATCTCTCCCCTTCTATTTCAAGTGAGAAAGTTATCAGTTACTTGCCTATAAGGGTGTGCTCTAGTATTGGTTAACCTTCCAGAATCCCAGGAAAGAGGGGTTAGATAAAATGATCATCTGTTAACCCTCGATTGCATAAAAATAACCCTTAATATTCAATCAATCGATCAATCATACTGAGACAGATGACTTGTGGACAAAATGACAGCTATATTTAATGTTTGCAATCCTTCCCAGATAACAAGTAAGCTTACCCTATACTGTCTGACTGTGCTGCAGGTAGATAGATGTTCTCAAATACATGAGTGGCCGTCTTCTCCCACAGTTTCTTGTGAAACAATGATTCCCTACAATATATATGTACCATAGAAGCATTTTACATTTATTCTCCAATCACAGACTCCGACTCAGAAATCCATATATAATGTACAAAACGGATAGGTACATTTATAAACATTCATTTTGTACATTAATTGATTTAATATTATTATATAATATTCTTTGATTGTGAATGAAACAAGTTATTACAACTTTTGACAAATCACACTCAAAGTCTTCCTGGGTAAAACCAGTACTAAGCATATATGGATAAAGTCTTGCTAAAAAACACCACATGTAGCCTTTGCGGAGTTCGTACATCAATAACTTCACAAAATAATGTACAATAAATATCACCGTAAGTCAATTTGACAATTTCTTTGTTGAATGTTCAATTTTGATTGACATATAAAATGATTGTATTTCTTTATGATTTGAGCCAACTTTGGGTTCATTTGGTTAAATATTGATAATATTATGACTAATTGATGGTTTACATTAATAACAAACAACAGATTTTTACTATAATCATTCTTAAGTTGTTGCCTTACGTACGTACCACTGTTTTGGTGTGACAAGACTGAGGTTAATGACTTCATCCAAAATTTCACCTTTCACTTTTTCGAACAGTTCCTCCTGAAACAGTGTATGACCTTCAGTAATATACTATACAGTAAAACACATCTATCATTCATTAATATACTATACAGTAAAACATATCTATCATTCAGTAATATACCATACAGTATAACACATCTATCATTCAGTAATATACCATACAGTAAAACACATCTATCATTCAGTAATATACCATACAGTATAACACATCTATCATTCAGTAATATACTATACAGTAAAACACATCTATCATTCAGTAATATACCATACAGTAAAACACATCTATCATTTAGTAATATACCATACAGTAAAACATATCTATCATTCAGTAATATACCATACAGTATAACACATCTATCATTCAGTAATATACTACACAGTAAAACACATCTATCATTTAGTAATATACCATACAGTATAACACATCTATCATTCAGTAATATACCATACAGTAAAACACATCTATCATTCAGTAATATACCATACAGTAAAACATATCTATCATTCAGTAATATACCATACAGTAAAACACATCTATTATTCAGTAATATGACATACAGAAAAACATATCTTTCGTTCAGTAATATACCATACAGTACAACATATCTATCATTCAGTAATATACCATACAGTAAAACACATCTATCATTCAGTAATATACCATACAGTGAAACACATCTATCATTCAGTAATAAACCATACAGTAAAACACATCTATTATTCAGTAATATACCACACAGTAAAACACATCTATCATTCAGTAATATACCACACAGTAAAACACATCTATCATTCAGTAATATACCACACAGTAAAACATATCTATCATTCAGTAATATACCATACAGTAAAACACATCTATCATTCAGTAATAAACCATACAGTAAAACACATCTATTATTCAGTAATGTACCATACAGTAAAACACATCTATCATTCAGTAATGTACCATACAGTAAAACACATCTATCATTCAGTAATGTACCATACAGTAAAACACATCTATTATTCAGTAATGTACCATACAGTAAAACACATCTATCATTCAGTAATGAACCATACAGTAAAACACATCTATCATTCAGTAATATACCATACAGTAAAACATATCTACCACTCAGTAGTATACCATACAGTAAAACATATCTACCACTCAGTAGTATACCATACAGTAAAACATATCTACCACTCAGTAGCATACCATACAGTAAAACACATCTATTATTCAGTAATATGACATACAGTAAAACATATCTATCATTCAGTAATATGACATACAGTAAAACATATCTATCATTCAGTAATATGACATACAGTAAAACATATCTATCATTCAGTAATATGACATAGTTTACAGTAAAAACACATCTGTCATTCAGTAATATACCATACAGTAAAACACATCTATCATTTAGTAATATACCATACAGTAAAACACATCTATCATTCAGTAATATACCATACAGTAAAACATATCTATCATTCAGTAATATGACATACAGTAAAAACATATCTATCATTCAGAAATATGACATACAGTAAAACATCTATCATTTAGTAATAAACCATACAGTAAAACACACCTATTATTCAGTAATATACCATACAGTAAAACACACCTATTATTCAGTAATATACCATACAGTAAAACACATCTATTATTCAGTAATATACCATACAGTAAAACACATCTATCATTCAGTAATATACCATACAGTAAAACATATCTATCATTCAGTAATATACCATACAGTAAAACATATCTATCATTCAGTAATATGACATAGTTTACAGTAAAAACACATCTGTCATTCAGTAATATACCATACAGTAAAACACATCTATCATTCAGTTATATACCATACAGTAAAACACATCTATCATTCAGTAATATACCATACAGTAAAACATATCTATCATTCAGTAATATGACATACAGTAAAAACATATCTATCATTCAGAAATATGACATACAGTAAAACATCTATCATTTAGTAATAAACCATACAGTAAAACACACCTATTATTCAGTAATATACCATACAGTAAAACACATCTATCATTCAGTAATATACTATACAGTAAAACACATCTATCATTCAGTAATATATTATACAGTAAAACATATCTATCATTCAGCAATATACCATACAGTATAACACATCTATCATTCAGTAATATACCATACAGTAAAACACATCTATCATTCAGTAATATACCATACAGTAAAACATATCTATCATTCAGTAATATACCATACAGTTAAACACATCTATCATTCAGTAATGTACCATACAGTAAAACACATCTATCATTCAGTAATATACCATACAGTAAAACACATCTATTATTCAGAAATATGACATACAGTAAAACATATCTATCATTCAGAAATATGACATACAGTAAAACATATCTATCATTCAGTAATATGACATAGTTTACAGTAAAACACATCTATCATTCAGTAATATACCATACAGTAAAAACATATCTATCATTCAGAAATATGACATACAGTAAAACATATCTATCATTCAGTAATATGACATAGTTTACAGTAAAACACATCTATCATTCAGTAATATACCATACAGTAAAAACACATCTGTCATTCAGTAATATACCATACAGTAAAACACATCTATCATTCTAATTCATGACACCATTTCACCCATCTTTTCAGGCAAACTGATAAACTGCACTTTGAAGTACATGTATCATCACTAAGCTCGGGCTATCATAACTGGTGCAATATTTTCAGTATTTCATGTGTTGTAAACCCTGTATTTTATTAACAATAGTGCAACAGCATATTTTGCTCAGTTGAAAAAGTTATCATAAAGAGTGGTGCAACTTACAAACGATACGAGTTTTACATGCCACTTGATAGAACCGATGGTTCATCTCTATACAAAGATAACAATCATCTTGGTTTTGTAATTTTCACAAAATATAAGAATTACAAAAGTTATCAAAAGTTATCAAAAGTTATTTTACCTAAGGCGGCAGCACTTTTCCTATGCTTTTTAAAACCACTCCCAACAATAAGGTCACGTGGGTTCACCACTGTGTTTATGCATTTATGCCCTTTTTATGCACTACTTATGCATCATTATGTGGCATTATATGTCATGCATAATAAAACATGTATAATAACAGGAAAAATAAATACATGTATATAGTTTACAGAGTATTGTTAATGTCTTCACTTACTCTGTCAAGCTCCCTTATTCTTGGAAAATTATTCTTCCATTCAGTTTCTAAATTGAACCTTGTAGCTGTAAATATAAGTTTAGGTAGAATCACTGTATAAACTGTGGAGCATGGAAGCCAAATCTAAGCATGCAAATTTCAGGTTTGTATCATATGAATATGGCCTCGAGTATTGCATGTGTTACCATAAAGTATGTAGAGCTCTATCTTAACATTTTTAAGTGTTTCTTCAACTTAATTTTGAGAAGGTAATTAGTAGAGTAAAAATTGTAAACGGGATCAAGCAGATTATTTTTCACCAAAATACAGTGTTTGTTTCTGTTTGATATCTCCCATAATTGTGCAAAAAGGGAAATTTTCTGTGACAAACAGTCATCCTATAAAAAATCTGAAATGACATAACTTTTTATATCCATCATACAGAACTGGAGAAGATGTGTACCTGGTCTGCTGGAAACTCCTTACAATGGCAGGATAAATTGAGGGACAGGACAGACAAACAAACATACAGACAAACAGACAGGTGGACAGAATGAGCAACTAAAATGTTTCTCATCAGTTATGGTAGTCACAGACAAAGTTACTGAATTTGTGATTGACTGCTTTAATTGACTCCATTACAATACAGCTGAACATTAGTTTTATCAATAAAGCCAGGTTTTCTTAACATAATTCATGCAGAGATAAAGCTACTGCAGATAGACTGAGATAAATCACATGTATTGGCTGCCTCTATCAAAGCAAATAGTCTGTAACAAACAAATAAACAAACATGACTTGCCACAGTAAATAGAGGATCTTACATGAAAGCTCATTTATTATTGAATTTATTAAAAAAAGTTGGCAAACGTATACTACATGCATGTGAGCATCATAATATCATTTTTGCCAATGAGTTTATAAATTAAATAATAAATGAGCATGAAAATAAGATTCTTTTTAATATCACGTAACTGAGGGAAATGGTAACCACTTCTTTTTCAGGTGTCCTCGATAAGGAATGTGGAAAAAATGTGAATATTTCAATGTAATTTCAGTCAGCCATCGTATTACATAACATCTCAAAATTACCATGACAAATTGACTTCATTTATCTGTTTAGCAATCTGACTAAAGTACACAATCTTCCTAAATGTTAGATCTGATGACGATCCATTCAATTTTTTCTTCTAGAATAACTATATTTCCAATATTGCTATTTTTAGCTATTTTTATTTCAACCAATCAGAGTACTCATTTCAACAGCCATTCAGCGTAACCTTCAATATGGGTGTGGATTCGGCCATAATAATCTTTGTATATTGGTGTATAAGTAAATAAAAGTCCCGGTATCATACTTGATTTCTAAAACTTGATTTCTAAATCATTTACAAGTATAAATAAAACATATGCACAGCTGTTATGGAATTTTCGTCGTAATAATTATAAACGCCTGATAATCTGCACAATTCCTAGCTAAATATTTTTCTTAAAATTTTAATTTTGCTTTTAAAACCTTGAAAGCAAGCTTCTGATTGGCTGGCAGAATGGTTATCTGAACCTTTTATGTGTCTCCATCAAGATTCCATAGCGAAGCGTTCTTGAGGATATGATTTTAATGAGAATGTCTCGTCAGGAAAGTAGCACAGTATTTTATGTATGAGAGCCGAGTTGTACCTTTAAAGGCATCTGCTTGCTGCTCCACATTTTCTTTCACCATTTTCCAGAAGAGTTCCGAAACCGCCATACTCAGGTTCTGTGTGTTCACTTGTGTGGGTTTTAAGGCATTATCCCTAAAAATGCAATGTCATATTTACATACTGAACAAAAAAAGAAACTTCCGATTTTCATACATATATCTTCAAATGTTATAAAAAGAAATAGTTTTCAATATGCCTTAAATTCCACAAAATTTACATGAATGTGCCATTATTGAACAAAAAAAGTAACTTCCACTTTGTTTAAGTGCAGCTATGATTTTTTATTACAACCCCTTTCACATTTTTAATCAATAATGTCATGATTTTTCCATAACAATAGGGCCATAATATTTTCCATAAAAAAAGGCACCCTAAAAAAACAGAAAGAGTCAGGATTTTCATTCATGGGTAACCATCACACACAAAGGTCAATGTTTAAGGTCAAAGATCATCAATAATATTAGGTCAATAAGAGTCATTGTAAAAAATTGACAAATAACTTCAAGGTCAATCATATTACATGTACATAGTGTTAAGCGACAATCTTCATATCAATTGCGTTCATCAAAGGATTAAATTTAAATCAATGAAAAGCAACCATGTGATAATGATTTTAAACTGGTTCCAGTAAAAATACATTATGATTATATTATAATAGCTAAATAACCAATCAAACTTTAATTAAGTATTTAAGTATTACTTAATGTTGATTAAACAGAAGCCATAACATTTCATCTTATTATACAAACATGTATATATTATTATAAACATAATACTGATCTGACTATCTGGAAAATACTTGTACCATATCCATGTCTTTGGTATGACCTAGTCAGAAATACAGGTACAGATCTCTACCATCATGCCATAAGAAATCATTTGTAAAGTTCAATATGGTAACTGTTAAGGGGTTAACTTAGAAACAGTCATACATTTTATTTTATTGTGTCCCAAGTAGCCTCGTGGTCTTAGGTCCTGTCTCATGATCACTTTTCTCTCAATGCTGAGGTCATGGGTTCGAGTCCAGACCGATATATGTATTTGAAGTGAAAATGTTTGTCATTTCGCGAGAGGATCATGATTTTACAAAAATTCATGTACAAAGACCTTTGATCTTCATCCATGGATAAATCTAAATGTAATATATTCCACATACTGTGTTGAGAATGGTATAAAACCTCATTGAAACAAATTTATTAACTACCTTGAATATCTGAAAATATGTCATATTTAAATGACTACAGCAAATACATGTGTATGTAAAACAAGACAAATACCTGAGGAGTCTTGACTTCCTGAAGAATTCTGCTTCATATTCTCTAATAGTCTCTATACTGTCATTAGAGTTACCTTGGAAATAGAATTTAAATGTCATTAATGATACATGTACCTTGGTGACAGAATGTTAAAAAAAGTCATTACATATACCACACAGTAACATGGACCTCGGTAATAGAATATAAAAGTCATTAGCGTTACTTCAGAAATAGAATACAAAAGTGCTGATTCTACATGTGTGTGGAATACACATAGCAAAAGTTCTAACTGGTCACATAGATTAACTGATATTTGTCCACACCAGTTTGTTAATTATAAATTTTAATCTCCAGTCTAATGAACAAATGCATTGTGCATTTTTCAGAAAATTTTATTTACATGTAAATACAGATGTATACATGCAACAATTTTTTTAAAATGTAATATTATTCATTCATTATTCCATCAAACTGTTATGCACTGAATTGTGTGTTTATATATTACTTTCCTATTCCACTACAAATACTTATGTATTGTCACAGCACAGACCATGAACAAGTTACATACAAGTCAAAATAATCCTACACTTTAATAAAAAAGAGCATTTAATTAAAATTCATATAGACCCAAGCATCAAACATGATTGTATTATACATATTGTTATATACCTCTGCTGAATCATTGTATACTGAACCTGTCAAGGTCCTTATACAAAAATATTCAGATAAGGACATAATGTAACAAAAATAAATGTGTATTTACATTTTATCATCAATCAACATGTATGCACATCTTTAGTTGTTGTATGATGTTTAGTTTATACGAATATATTTTAGCTAGATTGCGATGAAAGCTCAGAGCTTATATGAACCGCTCTCGTGTCCACTTCCTGGGTAGAACCAGTACTGCGTGTTGTTTTATGAGAGGCATCAGGTCGATCTGGGAATCAAACACGCAACCTCTGGCGTGTATGACGTGTATAATGTTTAACGTTTTCCAACAATATTTTATTCATATCACAACAGTGTCTGAAAACTTCAAGGAGTTTGGGAGACTGATCCGCATCAGGACTGGTCCAGCCTGTAGATGTTATATGAGTACATAGATGTACCTCCTACCCTTACCACAGTTTTTTATGCTTACGGTAAATAACATATTACATGTGCTTTATTCTCTAAACTTTACTTTAGTATACTTTAGCTTTTGTAAATGTCATCTGGTTTCTTTTGTACTGCACTGCCAGTCAACTGTTTTTCTGCTCTTATGTTAATTTTATCATGCTTTAGTTAGACGATTTACTGATTTATCCTCTGTACGTGTATATAATATATAATACCTTTGCCTGTTACCACTGCAAAATAACCTAGAGCTTTCATTGGAAATAATCTGCCCTCCAGAATGGATTGAATCTAAAACAAAGTACAAAATATCTTTTTAATCTTTATGTAATTATTCAGTCCTTAGAGATACTTTAAAAAACCCAAAAGAAATCAACAAAAATTAAGACTTATTGGATATAAATAAAGCATAAATGTTTTTTTACAGAAGCTCTCATTTCTCTTTGTTAATGGCTAAATAGATACTTACATCAAATAAATATACAGTGTGAAAAGTACATTTCGGATAATGCAAATCAAAAGATCCCATTTGATAATCTATTATTCCATATATTTTTGTGTAGCCGGGCCCAGTTAGTTCACTTTGTAACAAGTATCAATTCAGGGGTCGCGAGTTCGAATCCCTGCCTAGCCACAGTCTTGGTGTTGATTGATATTGTGTCACATTATTTTTCATCTCTGATCGCTGATTCACGTGAGAAAGTTATCAGTTACTGAAGGAGATAGGTGTGTTTGATTACTGGTTAACTGTCAAGGATCCTAGGAAAGAGAGGTTTAGGTTAACAGATGATATATAAGCCCTCGGTGCCATAAAAATGACACCAAATATTCAAAAGAATTGTCCCTTACTACATCAATAGCTGCCATGTTGTGCACATTCCAGCTCCTATATTTTAAATAGAATTGTTACATAATTATTGTCATTCGTCTCTCTCCGCTGATTCAGGTGGCAAAGTCATCAGTTCTGGAGATGGGCGAGTATCAGGGCAATAATCAAACAAACAAATAAATTATATGTTACAAACATGTGCTCACCCTGCTGGGGTCATACAAATTGGTCTCTGCTAGGTCGACCTTGGTGAGAACAAATATTGTACGTTTACCACTCGGGTCAATCTGGCTGACCACATCTGTTACATTACTTCTCTCTGCATCCAAAGAACCATCTAAAATTACAAGATATTATTCCACTTTTATTGTAAATGTAACACCAATACATCAGATGCCCCATTGGTTCAGCTGGTGGGGGGGGGGGGGGGGGGGGCACATGTATGTCAACTAACAATTAGACTACTGTTCCAAATATTACATTAAGTATTATTTATTTTGGTTTTAACTAAATATTTATTTTACACTGATTAAGAAACAAGTACTTGCAACTTCTATAAATCCTTCTCAATGTCTGCCTGAGCAGAACCAGTACTAATCATATGAAGATAGTGTCTTGCTCAAAGACACCACAAATTGGTGTGGTGGGAGATCAGTCGCAATACCTTCAGATTGAGGTCCAATGCTCTACCACTAGACCAAGTGTTCCATATATTTTAGAAGGGATGTAGTTTTCCAGTCTTATGCAAAATGTCAGATAGTGACTACAAAGCTTATTTAACATGTTAAAGATCATAAAAAGTCCTAGTCAATGAAAGAAGTATTCAGATTTCACTGAATTCGTTTAGCTCAGTAAAATTTATTTATTGATGCAAGGCTAGCAGTTACTGAGATATAACTTTAACCAAATTTTCTAAATAAAAAAGGGCCATAATTCTGCTTAAAATTTAGATGGAGTTATCCCACTTTGTCCCTTGAGTGTCTTATGGTTGTAAACACATACTGACATGTAAGTACTGGTTACTGACATATTAGAATACCTAAAACCTCTTACTGAATGTTCAAATTTTCTAAGTATTATATTGGTCATAATTCTGCCTAAAATCAAAATGGATTTATCCCACTTGGACCATTGAGTCTCCGTTACGGTAGTGAACAAACACCTGAAGTTTCATTATGTATGGGTAGCAGTTACTGAGCAAAAAAAATAAGCACACACCGATGCAAGTGCAATAACTATTTTTCAAGTCAAGTTAAAAAATATATTTCTATACAGAAGCAATAAGTACATGTAAGCAAATGAAAGTAGAATGTTCTGCTAAATGACACAACACATGGCCCTAGTGGGGTTCAAACCCAAGACCCACCAATCCCAGGTCAATCCTCTACACTAACCAACACAACTTGTGTTGTACTGTATGGTGTTTAGTAATGCAATTATTCAGTTATGTCATGATGCTGTGTACCTGAGGCAGTATTCTAAGCCATTCTGCACTTAGTTATCATGATCCAGACACATGGTATGATACTCCACATTATATATCAGCCCAGTCAGTCCTAGAACAATCCTTTTAATGCTGAGAAGCTTAAGTACCACTTTGTAAGCCTTAGATATGGCTTAGTCAGGGATCAAACACACAACTTCTCACATGCAAGGTAGAATCTAAGCCTTTAGATCATCACTGCAGAAGCCTTGTCTTAAAAAACACTTCAACTCCATAAAAGGAAGACTTTACCTTGTATACACAGGACGATAGCATTTGGGTTCTCCATGTAGCTCCTGACTAACCTCTTAATTCCCTCCTTGGTGTCTGGGGCCATTCCAGCTGTCTCAGTCTGAAGATAGATATCAGTAGTTAATTAAATACAAAAATATTCTAAGTTTCTAATAATGTACATAAGCTGCAACAAAAAGAAGTTTCCTGCATTCGAAGTTTTAAAATCCTACATGAATTTGTCTCAAAAATGGAACCAGGTAAGTATTCATCATTTGACATGTGTTTTAAAATATAAATTCATTTATTACTATTTAATTATTTTTTTTTAATATTTAGCATCATTTTTATAACAGATGATCAGTTAACCAAATCACTCTTTCCTGGGATCATAAAAGGTTGACCAGTACTCCATCTCAACAATCTCTGCAAGTCATTTATTACTTTCACACTTGAATCACAGGTGGGAGATAAAGGACATAATGAGACACAATGTCATACATGTATATATCAATCATCACAGAGACTGTGGTCAGGTTTAGATTCAAACTCACTATCCCTGCACTACTGGATTGATAGATAGCCTATGAAAAATGGAATGGATAGGTATTCATCACAAATGTCTTTTTAAAATTTATATTCATTTATTGTTATTAAACAAATTACACATAAACTGTATTTATGACAGTTAAAATAATGCATTGGATAAATCTAGTATAATATTACCAATTTTTTTTTTTTTACCAATTTATTTAAGCTTGACTACAAAGTAAGCTCAGACATTAATATATGAACCAATCTCAAGTCTGTATCCTGGATTAAGCCAGTGTTTAGTGTTATTTTTATGAGAGGCCAGGCCCGATTAGCTCTGTCAATTAGCGCATCTGACTATCAATCAAGGGGTCGTGAGTTCAAATCCCCTCCCAGCCACAATCACCAAGATGGTTGATATACCACATTTTGTCTCATTATCATTCTTCACTCACTGCTGATTCAATTGGGAAAGTTATCAGTTTCTGTACTTGCGGAGATGGGGTGTGCTTGAGTACTGGTTAACATTCCAAGATCCCAGGAAACAGTGGTAATATTAACTGATCCTCTGTTAGCCCTCAATGGCTTAAAAATGACGCTCAATCAATGTTTTTAAAGAGACCATAGGATAGGACAAAAGCTGGGACCAATCTCAGTATAAGTGGCCAAAACTATCCGGTGTACTGCCATCCAGCTTTATTAATATTTTTTCTCAGTTTTGTAAGAAATGAAAATGTTACTTTTACTAGTTAGAGAGTGCTTTTGTGTTTAAAAGTTTTTATAATTACAGAATAATGTATTTGCATTAGAATCTAACTGTGATACACATTTCAGGTAAAATTCAATATTATGACAAGACATGTTTGAGAAATAAAATGATAAATGAAAATGCACATCACCCTTGATTATATACAACATTCTGGGACACTAGGTATATATGGATCTGAGGACTGACCTCAGGGAGGGAGAGAATTAGATTTAACACAATTTCCAACACATTAGAGCAGGATTGTAGTGTAGTGGATAAAGAATTGGCCACTCACTGAAGAAGTTACAGGTTTGATACCCAACCCAACCTGATGCCTTCCAAAAACAACACTGAGTACTGATTCAACGCAGAAAACAGATTCTAGAGTAGTTCATATGAGCATTGAGCTTTCTTTGCAATCTAGCTAAAATAAATCAGTATATAAACTAAACTAACACATTATTGGTTATACATGTAAATGCCATCAAGTTTTTCTGGCAGAGTAAGATCTCAGAATGAATCTGATTAGAACCACTAACCATAAGTTACTGATATAACACCAAGTGGGCTCGATCCATGACCGCAAGAATGAGAGGTCCAGTAAATAATATTTAGACAGCACCTACATGAACTTGGCTATAGAGGACCAGAGGTTCGTCATATATATCTAACTCTTTATAGAATGTTAAACCATTAAAAAAAAAGTGTCTGACTTACAGATATGATGCCTGGCAGGTCAACTAGAACCATTCTCTGTATGCCTGGTCCTTTTACAGACATTGATATACACTGAAATAGAAAACAAACTTATTTATTTTACATTGATTGTGAAAAAAGTTCATAATAGCCATACTGAATGCATTTTACATAAATTTAATTAAAATCTTTTTGCGTAAGAGCCATCATGTATGTTTAAACTTACATGAATTGTTAAACAATTATTTAATACTTAGACAAATCTTGCTCTAAATCATCCTGGGTAGAACCAGTACTCAACATCTGTGGATAGTGTCTTGCTCAAGGTCATAACATATAGCTGCGGCTTAAAATCAGCCCAAAACCTCAGATCATGGGTCTGACGCCCTTCCACTGGACCACGCTCTCCACAAATGTAGTCTTGATCATCAGTGATGCCCGCTACTCAAGACTATCAAATATATAGTTAAGTCTGCTTAAATATGTAGTTAGGAAATAATTTACAAGTATATAAACATGTAAAGGAAAAAGCCAACTTGGGACTGCAAAACGAAAAGAATCAATCATGTATTAAATTATGTTATTTAAGTGTCCTGTATTTATATAAAATAATTGTTATTTATTTTACACTAATTATGAAATAAGTTCCAAGCCAGCCAATGGAAGATTGTCAATTCTGACGTAATGTACAAACAATTACCTCATTGCTAACAGTCTGACCTTTGCCGACACTTTTCTTCATTCTCTGTTCCACCTCGCGTCTTAGAGCCTCAGTCTGAAATGATATTCAACAAAATGTATATCAAATACACCCATAATCTGACATTTTCTAATAAATTTATGAATTTGTTATTAACAGTTAAGCAATAAAACAGAAAATAGAAAGTGAATCTGATATTTTCTTTAATGATAACTAAATACAAGTTTATTTTAAAATCAAAATTCAGATACGAGTGGAATTTGACTTTTGTTTTAAACTTATTTATTTTACATTGATTGTGAAACAAGTTCTTACTACTGAGACATCACACTCAAAGTCTTCCTTGCTAGAACCAGTACTAAGCATATGCATATAAAGTGTCATGCTTATGGACACATCACATTGCCGTGGCAGAGGATTGAACCCAAGACCCTTCAATCCTTGGTCACATCACATAGCCGTGGCAGAGGATTGAACCCAAGACCCTTCAATCCTTGGACACATCACATAGCCGTGGCAGAGGACTGAACCCAAGACCCTTCAATCCTTGGACACATCACATAGCCGTGGCAGAGGATTGAACCCAAGACCCTTCAATCCTTGGTCACATCACATAGCCATGGCAGAGGATTGAACCCAAGACCCTTCAATCCTTGGATACATCACATAGCCGTGGCAGAGGACTGAACCCAAGACCCTTAAACCCTTGGTCACATCACATAGCCGTGGTAGAGGATTGAACCCAAGACCCTTCAATCCTTGGTCACATCACATAGCCATGGCAGAGGATTGAACCCAAGACCCTTCAATCCTTGGTCACATCACATAGCCCTGGCAGAGGATTGAACCCAAGACCCTTCAATCCTTGGTCACATCACATAGCCGTGGCAGAGGATTGAACCCAAGACCCTTCAATCCTTGGACACATCACATAGCCATGACAGAGGATTGAACCCAAGACCCTTCAATCCTTGGTCACATCACACAGCCATGGCAGAAGATTGAACCCAAGACCCTTCAATCCTTGGTCACATCACATAGCCGTGGCAGAGGATTGAACCCAAGACCCTTCAATCCTTGGTCACATCACATAGCCATGGCATAGGATTGAACCCAAGACCCTTCAATCCTTGGACACATCACATAACCGTGGCAGAGAATTGAACCCAAGACCCTTCAATCCTTGGACACATCACATAGCCGTGGCAGAGGACTGAACCCAAGACCCTTCAATCCTTGGTCACATCACATAGCCGTGGCAGAGGATTGAACCCAAGACCCTTCAATCCTTGGACACATCACATAGCCGTGGCAGAGAATTGAACCCAAGACCCTTCAATCCTTGGACACATCACATAGCCGTGGCAGAGGACTGAACCCAAGACCCTTCAATCCTTGGTCACATCACATAGCCGTGGCAGAGGACTGAACCCAAGACCCTTCAATCCTTGGACACATCACATAGCCATGGCAGAGGACTGAACCCAATACCCTTCAATCCTTGGACACATCACATAGCCGTGGCAGAGGATTGAACCCAAGACCCTTCAATCCTTGGACACATCACATAGCCATGGCAGAGGACTGAACCCAAGACCCTTCAATCCTTGGACACATCACATAGCCGTGGCAGAGGACTGAACCCAAGACCCTTCAATCCTTGGACACATCACATAGCCGTGACAGAGGATTGAACCCAAGACCCTTCAATCCTTGGACACATCACATTGCCGTGGCAGAGGATTGAACCCAAGACCCTTTAATCCTTGGACACATCACATAGCCGTGGCACAAGATTGAACCCAAGATCCTTCAATCCTTGAACACATCACATTGCCGTGGCAGAGGATTGAACCCAAGACCCTTCAATCCTTGGTCACATCACATAGCTGTGGCAGAGGATTGAACCCAAGACCCTTCAATCCTTGGACACATCACATAGCCGTGGTACAAGATTGAACCCAAGACCCTTCAATCCTTGGACACATCACATAGCCGTGGCACAAGATTGAACCCAAGATCCTTCAATCCTTGGACACATCACATTGCCGTGGCAGAGGATTGAACCCAAGACCCTTCAATCCTTGGACACATCACATAGCCGTGGCAGAGGATTGAACCCAAGACCCTTCAATCCTTGGACACATCACATTGCCGTGGCAGAGGATTGAACCCAAGACCCTTCAATCCTTGGACACATCACATAGCCGTGGCACAAGATTGAACCCAAGATCCTTCAATCCTTGGACACATCACATTGCCGTGGCAGAGGATTGAACCCAAGACCCTTCAATCCTTGGTCACATCACATAGCCGTGGCAGAGGATTGAACCCAAGACTCAATCCTTGGACACATCACATAGCCGTGGCACAAGATTGAACCCAAGATCCTTCAATCCTTGGACACATCACATTGCCGTGGCAGAGGATTGAACCCAAGACCCTTCAATCCTTGGTCACATCACATAGCCGTGGCAGAGGATTGAACCCAAGACCCTTCAATCCTTGGACACATCACATAGCCGTGGCACAAGATTGAACCCAAGAGCCTTCAATCCTTGGACACATCACATAGCCATGGCAGAGGATTGAACCCAATACCCTTCAATCCTTGGTCACATCACATAGCCGTGGCAGAGGATTGAACCCAAGACCCTTCAATCCTTGGACACATCACATAGCCGTGGCAGAGGATTGAACCCAAGACCCTTCAATCCTTGGACACATCACATAGCCGTGGCAGAGGATTGAACCCAAGATCCTTCAATCCTTGGTCACATCACATAGCCGTGGCAGAGGATTGAACCCAAGACCCTTCAATCCTTGGTCACATCACATAGCCATGGCAGAGGAATGAACCCAAGACCCTTCAATCCTTGGACACATCACATAGTTGTGGCAGAGGATTGAACCCAAGACCCTTCAATCCTTGGTCACATCACATAGTTGTGGCAGAGGATTGAACCCAAGACCCTTCAATCCTTGGTCACATCACATAGCCATGGCAGAGGATTGAACCCAAGACCCTTCAATCCTTGGACACATCACATAGCCGTGGCAGAGGATTGAACCCAAGACCCTTCAATCCTTGGTCACATCACATAGCCGTGGCAGAGGAATGAACCCAAGACCCTTCAATCCTTGGACACATCACATAGTTGTGGCAGAGGATTGAACCCAAGACCCTTCAATCCTTGGTCACATCACATAGCCGTGGCAGAGGATTGAACCCAAGACCCTTCAATCCTTGGTCACATCACATAGCCGTGGCAGAGGATTGAACCCAAGACCCTTCAATCCTTGGACACATCACATAGCCGTGGCAGAGGATTGAGCCCAAGACCCTTCAATCCTTGGTCACATCACATAGCTGTGGCAGAGGATTGAACCCAAGACCCTTCAATCCTTGGACACATCACATAGCCGTGGCAGAGGATTGAACCCAAAACCCTTCAATCCTTGGTCACATCACATAGCCCTGGCAGAGGATTGAACCCAAGACCCTTCAATCCTTGGTCACATCACATAGCCATGGCAGAGGATTGAACCCAAGATCTTTCAATCCTTGGTCACATCACATAGCTGTGGCAGAGGATTGAACCCAAGATCCTTCAATCCTTGGTCACATCACATAGCCGTGGCAGAGGATTGAACCCAAGATCCTTCAATCCTTGGTCACATCACATAGCTGTGGCAGAGGATTGAACCCAAGACTCTTCAATCCTTGGTCACATCACATAGCCATGGCAGAGGATTGAACCCAAGATCCTTCAATCCTTGGTCACATCACATAGCCATGGCAGAGGATTGAACCCAAGATCCTTCAATCCTTGGTCACATCACATAGCCGTGGCAGAGGATTGAACCCAAGATCCTTCAATCCTTGGTCACATCACATAGCTGTGGCAGAGGATTGAACCCAAGACCCTTCAATCCTTGGTCACATCACATAGCCATGGCAGAGGATTGAACCCAAGATCCTTCAATCCTTGGTCACATCACATAGCTGTGGCAGAGGATTGAATCCAAGATCCTTCAATCCTTGGTCACATCACATAGCCGTGGCAGAGGATTGAACCCAAGATCCTTCAATCCTTGGTCACATCACATAGCTGTGGCAGAGGATTGAACCCAAGACTCAATCCTTGGACACATCACATAGCCGTGGCACAAGATTGAACCCAAGATCCTTCAATCCTTGGACACATCACATTGCCGTGGCAGAGGATTGAACCCAAGACTCTTCAATCCTTGGTCACATCACATAGCCGTGGCAGAGGATTGAACCCAAGACCCTTCAATCCTTGGACACATCACATAGCCGTGGCACAAGATTGAACCCAAGAGCCTTCAATCCTTGGACACATCACATAGCCATGGCAGAGGATTGAACCCAAGACCCTTCAATCCTTGGACACATCACATAGCCGTGGCACAAGATTGAACCCAAGACCCTTCAATCCTTGGTAACATCACATAGCCGTGGCAGAGGATTGAACCCAAGACCCTTCAATCCTTGGACACATCACATAGCCGTGGCAGAGGATTGAACCCAAGACCCTTCAATCCTTGGACACATCACATAGCCGTGGCAGAGTATTGAACCCAAGATCCTTCAATCCTTGGTCACATCACATAGCCGTGGCAGAGGATTGAACCCAAGACCCTTCAATCCTTGGACACATCACATAGCCGTGGCAGAGGATTGAACCCAAGACCCTTCAATCCTTGGTCACATCACATAGCCGTGGCAGAGGATTGAACCCAAGACCCTTCAATCCTTGGACACATCACATAGCCGTGGCAGAGGATTGAACCCAAGACCCTTCAATCCTTGGACACATCACATAGCCGTGGCAGAGGATTGAACCCAAGACCCTTCAATCCTTGGTCACATCACATAGCCGTGGCAGAGGAATGAACCCAAGACCCTTCAATCCTTGGACACATCACATAGTTGTGGCAGAGGATTGAACCCAAGACCCTTCAATCCTTGGTCACATCACATAGTTGTGGCAGAGGATTGAACCCAAGACCCTTCAATCCTTGGTCACATCACATAGCCATGGCAGAGGATTGAACCCAAGACCCTTCAATCCTTGGACACATCACATAGCCGTGGCAGAGGATTGAACCCAAGACCCTTCAATTCTTGGTCACATCACATAGCCGTGGCAGAGGAATGAACCCAAGACCCTTCAATCCTTGGACACATCACATAGTTATGGCAGAGGATTGAACCCAAGACCCTTCAATCCTTGGTCACATCACATAGCCGTGGCAGAGGATTGAACCCAAGACCCTTCAATCCTTGGTCACATCACATAGCCCTGGCAGAGGATTGAACCCAAGACCCTTCAATCCTTGGACACATCACATAGCCGTGGCAGAGGATTGAGCCCAAGACCCTTCAATCCTTGGTCACATCACATAGCTGTGGCAGAGGATTGAACCCAAGACCATTCAATCCTTGGACACATCACATAGCCGTGGCAGAGGATTGAACCCAAAACCCTTCAATCCTTGGTCACATCACATAGCCCTGGCAGAGGATTGAACCCAAGACCCTTCAATCCTTGGTCACATCACATAGCCATGGCAGAGGATTGAACCCAAGACCCTTCAATCCTTGGTCACATCACATAGCTGTGGCAGAGGATTGAACCCAAGATCCTTCAATCCTTGGTCACATCACATAGCCGTGGCAGAGGATTGAACCCAAGATCCTTCAATCCTTGGTCACATCACATAGCTGTGGCAGAGGATTGAACCCAAGACCCTTCAATCCTTGGTCACATCACATAGCCATGGCAGAGGATTGAACCCAAGATCCTTCAATCCTTGGTCACATCACATAGCTGTGGCAGAGGATTGAACCCAAGATCCTTCAATCCTTGGTCACATTACATAGCCGTGGCAGAGGATTGAACCCAAGATCCTTCAATCCTTGGTCACATCACATAGCTGTGGCAGAGGATTGAACCCAAGACCCGTCAATCCTTGGTCACATCACATAGCCATGGCAGAGGATTGAACCCAAGACCCTTCAATCCTTGGTCACATCACATAGCTGTGGCAGAGGATTGAACCCAAGATCCTTCAATCCTTGGTCACATCACATAGCTGTGGCAGAGGATTGAACCCAAGACCCTTCAATCCTTGGACACATCACATAGCCGTGGCAGAGGATTGAACCCAAGATCCTTCAATCCTTGGACACATCACATAGCCGTGGCAGAGGACTGAACCCAAGACCCTTCAATCCTGGGTCTTATGCTCTACCACTGGACCATGTGTGGAGTGCTCCACAGTCTTGACCTTTTAGTAAGACTACAAAGTTTTATTCAGAAAAAATACTCACAGAAAAGAAATATATATGTATTGCTGAAGTTTTAATACAACATTTCTTGCTACAAGGACTTTATGTACATTGCATATCAAATCTTTGAAACTCGATTTCAGCATTGGCATCCCTTAGAGTTTTGTTATATTTCTAAACCAAATCATGTGGGAAAAATTGTAAGTTACTTGTGGAAATGTAAGTGTTTCCTTCAACTTTAATTATATGCATCTTCCTCCACCAATCAAACTGGTTGCGTTAAAAAAAGATTTTAAAAAAAAAAATCATTAGTGTTAACTTTTGACACTGACCTCTGATTCGCTGGTGAGATCAAACTCTCTGCTACTGTCTTTGAATTGAGCAACATGGTAAGGTCCTTCACTCAGAGTGACCTTGACTGGTGACCTAGTCATCATCTCACCAGAACCTCTGCAGGAATATTGAAATATACACATGACAACCAACCAATTGTAGTAACATATAACGCAGACATGCACATGTTATTTTTCATAGGCAAATGATTTGATCCACATATTATTTTCATATGCTCACTATTTAATATGACTCTCATATAACATACTTATGGTTTCATATGAGATTCACATGCATCTCCTGTTTTATAATTCTCATACATATGTGAGAAGTTTCGTATGAGAATTGTATGTAACACAATTGGCTATACACATATATATGTGACCCCAAGAAGCAAGAAAAACTTTTATATTGAATACTGATATGATATTTTTGCCACCCATGGATAATTAAATAAACGTCTTCATATCTATACATAAGATTTTTTTTATATTTTATGATATATTGATGAAATAGTTCAAATTAGTAATAATTTGTCTGTAAATTCGATTTAAACCTGTAATGCTTCTAATTAAGAAACTAGTAAATAAGCAATAATTAAAAATAGTCAGTATTTTTATCAGTTTTACTTTACTTTACAAAAACTATTAAATTCAGACAGAGCTGTAAAGAATTATTAAAGAAATACTTAAGATACCACCCAAAATTTTAGCTGTGTGTATTGAGTTTGTATTAGTCTGCCAATCTATGTAAATAAGCCAATTATTAAGTTGAAACTTTAGCAATCAGTGTTATTTTTATCTGAAAATTACATTTTTACAAAAGAATTGGTTATTGCAGAATCTTTAACAAAAAAAAATGCCAATTTTGAGTTTGAGTTTTAGACTCTAAAGATTGATGTATTTGTCGCGGCCATTATCACATGTTAGTTCAAGCTCACCTGGGAAATATTCTGGCTCTGGCAATCATCTCTAGAACACTTGTCTTGCCCGCACTTTGATCCCCAACAACAACAACCTGGGTGAGATATGTGGAAATAATTATTTCTTTTATTTGACAAAGATGATAGTTTCTGACCTTTTTAAGCTTCTATCGTAAATTAATTTTAAAACTAGAAATGTGTCTGTTGATACAAATGACCCTGCTATTGATTAGAAACCAAATTTTTACCAAAACTTAAGGTGAAAATGGAAACACCTCTTAAATTTTACCAACAAAGACATGTATTGAACTTGACCTGTATTTTAAAACTATACAGGTAAACAGGTAATATTGAATAAGTACACAGATTTCTTCACAAGTTATTGACCAGAAACCATTCTTTTGCCTCGGCCATACAAACAGACGAACATGAGCAACCCATAATGCCCCATTACCAATATTCAAATGGGTCGAACATTAAAACATGTTTATGAATGAATATGGTACTAAACATGCTGATTAGCATCTGTTTGGAAGTTCTATTAAAGTTACAATGACATTGTAGCTTTAATACAAAATTTGGTAATTTTGCTACTTTAATTAATTGAAAAATCAACGTATGTTTTTTAGCAGTCAGCTGTTTACCCTGGGCAGATGGTCTTGAGTTTTGTATAATTGAAAGATCAAAATAGAATTATTAGCAATCAGCTGTAATCTTGTATAAAAGAGCAAGGTTTTCCCCTGGCAGATGGTCTTGAGTATTGTATAATTGAAAGATCAAAACAGGATTATTAGCAGTCAGCTGCAGTCCTGTATAAAAGAGCAAGGTTTACCCTGGGAAGATGGTCTTGTATATTTGAAAGATCAAAACAGGATTATTAGTAGTCAGCTGCAGTCCTGTATAAAAGAGCAAGGTTTACCCTGGGAAGATGGTCTTGTATAATTGAAAGATCAAAACAGGATTATTAGTAGTCAGCTGCAGTCCTGTATAAAAGAGCAAGGTTTACCCTGGGAAGATGGTCTTGTATAATTGAAAGATCAAAACAGGATTATTAGTAGTCAGCTGCAGTCCTGTATAAAAGAGCAAGGTTTACCCTGGGAAGATTGTCTTGTATAATTGAAAGATCAAAACAGGATTATTAGCAGTCAGCTGCAGTCCTGTATAAAAGAGCAAGGTTTACCCTGGGAAGATTGTCTTGTATAATTGAAAGATCAAAACAGGATTATTAGCGGTCAGCTGCAGTCCTGTATAAAAGAGCAAGGTTTACCCTGGGCAGATGGTCTAGAGTTTTGTATAATTGAAAGATCAAAATATGATTATCAGCAGTTTGCTGCAGTCCTTTAAGAGCAAGGTTTACACTGGCCAGATGGTCTTGTGTATTGTATAATTCAAAGATCAAAATATGATTATTAGCAGTCAGCTGCAGTCCTGTATAAAAGAGCAAGGTTTACCCTGGGCAGATGGTCTTGAGTATTGTAGCTGGAGTCAAATGATGTCAAAACGTCCAAAATTTCTGAGTACATGTCTATCAAGGATTTCTGAAAAAAAAAGAATAAAGCATATAATTATATACACATGTAAGAAGCAATTAATTATGTGTTAGTTTTTTAATCGACACACATTCATATACAGTTTTACATGTATTCATATAAAGTCTGATATTTTTTGTGTGCAAAACGCTTATTGGGATTAAAAGAGTAACTAACAGGTAAACATTTTCTGCTTTTAAGAAAAATTTGGGATCTTATTACTTTAGGTTTCAAGGTTATTATAAATAATAAGAAATGTGATTAATAAATGATTTCATTATATATCTGTTTGTTTGTTTGTTTGTTTGTTTGGGATTTTGCCCCTTTTTTTTAGCAGTACATGTATTTCAGTAATAAAACAGTGGTCAAAACACCATATCATATTGCTGGGACCCGTTACGCTAATAAACAGTACAAGAAACACTTAATCTCTGCCAGTAACTGGTTTCTGCCCCATAATATTCGCAGGTGGGAGATTCACGACATCAGAACAAAGTTCATAGTCAATCATACAGACTGGCCAACAAGAATTCAAACACATCTCTTCATCTGACAGGTGCATTACTCCTTTTTTTACTTAAGTATTTGTTTCAAAAACAACCAACTGTATCAATTGCTCACGTTCATTTTCCGTTTCTTCCCAGTTTTTTCTTCCATCAGTTTCAACTGCTTCCTCAAATCTTTGTTCTCCTTTTCCAATCTGTCAACTTCCTTCTGGTACTTTGTCTATAAAAAAAAAAACATGAGAGGTAACCTCAGAGAGTGAAGAGATCTAACCAATTTACATATTAAACAAGATATCGGTGGAACCGATGGATGCTTGATTGAGTAGTACATGTAGCTGCATTGTTTGTAAAGGGAAAGGGGGTGTAAAGGGAAGACAATGTTTGGAAGAGATGTTTGGTTCTCCACTCTGTACTGCCACACATTGAACTCTACTGCATTGTTCATGTTCCAAGTCTGATTGCACTTCCATGTTCTTGAAGATCAAAACAATGATGTGTGGTAATGGACAGAATCAAAGGGTCATAACTCTGTGAAAAGTCATAGAAATAAAACACAAAGACAATACACACACTCTCCACTTGGTAGTGGTGCTTCCTGGCAAGTTTCATAAATTTCCAGCTACTAGAATGAGAAAATGGAGAGAACAAGGATTTGGTTATGGATGCAATCTAAGGGCCACAACTCTGTAAAAAATCATCAAACGTAAACACTAAGAAAGTACCACTTGGTAATGATACATCATAGCTAGTTTCATAGAATTCCAATCAATGGTTCTAGAGAAAAAGCCTGGACAAGAATTTGGGGACAGATCGACGCAGCTATGCATGACAAGCATGTAAAACAAGTTTCATAAAATTCCAACCTGAGGTTGTAAAAAATTAGTGCAGACAAAAATTAGGTCACAGACTCAATGAAAGGGCCATAAAAAAATCATCGAATCGGAACAAAAAGACAATATGCGCAAATCCACTTGGTAGTGATGCATTCTAGCAATTTTCGTAAAATTCCAACATGGGGTTGTAGAGAAATAGGGTGAACAACAATTTGGTCACAGACAGAATGAAACAGCCATAACCCCCAGTGAAAAATCATTGAATCAGAAAACAAAGACAATATGCGTAACTGCACATGGTAGTGATGCATCCTAGCAAGTTTTATAAAATTCCAACATGGGGTTGTAGAGTTATAGCGCGGACAAGAATTTGTCACAGACAGATTCACAGAATGAAACGGCCATAACTCCATGAAAAATCATCAAACAGGAACACAAAGACAATATGCACATCTGCACTTGGTAATGATGCATCCTAGCAAGTTTCATAAAATTCCAACCTGAGGTTGTAGAGAAATAGCACGGGCAATAATTTGGTCACAGACTCAATGAAAGGGCCATAACTTCATGAAAAAATCATCGAACCGGAACACAAAGACAATATGCGCATCTGCACTGGTAATGATGCATTCTAGCAAGTTTCACAAAATTCCAACATGGGGTTGTAAAGAAATAGCGCTGACAATTTGGTCAGAGACTCAATCAAAGGGCCATAACTCCATCTGCACTTGGTAAAGATGCATCCTAGCAAGTTTCATAAAATTTCAACCAGAGGCTGTAGAGAAATAGCCCAGACAAGAACTTGGGGACTCACGAACGCATGCACTGACGAAGCAGCAACTATAGGTTTCCCCTCTTTGGGGGAGCATAAAAAATACTTGTATTGTCACAAGAAACTTTAATTTCATACATGTATATGCAGATCAAACATTTACGTGGCTTTATGTCTGCCATTATGCAACTACCCAACAGAAGCATTTACTGTTTCCAATGGTAGTGCTATGCCTGAAGCTAGAAATACAAGTACAGTCGATTTTACACTGGTCAGATTGTACAAATTCCTACCTGCATTTTCATTATTTCTTCATTCATTGTATCTTGCCTGGAACTTTCGTCACCCTGTAAAACATCAAAACTTGATATATGGAGGATCTTACATGAGTGCTCATTTATGACTGAATTCATTAAACGAGTTTTGCTCTGCCTAGTATTATATAATTTGTGCTAACAAGTTTAAATGTTTAGTCAATATACATGTAATATTATGACATAATGTCTGAAAAATATTGTCATTTTACTACAACAAATCAAAGTGATTTATATATTCAAGCAAGTCAGAAAGTAGTTTGGCATTTAATACACAATAGCTGAGTTATACAGAAAACACCAAGTGATTAATTGGATGTGATATTACACTATGTAAATATGAAAATTACGTCATGGGTTTATTAGGCCATAATAAATTAATTGCTAGTAATATAGGTACCCAACTGAGCTAGCCAGTTTGAACTGCCTACTAGAATCTACCATCACACTTGCTTCTCAATAAAATAGCTAACCCAGGATCAAAAAACAATCTTGGTATTGTTAGTGAGTACCAAATCTGACATATATATTTTCCTTGGTTAACCAGTTTCCACTTACATGGAGACCACAAGCTTTCATTTGTCTGTTAAGGCTAAAAAATATATTCAAAATTTAATAAAGACTTCTTGAAAAACAACAGCTCATGGTCTTGGCATTAAAGGTAAAATATAATAAATAATTTGGTATAATGTTGTAAACCATTGCATACCTTTCCTCCACTTCCACTTCTTGTTTCAGACACCATACCAACTTTGGGCAAGATAGAGTTCATGTGTACATCAGCATCTGAAATGATATGCAGGTGCACATATTACATTTAAGCTTCAACGGAGTTAATTTTGGTGTTGTTGCTTTGTTTTGACTTTATAAGAAGAGAAAAGCTAAGACTTAAATGCCCTCGCTATTGATCAAAAACCAATTTTTTTCAAAAATTAAGTCAAAAAGGTGCCATAACTCTTGTAAAATTTGACCAAGGTAAACAAAATATCTACTTGACCAGTATTTTATCAATATACAGGTACATATGAAATATCAATTAAATTAGTACACCCCCTCAGAAGATATTTATTGAAAGGTAAAGTTTTACCTCAGAAGCAGGAATAGACAAAATGACGGACAGACATGGGTAACACTTATTGCACTCTTACCATTTTGCTTATGGCTGAGGCATAAAACATATCTATATTGAGAATCTAGTCTTGTCAGTAAAACAAGGTCTACACTTTATATGTATGATCACAGCGTGGTCTAGTAGTAGAACGTCCGCCTCGCATGCGGAAGGTCGTGGGTTCAATCCCCATCCGGGTCATACCAAAGACTTTAAAAATGGTACTAGAAGCTTCCTCGCTTGACGCTCAGCATTTAGAGGAGATTTCTAGGTCTGGTCGGCCCGGTGTCAGTATAATGTGACTGGGTGGGGTATCATACCATGTGTCTGCGGCATGATACTCCAGTGTGACAGCGCTTAGAATACTGTCTAAGACACCATCGCGATATGACTGAAAAATTGTTGAAAGCGACGCTAAACACCATACAACAACAACAACATTATATGTATGAAGTGACTAGGTATTTTTAACACTTTGGATAGGTGTGTGGGGTGTATTATATATGGGGGGTGGGGAATCACATGGATTCCATTTGTATAAAACTTGTTAAAGCATCATAAACTCATCCATCATAAAATGTTTCAGAGCTCTGTGACATTCTGTTTTAAGAAAAAATAGAATCTCTGTCTGTCTGTCTGTCTGTCTGTCTGTCTGTCTGTCTGTCTGTCTGTCTGTCTGTCTGTCTGTCTGTCTGTTAGTCTGTCTTAACTGTGATCCAATAGGATAAGCCAAACTCAACCCTTTGGTTATACAGTCAAACCTGTCTTAGGCAGCAAGTCAAGGGAAGGAACAAAAGTGGCCTTGTAAGACAGGTTGTTTCTAAATATACTCTGAAAGCATAGAAATGGGAAAAAGGAAATGTGGCTGATTAAGACAACTGGCTGCTTAATAGAGGTGGTCACTTACACAGGTTTGACTGTAATTACATTTGTTTACTATGCCATATAGATAATTCAAGAGAGCTGAGGATTGTACTTTTTAAAAGAAATACTTCTATTTAAAAAATCTATGTCTGAAATGGTTAAAATTTGTACAAATTTCACAATGCACCATACACTAACAATACAAGTAAAGTTTCAAAGCTCTGGGCATTATTTTGTTGTTGTTTTTATCTCTACATAAAGCTGGGGTGGACCAGTTTTTACCCAAGGAAAATCATCTGTACACAAATAATATGATTATATATAGATGTAGTGGTCATTTTGTATATATCAAACTTCAAAATCTGTTGATAGTTTTTGTGAGAATTTCTTGAATGTTTTGATATTTTTTAACAATCATGAATGACTGTCATACTGATCATATTACTGAAAAAGAAAGTGGTTCTTGCATTCTCCATGGCAAAATTTACTACATTTTCTTCAAATATATGTTGACTGCAAATCCAGAGACAGTGTTGCATTATGGACTTTGGAATAACCTTCCATTACGCCAGAAACATGAACATAGTGTCCTTACTATGCCTTGCATTTCTAGTTAATATCAAACGTTCACGTGTTTTTCAAAGGATCTGTATCAAACAAAATGCATACATACAGCCATGATGTTAAGTAAATGAAAATGGAATACCACGAAAGCAAAGCTCTTGCTGTGAAACAGTCATCTGGAAAGTGTCATTTACTGATTAAATGAATTATTTCAGCTATTCAATTCAATTTATATTATTTCTATTTACACGCCTTATAATTAATTTTCTAATAATGCTGAGTCACAATCTTTCTTTGAAATCTTGCATTTAGGAGGACAGGTCCCTTCAGATGAAGAACATAGCTTTGTAATGTTTTAGGGGGACAGGTCCCTTCAGCTGGAGAACATAGCTTTGTAATGTTTTAAGGGGAAAGGTCCCTTCAGATGGAGAAAATAGCTTTGTAATGATGAAAATGAGGGGAAAATAAAATCAGTGCCAATCATAAGTATGCTTGTTTGTAGACGTTTTTTCTTACGGATATATTATGGGAAAAAAATATATGTTTTGCTGAGGGGAAGGAGTCAAAAGTTCTGCCTAAAAAATGAAAAAATGTTAAAATATTAGCTTTGTTATGATGAAAGTGAGGGGGAAATAAAATCAGTGCAAATCATAAGTATTCTTGTTTGTAAACATTTTTTCTCACGGTTACATTATGGGAAAAAAAATATATGTTTTGTTGAGGGGAATGCGTCAAAAGTTCTGCCTCAAAAATGAAAAAAAAAACTAAAAATACTATCATAGCTTGTTTTGTCTCATTGATTAACATATTTGACAGCTCCAAAACTTGAGATCAGTCATGTACACATTTCCCCCCATTGCCAGAACTGGTTGATGTAACACATGGCAGAGTTTCTACAACTTGTTATTGAAGGCTTGTATTTTTACTCAAGCTAAAACTGGACCTTTCAAATTTAAGAAAAATATATACTAGATAAATAACTCATCATCGGCCATTCAAGTACTACAAGCAATACATATGTTAAATTTTATCAGTTAATCATGGACCCTTTTAAAATTCTTGTGGACTTGTTTTTAACAACTAGGTAACAAATATAGAAGAAATAATATGCATAATGCTACAAGCTATCAGAATTTGTTCATTTGTTTGTATATTTAGCATCATTTTTATGACATCAAGGGCTAACAGATAATCAGTTAACCAAACCACTCTTTACTGGAATCTTGGCAGTTAACAAGTACTCGAAGTTGTAGGTTTGTTGAGTTTTTTTTCTTCCTACCCTTTGATTCCCATGTACTGCATGCAAAATCCATTTATATATAAAACTAAAACATTTTGCCTGTAACCTATAAATATTATGTTCATACAATAATAAAAAAAATAGATGATTGATTGATTGAATATTAAGCGCCATTTTTATGCCATCGAGTGCTAACAGATGACCAGTTAACTACCCAATGTTTTCTGGGATCCTGAAAGGTTAACCAGTACTCGATCACACCCCATTTCTGCAATCAACTGATAACTTCCCCACTTTAATCAGAAGTGAGAGATGAATGATAATGAAACTTAATGTCATTTATCAATCATCACAGAGACTGTGGCCAGGCGGGATTCAAACCCCGGTATTGACAGTCTGACGTGCTATCAACTGAGCTAACCGGGCCCGGCTAATAAGAAACAAGGTGTAATGATAAGGTACATGCATGGATTTAAATTATAGAGAAATAATAAATATGTGTGAATGAATGAATGAATGAATGAATGAATGAATGAATGAATGAATGAATGAATGAATGAATGAATGAATGAATTGGGTTTTACTGCACATACAAATATAGTCATTTTATGCATATACGCAATGCAAGTTATAAACAACATCCAGTCGTATTGGTAGCAGGAAGATCTTAGAAAGAATTTGAGGAAAACCACTGTCCTTCTGCAATATTGAGTAATAACAATAAGGCAAACATAACATCTCGTCCTCCCTCCATCTCATAAGTTAGTTACACAAAATCATTTAATCATAAATTTTAACATAAATCCACAATAGGTATGTTCATGTACATGTAAGGAGTCGTATAGGTATATGTGCTGGACTTCAAGTCTTGTAGGGATTTCACTAATAAGAAGTGGTTAAGTGATTAATCTTTAAACCAAATAGCACAATTAAACAAAGAAATAGTTACAACACACAGTAAGATAATTTAAAAGAAGTCAATCAGAAAGCTTCATATTTAAAGCAAGAGGACCAAATGACTCTATATTGCTCAAATTAACATAAGAAGCTATATCAGAAAGTTCTAATTGTATTAAAGTTAGTCTGGTTACAATACTATTAAAAAAATATAGGAGCTGGAATGTGCACAACATGGAAGTGGTTAATGGAGTATTGGAAAAAATGTTTGAATACCTAGTGTCATTTTTTGCCATCAAGGACTAAACAGATGATCAGTTGACATTGCTATTCTGTCCTGGGATACTGGAAGGTTAACCAGTACTCGACGACTGACCTCTGCAAGTGATAGCTTTCTCACTTGAATCCGCAATGAGAGACAAACGACAATGAGAAATAATGTCATATATCAATCATCTCGGAGACTGCGGCCGGGTCATGACCCCTTGATTGATAGTCATCTTTCCTACCAATTGCGCTAACTGGACTCGGTGACAAAATTTCATCAAAATGTTGGCACATATAAATATAATAAATAAACATGTTTTGGAAATTATCATAAAACCCATAAAAAAGGAACACTATGTTTGTTTTTAAATATCATATTTAAAATTAACCAACACATAAAGTTTTCTTTAAAGGTGTTTAATCCATTAAAATCAATGAACCTATATAATTTACAATGTAACACTATTTAGACATTTATTTTATTTTCCCCATGTTACATAAAGAATAAAAAAATTGTTTTGCAAATTCCATTTTGATTATACTAAAGGACCTTATTTTGATAAATGTAAGACCCCTTTGGGCTTTAACAAGGATTCAAGAGTAAATTTTTCTCTTCAAGATACTGCAAAATAGAACTGATTTTGTTTATTAATTACCTGGACAAATACAATGTATGTTATTGTCTTGTTTTTAATGTGGTTTAGAATCTGCAGCATGGTACAGTGTCCACCTCGCATGCGGAAGGTCGTGGGTTCAATCCCCGGCCGGGTCATACCAAAGACTTTAAAAATGGTACTAGAAGCTTCCTCGCTTGACGCTCAGCATTTAGAGGAGAGTTCTAGGTCTGATCCACGGTGTCAGTATAATGTGACTGGGTGGGGTATCATACCATGTGTCTGCGGCATGATACTCCAGTGTTACAGCGCTCAGAATACTGTATCAAGTAGACACCGTCACGATATTACTGAAAAATTGTTGAAAGCAACACTAAACACCATACAACAACAACATTAATGTGGTTTAACACACTTCAGGTCATATATGGCATATGAAGATTTACTGTCAAAGGAAGACCTCAGAATGAGCAGAACATCTGTCCTTAAGCAAGTTACTGGCAAACTTTCTCATATAAAGCTTTTAAGCCTGCGCAGGACAACAAATCTACAACTTAGTGGTGAGAGGTAAGTAATCTTGAGACAGTGCCTTAGACCACTCAGCTATGCAGGACCCAATGTGTATGTTTATTCAAATATCATTTGCATCCTCTGCTATTCCAATTACTATTTTTTCACAACTGAGTGAATGTCTGGATGGAGGAACACTATAACACTATACATACCCGTATGCTGGACACTTCTCACCACTTAACCCTTTACTCCATAGATACGCGTTTTCCCGCACCAATCACAGAAGGCCTTTGAAAACAGTGCAGGAAGAGTTCAGATTGCTCGTAACGAGCAATCTGAACACTTCCTGCACTGTTTTCCACTCTGTCAGTTAATATAAACATAATTCACTCATTGCTGATACATGGTGAATTAATGCTTTCAATATTAGAGGTGTCCAAATGCGTCTACATGTATATGAAGTAAAGGGTTAAACTAAATAGGAAGGACAAATTGTGTACAAACCTCTTAAGTCTGCGCCTAACATCGCCACTAATGACTCTGACCCTGGGGAATATAAGGTATCAACAAGCATGTTAAATTTGGGGGTTACACAAAACAGAGCCAGACTGATCAAACAAACATTAATTTTTTATAGTTGCCAAGTTACCAGGTCAGCCTTGAACTGTCAGGTAAAGCAATTTGGTACTCCCTGTACAAGTTCCTAAAAGGGCATGGAATTAATATCACACAGTATGTACTAAACAAAATTAATACAGTCTCTAAATCCAAGTAATTAGCATTACGTCCATTTGTTAATCATACACAGATATGGAATTATAACTAATTACTTGTTTGTTGAGAGTAATGATTTGTTGGTTTGTTTGAATATTAAGCATCATTTTTATGCCATCGGGGACTAACAGACAATCAGTTAACCTAACCACTCTTTCCTAGGATACTGGACGTTTAACCAGTACTCGAGTACACCCATCTCTACAAGTAACTGATAACTTTCCCATCTGCTCAGCTGTGGAAGACAAATGACAATGAGAAGCAATGTCATACATCGTCATGGAGACTGTGGGCACTTAGGTTCGAACTCACGACCCCTGGATTGACAGTCAGGTGCATTACATACTGAGCTGACCAAGCCCGGCTTGGAGAATTGAAAACAATATAATGTTTACAACTTTGCTCTGACAAAGGGGTTAAAACTGTACAGGTGTGAGATCAATTAGTCTATACAGACAGCACTGACAGCATTTATATAGGAGATAGAAACAATGGCTGCTTCTGACATGTGGCTACCTAAAGGAGGTGATCAACAACACACGTATGTAAAATATTAGATTCATAAAAGTACTGTCAAACCTGCCTTAAGCAGCCAGTCAAGTGAAGGAGAAACACTGGCCTTTTAAGACAGGTTGTTGCTTAATACAGGTTAATTTGCCTTGAAAGCATAGAAATGGAAAATAGCAAATGTGGCTGCTTAAGACAAGTGTCTGCTCGATAGAGGTGACCTCCTACACAGGTTTTGGCAGTAAGTAGTCTCCATAAAGACACATACAGTCTACTGGAGGGTGAATCTGCAACCATAAAGACACATACAGTCTACTGGAGGGTGAATCTGCAGCCAGAAAACAAAGAAGCTGTATTGTACTTCAAGTACAGCTTTATATTGCAAGTACAAGTACTTGTAAGGGGCAAGTTTTCATCAATTGTATGGCAACACATTGGAAAGGTAAGAAATAAGTTTAGAATCTGTGACACCTTAATCAATTCATGACAAGATTACAGACAATGTATGACACCTTAATCAATTCATGACAAGATTACAGACAATGTACGACACCTTAATCAATTCATGACAAGATTACAGACAATGTACGACACCTTAATCAATTCATGACAAGATTACAGACAATGTACGACACCTTAATCAATTCATGACAAGATTACAGACAATGTACAACACCTTAATTAATTCATGACAAGATTACAGACAATCTACGACACCTTTATCAATTCATGACAAGATTACAGACAATGTATGACACCTTAATCAATTCATGACAAGATTACAGACAATGAACGACACCTTAATCAATTCATGACAAGTTTACAGACAATGCACGACACCATAAAGGAAATATCTGGCAAATTTATACACAATTTGAGGTAGCACAGAGAGTCCAGGTAAGTGTACTGATTTCAGTGAATTATAATTTTTATTTCATCGAGGGAGCACTGATGTGGTATGGTATGCCAATTTCAGTGTTAACAAGCAACATTTTAATTTGATATTTCACTAAAACCAACATTTTTTTGTGTTTATTTCTTTGGTTGAAAAATTAAAATTACAATCAATAATTTTACTATTTTAAACAGTCAAATACAAATAAAAATTCACTGAGAAATCTCTATAGTTCATCAAAAAGTATAAAATATATTACAATAAACCAGTTGTCTGTAAACATGTACAAATTAACTTATTTTAGCATGTGAAGAAAGCTCAGAGCTATTAAGTCCACTTCCCGAGTAGAACCAGAACTGTACTGAGTGTTGTTTTTGGGAGGGTCGAGCTGGGGATCGAACCCACAACCTTTGGTGTGAAAGTTAAAAACTCAATATCCTATTTAAAATATGATTGTGATGCTAAGTGTTTTGAGAATGGAACATGATATATTATTGTGAAATTTATGTTTTTTGTTTCAGTTTTTGTGGTTCCATTTAATTATCAAGATTTTAACAGGTTATTGTTTTTTGTTTGGACGTAATATAGAACAGTACGAGAGAATTTATAAAGGGTTATGTTTTATCATTTGTTTAATATTTTTCATGAATGCTACTGTTTTCAGAGATAAAATACAATATTATTTTACATAAGTTAATAAATAAATACTTCAGAAAATAAAATTGACAACATTCATTGATTTTATTAAGTTTGTTTTAAAGAATTACTAGTCAAATTCTATCTTATCATTAGTCCTTAAACTAGTCCTCAGCTATGTAATTTTTAGTGCTTTGTAAATATTTTAAATCAAAATAGGACATTTGTATATGCTACTTTCAAAATTATGTTTAATTTAATTTTTTTTTTTATTTAAGTTACGATTGCAACTACTTTTGAAATGTATTCTTCTAATCACTACTTGGTGTTTATAACAAAGATTAAAGAGCTCAGAAGCACAAAAACTGTTAATGTACTGGCAAAATCCAGAATGTAAATCCATTGTCAAAACTTCGGTTCATAATGCTGGTGAAAATGCTTTTCCATTTTCCTCCCTTGTATGCCAACAATTCAATTTTATTCATTATTTAGTTAGTTTGCACTAATTAATTAAGCTTGATTGCAATGAAAGTTATGGCGTTATATGTTCTGCTCTCGAGTCCACTTCCTAGGTAGAACCAGTACTGAGTGTTGTTTTATGAAAAGCACCAGCTTTAATGGGGATCAAACCTGCAACTTCTGGCGTGAGCAGCAAGCACTCTATCCATTACACTACTGCATCACTTTACTAACAACTAGATGCTGGGGTATAACAAACCGTATTACATACAGAAGTCCATACCAGTCTATCAGTTTAATATTTTTATTGCCATAGCAACCACAGTTTGTACGACTAAAAAGTCTTAAATCGCCTTCGGTGAAACCAGTAGGGGACTAAATTATTAAATTTTCACATGACTGAGAAATCACATTTCAGAAACATTGTTATTATGATGATTATGATACCTTGACTATGCATGTATAGTTAGTTGAAACAATATTGAAAAAAAGAATGGTGATGAATCTACATGTAGTTGGCCGACAATGCCGAAAGTGGCATTAACAATAAATAAATGTATATATTCTGCTTTCCATTATTGTAAACGAGACTCGAGACCAAACATATGAGATTCCTGACATTCTTATTACCGAGCAGTGTGCGACATTCTTGTCATCATGCAAAGTTGCCTATTTGTCTACCCCATAAAAATAGCGACACCTTAGTAGTCATGACCAAAACCTCTTTTTTTTCATAAAACAAAACAGAAACATAAACAAAGAAGTATAAGTCATTATTTTTGCGACATTTTTCGAGGCTCCAGTCTTGGCTAAGTCACTTCCAAAGTGATACAATGTTGTGCTGTGTACTGCCATGAATATAATTACAGTAACTAGAGGCAACTATAATATAATCTCCCATACTGTGTTATTATAATTATCAAATATATATATATATACGAAGGGAGATCAGAAAGTTCGTAGACTTTTGCCATAACTTTTTTATTTATCATTGTATTCTAATAATTCTCAGGGAGCAGGCGCCACTATATATTTGAAGTAATTTTGCAAAAATTTGATAATATTTCATCATACGTTTATTTTCTATAGTATCTTTGGAAACGTCGATTGACGTTGTTGGGGCAGTTTTTGCTTTTTTCCTTACTATACTATTCAAACAAGTGTAGCTTTGCCAAAATGGGTTTTATTTTTAAATAAAAAATATCAATGTATGCTGTATCATATGCTTGTTTATATCCTTTAAAAAAATGCAACCAATTATGCGCATCTCAAAATGACGTCAATATTATGATGTTACTGTATGTCATTTTGTTAGAAAGAAAATGACGTCGGGGCACTTGAAAATGGATTATCATGGGGAATACCGCAGTTCCGTAAAGTTCTGCTCCATGTTAGATAATACACCTGCTCAAACAGAAAAACAAAAGTATGTACGGTAAATCTAATGTTTCAATGTCTCTAGTGTTTAAATTTCACAAAATTAATGTTTTTTAAGAATGCCGGTAATCAGTCGTTAAAAAGGACCAAATGGGAAGCAGATTTGAAGACATATTGGAATTAAAGCATGTTTTACAGAATGTTGTGTTCAGTATACCATCTTCGGATTTCATAAACATGTTCACTTAATGATGTAAATGGTAGCAAAAACATATAGACCACGGAGGAGAGTATTTTGAGAAAGAGTGACTCAGTAAATTTAATACAAAAGCACCTTTTTAAAATTTCAACGTTGGTTTTTGTTGAGTACAACGTCATCATTTTGCCCTGACTTATCTAACTGCTATGCTTTGAATAGTGCCCTATTTTCATAAAAGTTGACGTATCATGCTAAAATTTTCAAAATATCTCCCATATACATTTATTTTAAATACAATGACAATATTTTGCATTGTATAACTGATATAAATAAGTTATGGCAAAAATCTACGAACTTTCTGATCTCCCCTTGTATATACTGTAGGTAGCATGCGTTGTATGATACCTGATCCAAGAGTAAGTGGGCATTTATCATAAAATAAAAACTTAAACTTCTTATGACTTGATGAAATGAAAACATTTTGTTGATCACTCAATGTTTAATATCATTTTCATCTGCAAGGGTAAAGTACAAATAATTATCACATAGTGTACCATGCAAGAGTGTAATAAACTCATGACATATTTTTATATTAACTTAATGTAATAACACTACTGATTCATCACTCGGTGTTTTCCTTATGGCTCAGCTCTTACGTAAATTACAGAAAGCCTTTTTCCCCACAGACTTCCCAGATTATATAAATAATGTTGATTTTACATAGTGAAATATAGCAAATAGCTGTGAATGGTTTAAAAATTAAGAGTCATATCAGTAAATGCACACAACATTTTGAGCAACCTGAACTTGTACACAATAATTTGAGCAACCTGAACTTGCACACAATAATTTGAGCAACCTGAACTTGCACAAGACATTGTGAGCAACCTGAACTTGCACACGATAATTTAAGCAACCTGAACTTGCACACGATTATTTAAGCAACCTGAACTTGCACACAATAATTTCAGCAACCTGAACTTGCACACGATAATTTGAGCAACCTGAACTTGCACAAGACATTGTGAGCAACCGGAACTTGCACACGATAATTTAAGCAACCTGAACTTGCACACGATTATTTAAGCAACCTGAACTTGCACACAATAATTTCAGCAACCTGAACTTGCATACGATAATTTGAGCAACCTGAACTTGCACAAGACATTGTGAGCAACCGGAACTTGCACACGATAATTTGAGCAACCTGAACTTGCACAAGACATTGCGAGCAACCTGAACTTGCACACGATAATTTAAGCAACCTGAACTTGCACACGACATTGTGAGCAACCTGAACTTGCACACGATAATTTTAGCAACCTGAACTTGCACACGACATTGTGAGCAACCTGAACTTGGTAGTACTAATGCCTTTATGCAAACAGTTGTTGAATTTGAACTTTTCAAAGCTTGTGGATAGAATATGGAAAAATATAAAAATATATTGCAAAAAGTTTATTTAAGATATTACAGCAACAGTTTTTATCTAATATCTAATAACCACTAACTTCTGGATCACGCCCCATAACTGTAAGCAGAGGGTTAGTTAGGCTTCATCATACATAAATGATGTAAGACTTGCAGAATCAGAGCTTACATGTATAGATATATGACAAATGCAGTTTTAAAATCCATTCTACAGGAAAAGATTTATACATTAACAAGAGGCCCAAGAGGGCCTGAGGACGCTCTACTGACTCATAGTGGCCATAACACTTTTTGAAATTCTACTATGCAATAGAAACATCGCCCATCTTGAATTTTAGATAGAAAAAATAAATCTTTTGTATAGTCTCTTATGCAATAGAAACATCCATGTGAAGTTTCAGTTTAATTGGCATAGTGGTTTCAAAATAAATGAAAAAAAAGAGAATTTTCTGTTTTCCAACAGTATCCCTATGTAAAATTCTAAGTCCCCTTACAGGGCCCCTATATATTTTAGCCCCTAAATTCTTATCTGCAATCAAACCCCTACACTTAGGGATAATTTATATCAAATATGTACAAATCTGACATACCGGTTCTTAAGAAAACAATTTTACTAATTCCCAATTTGTACCCTTTTGGGGTCCCTCCTGACCCCTTAAGACATAGGAACCCAGTCGTTTTTACAATCTTAACCTCCTTCACCTAACAATGCTTTAGTGAAAATATAGGCAAAATAATTTCCATTTTAAAAAAAAAATATAAAAAAATATTATAATGACGTGTCCCCTAATTGAACCCTTGGGGCGGGGTCATATTTAACCCTAGGGACACCATTTGAACAAATCTAACAAAACTATAGCTGGTCATCATTACTACAAATACATTTAAAAATCTGTTGGGCCGTTCATGAGAAGAAGATTTTTTAAGTTTTGGACTATTTTTAGTAATGGCGGCCATCTAGAATTTCAGCTCGAAAAAAAAAAATCTTCGGTATAGTCTCCTATGCAATAGAAACACCCATGTGAAGTTTCAGTTTAACTGGCCTAGTGGTTTCAGAACAGATGAAAGAAAAAGAGAATTTTCTGTTTTCCCATAGTATCCCTATGTAAAATTCTAAGTCCCCTTACAAGGCCCCTATAAATTTTAGCCCCTAAATTCTTATCTGCAATCAAACCCCTACACATAAGGATAATTTATGGAAAATATGAACAAATCTGACATACCGGTTCTTAAGAAAACGAATTTAGTAATTCTCAATTTTTACCTATTTGGGGCCCCTCCTGACCCCTTAAGACAGTGGAACCCAGTCATTTTTACAAATCTGAACCTCCTTCACCTAACAATGCTTCTGTGAAGATATAGGCAAAATTATTTCCATTTTAAAAAAAAAAAAAAAAAATATTATGACATGTGTCCCCTAATTGAACCCTCGGGGCGGGGTCATATTTAACCCTAGAGACACCATTTGAACAAATCTAACAAACATATAGTTGGTCATCATTACTACATATACATTTTGAAAATCTGTTGGGCTGTTCATGAGAAGAAGATTTTTTAAGTTTTGGACTATTTTTAGTAACAGGGGCCATCTTGAATTTCAGATCGAAAAAAAAAAAATCTTCTGTATAGTCTCCTATGCAATAGAAACACCCATGTGAAGTTTCAGTTTAATTGGCCTAGTAGTTTCAGAGAAAGTGCTGTTAACAGACGATAGACGACAGACGACAGACAACGCGCCATCGCATAAGCCTTTGGCCAGTAGAGCTAAAAATGGACCTCAACTGTACATGTTTAAGTAATGGTCCTATCTCTCTTTGCTACACAAATGTTTTGGACTGAGCTGGGCTTGAACTGATGACCTCAGTGATGAGAGGGTAAGTGTTTGTTCCACAACACCTTAGACCCCTTGGGCATGGAAAACTCTCAATGGATAAAGCATGACTTGTCATAAGTTCAAAGAAATATCGCATGGGAATTGAGAAAATCAACCAAAGAATAAGCACTACTAAAATTCCGATCCTGAACTACATGTACAACTGACAGTTTTTTTGTCATCCTTATCATTTAGAACACTACATATTAGTAAAACCATTGAATTATTTATCTGTAGCTCAGCCAAGTGACCTTGAGCTATTGGTTTATTATCTTTGCCAAAAAGACAGAAAAAATTCAACATTACTTAAAACAATAATCTTATACATGTAAAATATAAGCAAGATCTTGTATCTTACAGCTATTTTCAAATTATTTCTTTGCAAAAAAAAAGAGAGTAATTTAAAAGGGAAAATTTCAGATTTCAGTAAAAGTATTACTAAAAGTAATATTCTAGTGCATGTACCAGTTTGTATATACGACAAATATTAACCATTTTGTTTCAAATGCACACAACAGTACAATATGTAATAATAAGCAGATTGTAATAATTAGATAGGGGCACCTAGTTACATGTGTATTGTTATGTACCTTCTGACAGTATGGAGGCGAAGTCTGAATCTTTATTCTGTTCCAGCCATGCAGACATGTCCTTCAACTTCGGCATATGATCCTTCAGCCATCCCTGCAACATAGCAAAATGAAGACATGTATTGTATAGCTGAATACATTTTGTTACAACTAGATTAATTCAGATCATTTGTGAAGCAAGCTGGAAATTCTAATGAATTCCTCTCAACTGGTTGTTGATATGTTTAGCTAATTTCTATAAATGTTCAGTTATATTGAGAAAGTGTCCACATAAGAAAGTATTCTAAGTGTTGCAACACTGAGTATCATGTATCATACACTGACACATGGTATGATACCCAATCCAGTCTGTCTGTCAAGTTATACAAACAGCGGACCGACCAGACCTAGAACTATCCACTAAATGCTGAGCGCCAAGTGATGAAGCTTCTAGTACCATTTTTCAAGTCTTCCATATGACCCAGCTGGGAACTGAACCTATGACATTCAAGATGGACGCTCTACCACTATATCACCAATGTGGCTGTTGATTTTCAGAACATCATTGGGTGACACTGATATATTATCCAAAATCGATTACATATTTGCATAAAAATGTTATAATAAATTCCATTAAAAAAAACAAATACAATATGTGCTTTATTCAATACCCTATAACTTGAATGTCATGTATATTTTTTTTTCTCTGACAGTATAAAACAAAAACAGCAGTTATTTTTGAGAGTTTGTTGTTATTTGTTGGGGACTGTGGGAATGATTTACAGAAAACCCTTCTCACTGACAATTTCTACTAATAACAATGATAATACTATAATAACAATGATAATACTATAATAACAATGATAATACTTTAATAACAATGATAATACTGTAATAACAATGATAATACTATAATAACAATGATAATACTTTAATAAAGAGAAGATTTGTGGTGCCTGAGGTGTGGTGTTAAAAGAGACAGGACCGTTCTACTAAATAACAGATTACAGGTATAGGTTGAGAGTTTTGATGGAAGAACATCAAAAATATAAAGACACTGTCTAATAGAGGAACTGAGAGGTTAGGGAACTTAATATATCATAACCGTATAACCCCCATGCCCGCCATCCCTCCCGTATAGTTATACAATTCTATTATATTTATAATTGTCTTACTGTTTCCGGCATGTGTATTTTACTGACTAGTGCGTTTGCCTGTCTGAATGGTTCTGCCCATTTCTCCATCGTGTCTCTCTCTGGTATATACTCCTTTATCCATTCTATGTCAGGGATGTACTGTCTCCATGAATCTATTGTCTGCATGGAAATTTATATGGCATTATTTGTTTATATTTCATGGTTAAATTGTCAATATAATTGAAAAGTCTAATATTCAATGGTAATAAACATCTAGTCAATACAGGGGTATCAGGTCCTGGGCCTTCCAGTAAAATTTTGGAAAGGTCTGTAAGAATTTTAGTAAGGTCCAAACTTTATTGACTAATTTATATTGTGTATTTCATTTTTGATAGGTTACTTTATCCTAAAGGCCTTTGAAATAACACTATGGTCAGGGTTCCCCCCAGGAATTTTTGAAGGCATGTTGCTAAAAATCGGAGGGGTGTCCCCTCCTGTGTTGATTTTTTTTAAGCTCAGAGCTTATATGAACCACTCTTGAGTTTTCTTCCTGGGTAGAACCAGTACTATGTGTTGTTTTATGAGAGGCATTGGGTCGAGCAAATGATCAAACCTATAACCTCTGGCATGAGCAGCTAAACCACTTTGTTGGAATTTATTTTCATTTTTCCCCACCCCTCCACAAAATAAACGAAAATTAGAACCAATGAAAAATTAGTGATTTTACAGTAACACTAATGACTTATGTATTTTTGATAATGACAATATTTTGAAATGTAAGCAACACACTAATAATACTTGCTAAGATCAACCACAGGAAATATACAAATAAAAACAGAGCCAGCAAGAAAAATAAAACAGCATAATGGGAGAATTAGCAATTTACCTTATTTGCTGCGACGCCACCACCTATTGCACCAGTCAAAACTAAATAACGGACTCTCAAAAACTTTGCCAAGCTACTAACGAGACGAGTGCTGGATCCAACACCCCTCACGCTGAAGGTTTGTATAACATATTTTGGAGCAAGAAGAGCATTACTGAGTGGACGTTGAATGTGTGGCACTTGTGTAAACAGAGTACGGATAAACCTTTTCCTTTGATTAAGTTGATTCACCAGTATCAGATCACTCTGTGACGCCCGTATGAGGAGTTGGGAGCTGCTAGAAATGGTTCTATGTGGAATGATAGAACTCTGATGTCTCCTTGAATTATGATGAATGTTTCTACATGGTGGGCATTTGACTGACTTTTCTACAACTCTCTTGGCACAGACATCACAGATTGCCCTGGAAAATAGTTGTAAATATGTAAGCACATGACTGAGATATGGTACCAGTTGCTAGCATACAGAATTTACTAAATAGTGTTGAACAATACAATTTTTTTTTTGAATGGGGTTAAACGCCATTTTCATCACATTTCAGGTTATATATGGCATATCCAGTTTTACTGGTGGAAGACCTCAGATTGAGTAGAACCATCATACTTCTGAAAGTAACTGGCAAACTTTCTCACATGAAGTTTTTGGAGAGAGCGGGACTCGAACCTACGACCTTAGCGATGAGAGGTAAGTGGTCTTGAGACAGCGCATTAGACCACTCGGCCACTGAGGACCCCCTGAACAATACAAGAAAAATAAAAATTTATTGAATTTAAATTTCCATTCCTTAGTCATGTCAACAACACCTAACTGAAATCCATATAATAATTATGTTGTATGCTGGTAAGTTTTGCTTTCAACAATTGTTCAGTCATATCGCAACAGTGTCTACTTGAGACAGTATTCTGATCATGGTCACACTGGAATGTCATGCCCCAGACACATGGTATGATATCCCTACTAGGCGTATAAAAATATTCTGTAGGACTAGCGGTAAATCAAATCTACTAGCCCTTAGTAAATTGTCACTTGCCCTTAGTTACACTGTTCATACTTCTCAACGATCGAGCTAAATTCAAAACATGTTCACCTGCATATTAAAACAACTTGGGGATTTAAAAGCTTGCTTTCATTCACACTCATAATCAACTAAGAACCAAGACTGATTGTCTTGATGTTGTACTGGCTGTTTTCCCGCGACTAAACACCTTCAACATCTGGTCATTCATCTGATGTCACATGTCACTTCCTTCCAAATTTTGTTTGCACTAAGCCTATCAAGAACTTATTAAAGCTATACAATAGCATTTCCAAATATCAAACTCGCAAATTAGAAGTTATGTTGCCAGCTCGGCGAGTATCTATTCATCTTTATTTTACACTCCTGCCCACCCAGTCATATTATACGACACCAGACCAGTGCATACACGATATTGTAGGTTTGATAATTCTAACAACTTAAGTTGGTTCTAGAAGCATCCTCTTGTGAGGCTTAGCATTAAAATAATTAGTAATTAACCAACAGCGTAATGGTGATTCGCTGAGTGCAATGTGAATGGAAAATTGATTTATTTCAAGATAACAAATCTAATTCGTTTAAAAGAAAATTATGGTCGTAAAATACTTATTTCATTAATATTTACAATTTGTAAATCAAATAAATGAATTTAAAACATTACATGTTACACCATTTTAATTTTAATCAACAATGCCACAAAAAATTGACATTGCATATTTTACTCATACCCTATTCTAACCACACACATGGGTTGCGTAATTTGGAACTTAGTTTTTGGAAGATGGCCAAGAGTACCTTAGACAGTGTAAGGAATAAGGGAGAGTAAGTCCATGACTGTATGTTGGTTGGTGAACATTGAATTCACGTGTTCCAATATACAAGAGTTCGACAGTGAAATTGAAAGTTAAAACATTTATGCGATAAGGAGGGAGTGTAAGAACAGAACTTATCAATTTAACATTTGTTGCAACCCTCTACAACAAATGCGTTCCAAGTTGTAATCGGAAATGATGTTATAGCTTGTAAGCTTATTTATGAAATGAAGATCCAACCTTACAGAGGCTAAATTCAATACAACGTCTCAATCGGGTTGATCAAGTTCTGGGAAGGTCAGTAGACCGATAGTGTTTGTTGCGTTATTTAGGAACAAACTCCTTACCCAAACCGGCCAGATGCAACCCTCAGCATAACTGCTAAGTAAGTTTTATTCGATGATACATTTAAGGTGAGAACCGTTGATTACTAAGTTAAAAATTTATATGTTTGTGACGAAATCGATTCCAATTCCCATAAAATGTTGGTTGTGATTGAGGATAATATTGGAACTTATCCAAATGAAAGACGTTCGGTTTAGCGTGATAACCTCCAGACTGTCAGATTCACCAGTTTGTAAGATGCATGAGAACCGCTGTCAATTCGCGCGCTTTTTTTTACACATTCACTTTTGGAAAACATTCGTTGATGCGGCGTAAGCGACGGTAATCGGACAACTAAAACATTACTCATTTATGGGAGGCACAAAATACTGATGGGCGAAAGTTTAAGTGGGGGGGGGGGGGGGGGGGGGGGGTCACAGTGGCTGCGTCTTTGTTGCTTAAATGGTTGTACAAACTTTATTGATTCGTATTTTCACGAATTTGAAACTAAGGAACACGGCGAAGCCCCGGCATAATCATGAATTCCAAGAGAGACTTTACAAAAATAACATATAGCGACGACTGGTAGGTCTTTTTAACGGCTGTGTAAATATGTTTACCGTTTAAATAGCGTGGGTGGGGTACGATTTTTTATCTTTAATTTGGTAATTATTTAACTTTTATTAATTTTTAAATAGTTATGCTCCTGTTATGAATCAGACAACCATTAAGCAAGTTGTTATTAAATCTATATCATCAGAGTATATGCCAATATTAATCTATATCGTACATAGATGTAGAAAATCCTCAGATATAGTTCATTAAAAATCCCAGGAGCAAGGATAGAGCGTTCCCCTTGCATGCAGAAGGTTGTGGGATTGATTCACGGATGGGTTATGCTAAAGGTTTGAAAAATGGTACTGGGAGCTTCCTTGCTTAGCGTTTAGCATTTCGGGAATAGTTTTAGATCTGGTGGGACTGGTGTCAGTTAGTATATGAATGTGACTAAGTCGGGTATCATACCATGTGTCTGCTGCATGATACTCCAGTGTGGCAGCGGTTAGAATACTGACACAGTATTACTGAAAAATTGTTGCTAAACACTTTATACAAATGCAGTTTGGTACTGTAGCCAGAGATGATGATGATGATGATGATGATAATGATGATGATGATGGTGATGATGATGATGATGATGATGACGATGATGATGATGATGACAGTATGAGTTGGGTATCAGGGATAGTAGTATATGTAATGATTACAGCATGCTGATGTTACAATTAGCTATAGTGGGGAATTAGGATAAATACTGCAACCAGTGATGATGATGATGATGATGGTGATGGTGATGATGATAATGATGATGATGAGAGTTGGAGTTGGGTATAAGGGATAGTAGTATATGTAATGATTATAGCATGCTGATGTTACAGGTTCGTTCCCCCAACTCGACCTAATGTCTTAACAACAACACTCGGTATTGGTTCTAACCAGGAAGCGGACTCGATGGCGGTTTATATAAACTTTGAAATTCCTTCGCAATTGTCGAACCATTAGCTGTTAATTATCTCGTTTATTAACAAAGCAACTATTCCCGTATTCATTGCATACAAGTACAATGCAGCAAATCCAGGCAATTACATTTTCACGTGAGTATCAACGCGTGTATCTATATCAGCGTAGGTTCACCACTAATAGTTTAAACTTATTTATTTTACTTCGATTGTGAAACTAGTTCTTACAACTTAGACCAATCACGCTCGAAGTCTTCCTGGATAGAACCAGTACAAAGCATATGCGGAAAAAGTGTCTTGCTCAAGGACACCACACATAGCCTTGGCGGAGGATCGAACCCATGACCCTCCGATCATGGGTTCGGTGCTCTACCACTAGACCACGCGCTTCACCACTGTTCATACTTGCGCGGTATAGGCAAAGCAAATAATTATTGTTTCTTGTGTAACAAATTCAACTAACTTTGAATCGCATAATTGTAACAAGTATAAACCCTATGTGCTATTCAGAAACTATGTCATTCTATTTTTAGATTGAACCTAAACTGGATCGGAATTGCAAAGTAAATTGCTAAAAATCAGCGTAGATAAGGCTTGAACCCGCGACATTTTGGTAAGCAATCCAAACCGTTATAATATGCGTTATCGGAACGGATTGTAATATAACACACTTGATATTGATATCTAGTTTATTTAATAATATAATTTTTATGTAACACATAAAGCTGCTATCATACTACAAACACCACTAATACGGAAGGTTTCATCTACATATAGAATGAGGTAGTTTCAATATAGCGTATTGGGTTAATACATACTTATTCTACATGTGTATTGTGTACTTGTGAACTTAACTTACAAAGCACTAACTTCAGTTAATTAATAGTAAAAAAACATTTTGTTCACTTTTTTTAAATGAATTTGTTTTAAAAACCCTAAACAGTTAAATTCAAGCTTATAATTACCATTTCCATGACAATTATTAGTATATTCATGCATCTATGTATTAGTTTTAATCAAATACTAGATGTAAAGAATTTTAAGTAATTTTCTCATTGCTTGCAAAATCTACATTTTTTCGCTTAATTTCAAGGACGGATTCTTGAGGAGATAATAACAAAACATCTGTACGGTAACACGTGTTTTTATTTCTGATATTGCATGAATATACATTAAACTTAAATACTGAGAAGTTTCATGAAAATCTAAACCTTTATAAAAAAAGGACAAAATATAGAAATCGTCTTTAAGCTATTTAAAGGCCAGCTGAAACAATGGCCACCTTCTACAATCAGTATTGAAACAAAGCAGTAGGTTTCAAAACTCATTATCATTGAATACGAATCGGTATACTGTAAGTTTGCAAAAATAAAAATAATATGGTTTTGGCATCTGCTTAATGATTGAATTTAATTCAGTAACAATTGTATGGAAATCTGGTAACTTTATTCACACTTTCAAGCCGTTATCACGTTAGCACGAAGCAATATGGCAGCCAATTTTTCATATTAAAGGCAATTCACTAATTTAAAACCTTCGTTCATACGTACAGTATATAAATAAATGAGCAGTTATTTCATCAAAGATGAGGCGCCAGGGACTATATATTAATTTTAAGCGCAAAACAAAATAACGTGATTAAACATGTGACGTGATTTGTAATTTATTTAGCAATTGTCTACATATGCGTCGGTCCAACTGCAAAATAAGATGCACAAGGGCCCCGTAAATGTAGTAAAGTCACGATCTATGATTGTAAATATTTTAAACCTTGGATTTAAATAATATATATATATGTTAAGTTGTGCTGTTCTGTGTCATGTGCTGTGCTGTGCTGTGCTGTGCTGTGCTGTGCTGTGCTGTGCTGTGCTGTGCTGTGCTGTGCTGTATTACGTCAGGCCATGTCATGCCATGACATGCCATGCCATACCATGTCATGTCATGTTTTGTTATGGTGTTGCCCACATACAAAAATATAATAAAAATTTTTTTCAGAAAACACTTTAGAAATATGTGCCCTACTGCTTATGTGATTAAAAAGTTGTTGCCAACTTTCAAAGTTGATATTGTTAAATGCTCAGTTACTGTAAATGGGTTTCTAGGATACTTTAGAAAGTATTTCTTATGAATACTTTTAAATTGACTATGTTAAGTTTTAAGTCCATACTAGAAACAGAGCAGGAAATTATTTAATTAAGTATATCATTTGCACTATAAACTGATATAAATATACGTTTGATAGAATCGGTAATTGAAAGATAAGGATATATTGCAATATACTTTCCAAAAAATATAATCATAAATTATAAAAGAAGACAAATTAATTCTGAAATGTATGGAAACATAACCAAATTTAAGTTTTCATTGTTGTCTTTATTGTTGTTTTTTATTTATATAGAATTAGATCTGCATATAACCCCGTAATGTTTGATTAATCGAAATTTGCTATGTTTTACTGAGTAAGTTATTTTTATATAAAAAAAATGTAACCAAAAAAATATCGTGGCTGATTTTGTTAAAAACCTTTCCTTAATAAACACTAACTTCCGGTGTTGAATTCTATTTTTAACAATATATCACACTGACACTATTCGGAGCGCAAGTATGCAAATGAGACTTCTTGGCTCACTATATTAGATTTTATTCCATTCGATGGTATGTGTTTTGTCATGTGATATGTTATGTGCTGTTGTGATGTCTAGCACTGGTCCGAACTCTTAATAAATTTATGATAGCTTTATTTTATAGGCGACGTAACCTGTGTTTAAACAAATTATGATCAGAAAGGAAAATGAATTGGAATACTAGCATACGTGTGTAGCAGCTGTCGCAAACATTGGTATTAAATTAACAAGGCAAAGTGATGCATAGTTTAATACTGCTTTGTTTACATTAAGTTTTGAAAATGATTAAATCGGAAGCCTCTGTTCAGAATATTCCGAAATGAAAAAAGCAAGAGAATGTAAAAATCTCTATCATGCATGATTTGTTAACCTGACATTGTATTTCCAAACCAGATTTACTTAAATTAGTTCAAGTGCTCTTTATCGTTAACGGTTTACATTTGGGATCAGTCCATAAGTATATAACAATCCGAAAGGGTTGATGATAATGTTCAAATCGGCATAAAATCGATTACCATTGTCGTTTTAAAATGCACAGAAAGTCGAAACCCACCAGCAAGCCGATACATAACTAATATATATACGAAATGTGGAGTGTCGTCCGTTGCCGAGTGGTATATGGCACCGTCTCAACAACACCTACTCTCACCGCTAAAGTCGTAGTTTCGAGTCCCGCTCGATCCAAAAAAACTTTATGTGAGAAAGTTTGCCAACAAAAAAAAATGGATATATCATATATAAGCTCAAAAAAATATCCTTGAAAGGTATTGCGTTAAACCCCATTAAAACAAAAAAAAAACGAACAGTAGTAACTGTATTTGACTAAACTTTGATTCAATCGCTTTAACTGTTCTTCTTATGTAATTGTTGCATTCGTATGCGGCTTGGCTTAACCAAGTGGCGGGTTTTCTACTGACGGCTCCAATACAGATCACTTGTTGTAATGTTTGTACTGACCTCATTATGGTTGTCTCTTGTATTCTTTGTATTCGTGCTTGACTGTTGTATGTATCCTGTTGAAGTTTCATAATATTTAGGTAAGTTGTATAAACTTTAGTAAATACAGTCAAATCTGTCTTAAGTAGCCAGTCAAGGGAAGGAGCAAAAGTGGCCCTTTAAGACAGGTTGTTGCTTAATACAGGTTAATATGCTCTGAAAGCATAGAAATGGGAAGTAGAAAATGTAGCTGCTTAAGACAAGTGGCTGCTTAATAGAGGTGACCGCTTACAAAGGTTTGTTTGTACAAATATTCTAGGTATTTAAATCATATTGGATATGACATACCTACAGGGTTAATTGATTGATTGATTGATTGATTGATTGATTGATTGATTGATTGATTGATTGATTGATTGATTGAATATTTAGCATCATTGTTATGCCATCGAGGGCTAACATACGATCAGTTAACCTAACCAATGTTTCCTGGGATCCTGAAAGGTTAACCAGTACTCGAGCACCATCTCCGCAATTAACTGATTTCCCACTTGAATCAGCGATGAGAGACGAATGGGGATTCGAGCTCACGGCTCCTGGATTGATAGTCAGGCGCGTCACCGACTGAGCTAATCGGGCCCTGCTAAAGGGTAAATTGTGTTTTTCCATTAGAGATAGCTGCGGTAACTGGCACCGTGATGTTATTAAACACGTGAGCACAGTTCCCATCTGTATACTAATTTACAGAGTCTATGTTCTTAATATAATGTACATTCTATTATATGTATGAATGCTTTTGTTTAGATAACATTAATACGTAAACATGTTGAACGCCCCTTGAAATGGAGAATATATCTAGCGTTTCCGTGACCAGATGTATTTTCGGTAAAACTGCCAGAAAGACGTATATCTGTGTCAGTTATGGAAGTGTACATTTGTATTGTGTTCGGTGTCATGATTTTGCCGTCAGTGTACCTCGTGTCACCAGATGAACCGCGATGTTTTTCAAGGTACGAATTTGAGGAACGGCTCCTGGAGAGATCAATAAAGGTTGAGCACAAAATGGAAATTCTTCAAGAAATTGTAGAAAAGGTATTGTTGGAACTCCGAGCAGAGAAGTCGGCCATGAGTTCGGATTTATCCTCATTGTCAACGAAGTTCAATGAGCTTTCTACAGAGGTGAAAAATGAACAGCTAGAAAAGAACGAAGAATTGACAAAACTTGCAGAAGCATTAAACACTCGAACGGAAGCAAGGGTGCAAGAGATAGCATCACATGTAAAAGAAGAGACAGAGAAAAGGGTGAACGAGATAGACGAGATGATGAAACAACAAAACTTACAAATGTCAAGAATTTCACGCGATTTCCTCAACCTCACCAATGAAAACTCGAGTAAAACGAAAGGTACAGCCGTTTTATTTCTGTGTTTTGTCACCTACTAGGAGAGAAATGTATGTGAGCGGTTCGATAAGCTCATTCGGTAGAGCATTCGCCCTGTAAGCGACATTTAACTCAATATTGTTGTTTTTGTTATTTCTAATTCCTCGGAATCGTAGAGCTCATGCAGTGTTGCTTGATAAAAGAAAGCCTATGCTCGTGTGCGTGAGGGTATACTTTTACCCGAATCTGCTTTTTTCATATTTTGGTTGTTTTCAATTATTATTCAGGTACTATTGACCATAACAACAGTGGTCTTACGTGCTGAGCAGCAACTGAAAATAGGTTATCCCTGTATAGATTATCTCCTTGGAATCATTGAGTTATTTCAATGTTGCTTGATGATATATTGAATGCCGGATTTTAAGGGTTTGAATGTGTTCATTGCCGCTCATGAGCTGACCCAGTAGAACCAAGTCTCAACATCAGTTTTACGTGCTGTATGGCGGCCGTAAAAAAACGCCCCGTACTTTGACAAATTGTTATTATTATTTTGTTACGGTGTAAGCCCACCGTTGATATATGTTCTTTATTTTATAGTAAATAAAAACAGTTTGAAGGCTTGTTGTTCATAGAGAGGCCCAAATGAAGAAGTGAAACTTATATTGTATTGTTTGTCAACCTCTGCACTACCAAAATATGATGAGAAAAGTAGAGGTCATGTGACATAGAAGAGATTTTTATCTGTTCAGTGTGTACACTGTTGACAAAAGTGAAAGTAGACTTACGAAATCATGTATGCATTCCCAATGTCTAAGCATTTGTTTTTTCTAAAGTCACAACATCAGTTTTACGTGCTTGTATGGCGGCCGTAAGAAGTCGCCCCGTACTTTTAAAATTCCTAATTTATTGAAATAACTGAGCTTAGCCAATTTTCCTTGGTATTAGAATATCTCTTTATGTAAAAAAAGTCATTCATACTATCAAGGAATTATATAGAGAAGGAAAGGCAAATGATTGAGGTTTTGTGAACGCTCGTTTATTCACGCAAAATCTCGCAATATCTCGTTTTCAGTTATCTTAACTTCCTTTCATCTCAGGAACACAAATACAATTTATTACGATTATCGTAACTTCCATTAATCTCAGGGATACAAATCAAATTTCTTACATTGCAGAATAAAATTCTAATCAAAACAATACAAATTGTTGAAGTACTTTTAATTACTGTAGCTAAAATAACGCAACATTACGACCATTTTTCCTTCAAAACCTCAGTATTTTTAATTCAATATCATTTTGCGTGATCAAAACATGTTTAAACATCGTATATTAGATATAACTTACAGTTTATGTAAAAGAAATCATTTGCCTGTGCATTATGAATGATTAATTGTCAAATAGTTAATCCTTCGTGTGCTATTTTATCAACATTTAGCCAGGAGAGGCAAGTTTCCTATCCTTCTATACAAGTCCTTGATATTATCACTTGCCATTTATCAATGATATATATGTGTGTGCATAATTAAAATATATGTTTGGCCTAATAAACGAATAAAACTACAACATATAAATTCTATTGAAACGAACAGTTATTTAATTTAATTCTCCTTTGACAAGGACGGCAGATGAAACAATGTTTCGGTATTAGCAACCATCTTCGAATAATTAGCAAAAAGTCATTGATTTAAATTTGAATGTTTCTTTAACGAAGTATAACTATTTTTTACACATTTCAACATTGTGCTATGAAAACATTGAATATCACAAGACCCGTTCGAGAGTTAAAAATGAGACTTGATCTAATAGTTTAAATGTGAAGCCATCTTTGCATTATTTAAAACAATTATAGTTATAAAATTGGGCCTTTTTAAATAGAACGAATTTATACAAATACAGTATGAAACCGCATTTTCTTTCTTTTTTCTCTGTCCTATTAAGGTCATATAATTGCTCTACTCCTGCTCGCTTACATAACCACTTTAATGTATTATGTTTTCTGTTGTCTGCGTTAATTCATTTTGTTTTAATAAAATAAATGAAGTTGAAATGTAATAGTTTTGCATTCATACTTTGCCTCAGGTGAACTAATAATATCAGTTTTAACCCCCATGTTTGATAATATGGTGTTATTAATGATAACAACTTGTGAAAAGATATTACTGGTACTTGCGTAATTATAACTGTTATTTAAATATTACTACTATAGCTAATTGACGTATTAAACAATAGGGCCTTTGACTTAGTAATAAATTTAAGTTAAAAAATGTACACTATTAGCTCTTTATTGCACATTTATGCAAGATTTACAAGTATATGAATATCTACTTTATGTATAATATCGCTTGCATAATGTATGTTGTCACATATTGCTCATTTCAGTAAGTTTGATATACCCCTGTCATTTCATTCCAGATATGCAAGTGGCATTTTCCGTTTCTAAGCCGAATGGAAAGCTCGTGGACGGTGTTCCGATATTTACAGACGTTATCACCAACGTTGGAGGCGGGTACAACGTAGTGACCGGACAATTCACGTGTCCCAGAGCCGGACTATATCTCTTCTCGTTGTCAATCATGAGCGAAGGTTCAAACCGGGTCGACGGCTATATACGACTAAACAATACATACAAAATTTTTGTCCGCGCCTTTTCTCGTACTTATGAGTCTAGTGCAGGCAGCGTGATATTGGCGTTGAAATCTGGAGATATAGTGGATGTTGGGAACAGTCACCAGTGGAACTACGTATATAAATCACCAGCTGCCACTGTGTTTAACGGGATACTTATAACTGAAGCTTAGCGGTAACGCACAGTCGTACATAATCGGACAATTCCGTCAACATTCGGTACTACACCTTGTATAAAGTGTGTGTAAACACTCCGAATTGGGAATATTATTCATTTTTTAGCGAAGAACAAATACCTCACCAAAACATGCGATTCAGTGTTGCAAAACGACATTATAATTAGTCATTATAAGTCGAAGTAGCATACACTCAAACAAATGACTATATTTATAATCAGTTGAAAACGAAACTAGTAAGAACAATATGCCGACATGACTCCTATGCATGTCGTTAGAAAATAGCAATTAAGATAATATGTTGAGGCTTTTGAAAAAAAAAAAACTTTAAAAAATAGATATTTATGTTTTCTTTAAAGGATAAATAAGTTGCAGTGCTAAACACGTATATAGTAAAACTGTAGTGACTTAATAGTAGTGACTGGTAAAAATATGGCCGATACGTGTAAAAAAACGCATTATGCGCAATATTTACAATTTTCATTTACATAGTGAAGGAAATCGTATCGCTGGATACGAAAGAGGAAAACAGAAGAGCATTTCACCAGCGTTATGAACCGGTATTGACAATGTAATTGCCAAATGCATTAACGATTCTGTGCTCCTTAGCACTTTAATTTCTTGTATTTCATACATAAACGGAATATATTTCGATTAAAACATGACTATACTAAAACATTTTGTATATTCTGTTGTTTTCATTTTTTGCTATGAATTAACTATTTATAAGAGTATAGTCGATAAATATTTAAACACATTTTAAGAAAGTTGTTAAACATACATTATTGCTAAATTATTATTTTATTCTAAGTTTATATTGAATATTTTATGATTATTTTGAATAAAGATTAATCATATATTTTGTAGTGATTGTTTGTTTTGACTAATGTCTGATTTTCCTATATGACATATATGTCGTAACTTTTTGAAAACCAATACAAGTTACATTGTATGTGTCTTAGTCAAACATGACATATCTGTACCTATCTCGTGTGCATTGATGCATAACAAAGTAATGTTGTTGTATGTTGTTTAGAGTCACTTTCAACAATTTTTCAATCATAATACGACGGTGTCCACATGAGACAGAATTATACTGACACCGAGCAGACCAGACCTAGAACTATCCTCTAAATGTTGAGCGCCAAGCGGTAAGCTACTAGTTACATTTTCAAGTCTATAGTATGACCCGGTTGGGATCGAATTCACAACATTCCGCGTGCGAAGCGGACGCTCTACTACAAGACCACCGCTGCGATATATACCAAAGCGATACATTTATAAAAAGAAATAACTGAAAAATAAGTCGAATATTATCATTGTGATGGTGTGTCTACCACGCAATGCTGTATAACGGTTACCCGTAGTTATACGTGTATGAAGTATAAATGTAATACAATCGATTAACTTTTTTTTATCTTTGATCTAGAAAAGTATCATACGTTTCGTAAATATATGTTTGTACAATCTGTAAACTACGAGGTATGTCATCCTGTGGTTTTGTTGGAATCAAATATATGAATTTATCACATAATTTTCGGTACAGAAGTGTAATAAGTCCATGACATATTTTTATATCAATCTAGTGTAATATCACTTCTGATTGAACGCTCGGTGTATCACTTCTGATTGAACGCTCGGTATATCAATCTAGTGTAATATCACTTCTGATTGAACGCTCGCTGTATCAATATAGTGTAATATCACTTCTGATTGAACGCTCGGTGTATCAATGTAGTGTAATATCACTTCTGATTGAACGCTCGCTGTATCAATATAGTGTAATATCACTTCTGATTGAACGCTCGGTGTATCAATCTAGTGTAATATCACTTCTGATTGAACGCCTTGTGTATCACTTCTGATTGAACGCTCGCTGTATCAGTCTAGTGTAATATCACTTCTGATTGAACGCTGGCTGTATCAATCTAGTGTAATATCACTTCTGATTGAACGCTCGGTGTATCACTTCTGATTGAACGATCGCTGTATCGCTGTATCAATCTAGTGTAATATCACTTCTGATTGAACGCTCGCTGTATCAATATAGTGTAATATCACTTCTGACTGAACGCTCGGTGTATCAATCTAGTGTAATAACACTTCTGATTGAACGCCTTGTGTATCACTTCTGATTGAACGCTCGCTGTATCAGTCTAGTGTAATATCTTTTCTGATATAATATATTTTAAAATTATATCGGAACTCCCGTATTTTTATTGTTTTGCAATATTTGGTATCTATATAAAGGGCTAATCTGATATTTCAATGTATATTGGCAAATTTTCAGAACTTGTGTAAAAATCTGAATTTTATAGTTGATATGGATCAGTAGATGTATTCATGTTACTTGTAGAAAACAACACTAAAACGCATTGACGGTATTCAGTATAATCAACTTAGAAGGACCTTCAAGACGAACGGTAGTGTATTCGATATAGTGTTGGTCACACAGACTAGAGGTTGCGGGTTTGAAACCAATTTCGACCCATTTACTTCTAAAAAAACAACACTCAGTAATGGTTTTACCCAGAAAACTTACTTCGCAATCGAGCTAATATATAAATGATCTTACATTCGTGCTTATTTAGTATTGAATTTATTAAACGAGTTGAAAAACATATGTTATGCGAGGCTCTGTCGAGCATTATATCATTTTTCCCAACTAGTTTGATAAATTCAATAATAAATGAGCACGAATGTAAGATTCGTTTTATCACATAACTCGGAACAGTTTACATTTACCATGTATTTAACATATCTTCTCTTTAAGGAACAAGAAATAAATCGAGTAAATGTGTTTCCATGAGTCATCGTATGATGTAACGTTTCAAAATAACGTCATTTAGCCATGGCATATCGACGTCATTAATATATATTCGGTTTATAATCCGACAGTACTTCGGCAATTTACGTACGAGAGCCGAGTTAAACGCAAAATACCGAACGATGAATCGGAAGTGATATGCACTGTAAATTGTGTGATAAGAACTAATAGGAAATAACATATATTTGTCTACAACTGAGATGAAAATATGTCTCAATTTTAGGGTGCATTAGCCTTGTTATTTGAACTTCTTTTGTATAATATATATCATGAGAAAAGTGTCCATGAAAAGTCAACATTAAAAATATAATTCGAAGTATGAATGGTCCATTATAGCATCACTCGGAACACCTGGCTATTACTACGTAATTATCCGAGCATGCCGGAGATCGCCGAGTAGTTACGAACGTTGTAGCATGTTTAGAACATTAGATCGGACATGTTTTACAGGGAACCATCTAAGTCAAAGTCGTACTGATTCACGTACGTAACACAGATATATAACTTATACATTAAATGTTTTGCGGACAGGGAAGCAATCACGTGTATCAATTGTTTATCTTCTATTCTGTTTTGCTTCAGCACAGTACGTTTAAAGTAAATAGTTTCTTTCTATTGACTCAGTGCTGTTATTTCTGATTCATTAGAATTTGGGGTAGTCGCATAAATAATCCTTGTTTCTTCTTCTTTATAAATGCATTTTCCTTATTTTAATGCCCTTTTTTTATTTGAATGGCATTTTTTATGTTTTTTGAACATTTTGAAAGCATGTCATGTTTGAATTGTTAATTTAGAAAAAATGGGGTATGAATACATGATATTGGAAGTCTACTTTCACTTTGTCAACAGTGTACACACTGAAAAGGAAAAAATGACACATGATCTTACTTTTATCGTTATATTTTGGTAGTGCAGATGTTGACAAACAACATAATGCAAGTTTCACTTCTTTCATTTATGAATGACAAGCCTTCAAAGCTTTATTATTTGATATAGAATAAAGACAAAAATCAATGGTGGGGTTACACCTTGAGGATGGAATACCGCTTTGGCCGGTGTGTGGTATGGCGTATGAGATATACAAAAAGGCAATACTTGTTCTGTGTGATATTAGTATGTTGTGCTAATTATACAGATATCGGCCAGTAGTTACACATAGTTAATGTTTTCCGTATTATATATGTAACCGTCTATAATCTGTAGAACGGACCCAGCTCTCCAAATTAGGTCCGTTAAATAGCTGTTTGGAAAGTCATATTTGAGCACGTTGATTGGCTAGTTGCTTCAACTGTGAATGACGTCACAGTTTAGTAAGCGTTCAATTGCTATGAATTGTGGGACAGACATAGAATTCCCTGCCGTTTCATCAGTGGTTAAAGACCTGATTAGGGAGGTATCAGGTTCTGGGATAGACTTAACCAACTATAGATAAAGATTATGTGCGGATAACATACGTGTCAACTGTACACTTGGTGGGCGGTAAAACTGGTATACATAAACTAAATACACATAACATATAATACATATAACATATACAATATATATACTTGATGCCTCTAAAATGCAAGTATGGGTATTGTACCAAATTCAGATGTGGAATGAATGATAAATTTAACCTAGACAAATCACTCTCACATTGTTTTTCAGTTTTATTCCAACAATTTCATCACTTTAAAACTTAATTTTAACAAATAAATTGCGGTCGACATTTATGAACCGACAAAAATGATAACATATCCTGAATAAAATATTCTCAATATTCACAAACATGATGTTGTTTTAAAGACATAACTTATATCATAGTCAGATATCTCTAGAAGTACTCGAATGACATCACTTGGTTCGTTCGTCTAACCTTTACGTGGCGGGCACCTGTTGCGAAAGCATGCTATCTTTGTACAGCCTGCTCTCTGAAAAAAATATGGCATATGGCGAATTAAATTTTGTTTGTGAAGTATAATATACAGGAACTAACATCGTACTTGTGTTTATGAAGAAATATCTGAGCATATACCAATTTAAACAATCATTTTGTATGTCGAGTTCCACATTGGAATATATTACAGTCACGGGAGTCGATGTCTATGTCGAGTTCCACAATGTATTATATTCCAGTCACAGGAGTCGATGTCTATGTCGAGTTCCACAATGGATTATATTACAGCCACGGGTGTCGATGTCTATGTCGAGTTCCACAATGGATTATATTCCAGTCACAGGAATCAATGTCTATGTCGAGTTCCACAATGTATTATATTCCAGTCACAGGAGTCGATGTCTATGTCGAGTTCCACAATGGATTATATTACAGCCACGGGTGTCGATGTCTATGTCGAGTTCCACAATGAATTATATTCCAGCCACGGTAGTCGATGTCTATGTCGAGTTCCACAATGTATTATATTCCAGTCACAGGAGTCGATGTCTATGTCGAGTTCCACAATGTATTATATTACAGCCACGGGTGTCGATGTCTATGTCGAGTTCCACAATGGATTATATTCCAGTCACAGGAGCCGATGTCTATGTCGAGTACCACAATGAATTATATTCCAGCCACGGATGTCGATGTCTATGTCGAGTTCCACAATAGATTATATTCCAGTCACAGGAGTCGATGTCTATGTCGAGTTCCACAATGGGTTATATTACAGCCACGGTAGTCGATGCACAAGTCGAGTTCCACAACGCGTTACATTTAATTCACAGGAGTCTGTGCCTTAGTCTTGTTCCACATTGGGTTATCGCCCAGTCACGGAAGTCGATGTCGTGTTCAACAAAAAAATATTTTCCTTTCATAATAGGTTATTTCAAAGTTGACTTTCACTATGTACCGTTTGAAAAATCATGTTTTAATCAAAAGAGTCGAATCTGACCATCACTTAAATTAATATTTTAACATTTTAGAAAAACTACGAGTATGTTTGAAGTTGCAAATTTGCTGTATTGTGCTTTCAAAGGAAAGAAAGTAGAATAGTGTTGTTGTTTTCCCCTTTATGACTACAAGTGTGTGAAATAAAATCAACAGTTTTCAAGTGTTAAACCACTATGTAAAACAAAAACGAAATTAAAGATATGCAAATACTTTGGAACAATATACATTTTAAATGCATTTTGTCAAAACACGGATTTAAACGAAAGATAAAATTGAGTTGTGTCCCTTAGAAGCAAAACATAAATTATGACGCCTACATCAAGTGGTAATGCTTAAAAGGAAACATTTATAGATAAGATATAAAGATAAACAGTTTATCATTTGAGCTAATATGTATTTGGCTGCAAAATACGAAACACAAGCACTCACGTATGGGTTATGACTGGTGCATTTGCATTTATTACAACCGTCGAAGTAATGGGCATTTACAGAAACGGTTTTTCCATAGCAATCCTTGCAAGGTTCTGAAACGAGAATATCCCATTGTTTTATTTAAGTAATAACCACAATGATGTTTAGTCACTTTCTTTTGTGTTATACAATATAATGTAATAAAAACAATTATAAAAAAAAAAAAAAAACATAGAGAAAATAATGAGATTTTGAAAACAAATTAATTAATTATATCTAAAATACTATTGTGTGTAAAGGTGTTTGTGATAAAAGATGTGTTAAAAATTTTTTTTCTTAACCCTGTTTCATAAAAGTCCCTCGAATAATATTGGTTAAAAGGCAATGCGTACTAGTATGCTGATGTAACAATAGAAACAGTGGATAATATGCGTTTGGCGATTTATTTAAAAAAACACTCCATTTTCAAAAGTGCCGTAAAAGCGACTCATACTTTCTTAATAACCGATATTAATGTGGTACTATATAACCTACAGAGGATCTTACATGGGTGCCTATTTATTTCTGAAAATATTAAACGAGTTGGAAAACACATATTACGCCAGGCTCTTTAGCACCTAACTCGAGAAATGTACATTTACAATTTATTTAACAGATCTTCTAAAAGGAACGAGGAAAAAAATGGACATATTTGTTTCCGCGAGTCATCGTAGTAACGTTTCAAAATAACTTTAACTATGACAAATCGACAAATTCATATATTCGGGCAAGACCGAAGGTACTTCGGTAATTTACGTATACGGAAAACGCCGAGCGATGAATCGGAAGTGATATTACACTTGGTTATCAAAAATATGTCATGGGTATCTTATACTCCTGCACCGTCATTTACGTGATATATAGTGGATCTTATACGAGTACTCACTTATTATTGAATTTATTAAACGAGTTGACAGAGTCTCGCATCATATCATTTTTGCCAAGATTTTAATAAATTAAACAATAAAATAAAATGTTTATCAATAACTCAGGAAAAGTGTACATTTAACATTTAATTTTCAGATAACATCAATAACAAACGATAAAAATCACGCATATCATTTTCAACCAGTCATCAAAATAACGTAATTTTGCCATGACAAATCATGTCATATACATATTCGGGCAGTCGGAGAGTACTCCGGATTTTTTACGCACGAAAGCCGAGTTCATACGGAAAACGCCGAACGATAACTAGGTAGTTATATTACACTAGGTTAATATAAAAAATATGCCATGATTACACTCCTGTACCGTAAATTATGTGATAAAACAAGCTGAAGGTATTAGTATATTGTGGTTACAGTAAATAAAATGGATAATTTTCAAAATTGATGTACTACTATATAACATAGTGTAATACTTACTCGGACGGAACACTGAAATGATAAATTGTAAATGAGTAAATGATAATTAATATTGTTTATTACATTTGAATACGTCAATACGATTTACCATGTGCTTTCGAATATTCTAAACAATAATTTTTTTGTTCTTGTGATCTATAATTCTGTTTGAGTTACCAGAGGTCCTTCTTGGCCGAGTGGTCGAAAGCACCATATCAAGAATACTTACTTCTCACCGATAAGGTCGTAGGTTCGTCGCTTCAAAGACTTTATTTGATAAAGTTTGCCACTTACTTGCGGAAGGACAATGTTCTATTCAGATTCATTCTGAAGTTTTCTTGCACCAATAAAACTCGTAATGCCATATATGACATGAGATGTGTTAAAGAAACACAAACACACACGCACGTACGCACGCACACACACACACAAACAATTACACTTAATATTTTAAAATGATTTAGTGTAGTTAAAATAAGAGAGACTGAATGAGGGGAATGAAGAATAAAGAGAAAGAGAGAGAGCTGGAAGAGAGTAGGAACAAAGATATATATATATATATATATAGAGAGAGAGAGAGAGAGAGAGAGAGAGAGAGAGAGAGAGAGAGAGAGAGAGAGAGAGAGAGGAGGGAAGAAGTTAGAGAGGAAAGAGACGTTCTGATTATTTGAATTTTTTATTCATTTGTAAATATAGTATCAGCGATAATAATATATTTGTGTGAACAGATGAGACAACGTTCTGCATTGCACAAATAATTGCATTCATTGTATTAATTTTATCAAAACCCTTTTAGGTGGTTTTATGGTTCGTCTCAGTCATGAACCATGAATTATAATCTCCACACGAAATATTTAATATGTTTTCTTTAAATATGATTTCGTCAGTGACAAATGAAAAGTGTCGACGAGGAAGCTCAACAGAACACAATGAAACATTATAACACAAAAACAACAGTTACAAGAAAACTTGGTTGTAATTATTTACAAATCTATAAATAAATCATAAATTGTTTTAACCTTTGTGGCACATATTCCATAGACATCCTCTCTTTCTACAGGTTGCCCTCTGGAAAATATATATCTATCATTAGACAACATAAAATTTACCTACACAATAAAACACTATAAATAGATGAAATAACTTTATGTAATATATAAGATATACCATCATATGATTTAATATTTACTGTTTGTGACCTGCATGTACTGAACGGAACAGCTAACCCCATCCCATTTATTTATTTCTGATATCTTCGCTATACATATTTAGTTGCGTTATCAATATTGGTATACAGCCTTAACAGACAATTATGTATTGATTTGGCATAGCAGTGTTATTTTTTATTCAAGTCAATATTTAACGGAAATTGCTTTCAAATTTATATTCTTTTTTAGAAAAATACACAAAAGGTCAGGTACATAAAAAGTCAGGTGGCGAGTTAGCTGTCCCAATCAGTATATAACACTAGACGACTTAAAGTTTACTTTATTTAAACTACACGATACAAGAAATAGCAATATAAGTGTAGCCATGAAGCTAAAAGATGATATTAATATTTTCTCAGTAAAGACCCAATACATATCACTTTTAAAGGGATTATATTAGTTTAAACAATATTTTATTCACATAAGTACATATATTTAGCATACATTTAACAATAAAGTCATACGTTTAACGAATTATGTGGAAAGGATACAGAAAAAAGCTTTAGAAGCTTGTGTAAATCTGCTTCCATAATAGTTATTTTACATTTCTTATAAACTTTATCATATTGTTCCGAAATAATTTCAATTTGGCCAAATGTGCAAAAATTGGTTAAAGAAATAATGGTTTATTCAGAATATTTCAAAAACTAAAAAAGAGACTATTGGTTGAAGAGAAGGAAAGAAAGAAAGAGACTCCACTGATTTTATTTTCTTTATCGGTTCATTTCGATACAGGGGATAGGTTTTTTCCAAGTTTATGTTTATCAATCCAATCCATTCATTAATTGAGGGATTATATTGGCAAGTAACACAAACACGCTGTTAATCCAGACTTTTCCTGTATGCAGTGTGCACAAAATAATGCTTATGTATTGACGTAAAACCTTTATTTACTTGAAAGTTATCAAATTAATAGTAATTGAATATTGGTAAAAACTTTAATACGTCCCGCAATAAAGTATTGCGCAATATTTACATTGAACTCCGTGAACTTCCAAAACAAAGCCCCGAAAACGAGATCGGGAACGAGTCTTCACGATGTTATCCGATGATTGATCGGAAACCCGAAAGCGGTTCGTTGAAAATTGCAAATGTAAATGAAAACAAAAACGATTCGCACAACGACACATACATTATACAGCCATAAAAGATGCACGGAACCATGAACGCCGATTGAGAAGTTCGTTTCTGCAAGGGATCATATTCGAGTCATGGACATAGATTATAACCACGGGCGGCGATTGAGAAGTCCGTTTCTGCAATAAGTCGTATCATAAACATTGACGCTGACTGTGATGTAAAGTTTTATTCGAGTCATGGGCATATATTCTACATTGGGTCATAGTCCAGTCATGGGCGTAGAATGAAAAGTCCTCCTCTACAATGTGTGATATTATAATCATGGACACCGACAGAGAATTTCATTTCTACAATGGTTCATATTCTAATGAAGACATGATACATACGTGTATTTTGAAGATAATTTTAAATATGCACCAGACTTCGATCATGGGAGAGTTTTGCGATGTCGAAATTCCAATTGATCGACGCTTTTATATTGACGACCGATTTCAAAAACAACGTTCACGGTGGAACATACTGCACTTATGGCAAAGTATTTCAAAGAAAATACATTTTTATTAATCTTGTTTCAGTAAAACTGTTTTTTATACTGGAAAGGTTTATAAGTTACATATATCATGAACCAGTAGGTCTTACTTTACAAATTACGAACCACAAGCACTTACCCTTGGGGAATGACTTTTACATTTACAGTTATTACAACCGTCAAAGTATTCGGCGTTTACAGAAACGAGTTTTCCGTGGCAATTCACACATGGTTCTGAAAACATAATAATTCATTGTTTCATTCAAATTTAAAACGGTTACCGATGTAATGCCATTCCGTTATAAACCGTTATCGGTTGTGCGACAATGGAACGGATGGAATGCTCAGTTACAGAAATTGCCTCCTACCAAAACTTATACAGAGGCAACAGCTTTACACTTTGAATATACCTGTCTTGTTGCACGTTTATTATTAGTATTCTCTTACTTCACATACTTATGTAAAGTCCAAGATTACATTTGCGAGAAGAACATGAGTCGTTTTCATTTTTAGAAGATGTAACCTATATGTCTTTATACTATATGCATGTGGGTGCTGTCGTAATTGACCTGGTGCGGGCTGTCAATCAAACAAGACGATAACCCAATCACCGATCGATATTGGTTTCTGCGCCGCCTTTTCCGTAAAAACTACATTGTATTTACTCGGACAAAGAACGCCATGTGGCCGGTGGGCGGGGCAATAGTCGTCCACGTGTCAGATCAATTGTTATAACAATAGAAGGTATAATCTGGTGATGTCATTTTCATACAAATGGTCTTGTGACATGGTAAGAACGAGACTGTGTGTACCTGTAAAAACAGGTTTGGGCTGTTTGATTACAACTCAAGATTCGAGGCTTTATTCAAATCTCGGTGGCATTGGGAATGCACTATCGTGGTCTTTCTGGCATCCTTAAGTTCAATTAGATGACCTTCCTGGTGACCTTCTGAAAACAACACCGAAACGTAGCTTGGAACAGTTGTCGGTGGTGAGAAGCAGATGATTTTTACATTATTTAATATTAATGAAACCGACTATTTTATGAAGAAAATAAGTATGCTTTTACACAGATTGAGGTTGTGAAATTAATATTATAGTTTGAATTGTATAACAACCTGTTTAATATCCTTTTTTAATATCCTGTTTAATATCCTGTTTAATATCCTGTTTCATGAAATTCATACAAATGATAAGCATTGTTATTTGTTTTATTTATCGCCAAAGGTTAAGGATGTCGCTCGAACGACGGCAACGAAAATGACACATCGTTATAAAGAGTTATATTATTTTTGTGCAACGTGTTCCCGTAACTCAATTTGCAAATAAAAACAATATACTTAATGAAACATAAACCGTCGTTATCATAATTCGTTTATGACGTTACCCCTTTTTATCACATAACTCAGAAAAATAGTACATTTAACATTTTTCTAACATATCATGTTAAAAAAGAACGAGCAAAAGTCTACCATATATGTTTCCGCCATTCGTCGTATGACATAACGTCTGCAAATAACGTCATTTTACCATGACAAATTGACGTTATTTATATATTTAGGGAATTCAAAACACAGTTCGGCATTTTACGTAAGAGAACCGAGTTATACGGAAAACACCGAACGATGAATCGGAAGTTATATTACACTAGGATATGTCATGGATGTATTACACTCCTGCACGGTAAATTATGTGATAATAAGAATTAAGCAAACGGTAAGATAAATATGACACGTATCAAACACCTCCCTCTGTATGAGGCTCTAGGATCTGCAAACAATGATATTGAAGTTTTGAAAACTATATCTATTTTATCTCTTATTCTCATTGAATGAAAATGTACCGAATGTGATTAATTAAAACCCAATGTACTGCATGTACCTTTCCATTTAACCCATCAGATCAAATGTTACCAGGCGAAAAAAAAACAAATGGTAAAGTGCAGTTCTGTTCAATTCTAATTTTAAGCGATGTATGATATAACTATATTAAGTAGACAAACAGTCCAATGTTAAATAACCAGCAGTGATTGGCGATAATGATTAAATACTATATAAAACATACTTACTTGTCCGAAATATTCTGCCTGAAACGATTAATTGATATGAATTAGTTCTTATGTATGCAAACATTGAATAAGTAGGTATATATATATAGTTATTACGCTGGACTATGATCAGCAAAAAGAGTTCGAACATTGTCTCTGTATTGAATCTTATTTATACATAACGATCGCATAATTGATACGTTAAGTATATCTGCCTGGATACTACGAGGTATGGCCCAAACGTAATAGGACGACCCTGTCAATTTCGTATTTAGGGCGTCACGTGTAAATCAATGGTTTCATTGGATAGATCAACACCTCCCCTATTGCCATAAAATATCAACCAAATTTCAGTGATTGGTAAGTCCATGCAAAAGTCACCATGGTAACGCGAGTTTAGAAGTACGGGGACATTTGATATTAGACGTCATTAAACATATCGCATTGCTTTGGAAAGCAGACAACTTCCTCAATATAACGCCAAAGAGCAGACGTAATTTCAATTCATGCGCGAACGTCAACTTTCAACGTAATCAACGGACATTTGAATATTATGCTCACTTTTTGAAATGACAAGTGCGGGTTTGTAAGGGAAAAAGTGGGCGACGTTACCCCAAAAGTGGAAATGCAGAGTCTGATTAAATTTTGTGTCTGGTGTGATATGACCCCCAGGATACTCTGAAGCTTATTTCGAACAGCAATTCAACAAACGACATATCCCGGAGTCTTGTGTATCGGCGGTACATTTTCTTCCTTTTTTGTGAGATGAGAGTCGGCAGCGACCTTTACAGTAGCAGACCTCGCCACATGCGACTTTTTTCGTTTTTCCTGCGACTCAAATCTAAGCTTCCTGGAACGCGCTTCCATGACCTTCAGGATCTGTGCCGTAGCGTGCATTCTGTGGTTAGAACCTATCCGTCATTATGGCATCGTGACATGTGAGTGCAGCGTCGTCGGAAATGTGTTTTGTATAACAGCTCATACTTCGAAAAATAATGTCTTACATTTGAATGTCTACTTCAAATGCATAGATCAGAAGCAAGAAAATGATCCACTGACTACAGAAAATAAAAATTTACCTGTTCAAACGTAAAATAATGTCCTTTAATAATATTCTTCTATATGTAGAAGGTATTTAAAATGAGTCTTTTAAGTTTTGGTTATATTATTTGCTTAAATTCAGAATTCATAAAATGTTTTCTTAACATATGTTTGCCTCTTTAACATTTTCTGATAGATTTAATGTATTCTGATTGATCATATTAGACACCACAGTGTGGTTTAGTGTCAGAGCGCCCATCTCACATGCGGAAGGTCGTTGGTCCGATCCCCGGCCGGACTTCATAAATAGTACAAGAAGCTTCCTCGATTGGCGCTCAGCATGTAGAGACTAGTTCTTGATCTGGTCGACCCGGTGTCAGTATAATGTGACTGGGTGGGGTATCATACCATGGGTCTGCAGCATGATACTCCAGTGTGTCTGCGCTCAGAATACTCTCTCGAGTAGACACCGTCGCAATATGATTAAACATTTGTTAATAGCGACGTAAAACACCATAAAATATTGAACAGATTGTTTCTAATTGTAACTCACACTTACCTGCATCCGCCAAAACCAAACAAAATGCGACCACTATCAGAACCATACACAGTTTCATGACTAGATGTTATTTTTTCTATAGCGAAAATAATAATAAATATCAAGTTTTAATATATGTGTTTTATATCCATACTGTCACGGACATCCTCAATCCTTGACACGTGATCATGTTGGTAAAGAAAGAAGTATATCCTGCTGTCAATATGTAAGTGTGTGTACGGTTTACACCGATATCACTCGTGCTTGTTACCAAATTATTTATAAAATAACATAGACCAATCAAAGCATTTTACCAGTGTGGTTATTATATTAACACAATTATGTTTAATGACGTCAATACAACGTTCATTCTAGTGTAAACAACAAAAGCAGGATTACCCGCACCTCGTAAAAACAAACTTATCGAAAAGATTTCTTATCATTGTAACACCATAAGTATCAGTAAAGATAATCATATGCATATAAATGAAAACATTCACGTACGTTTGGACTATGGTCTGTACAGGTGCAACGCCCAAAGTATCTTATATACCTCTGGTCAACACCAACAAGGTGACCCCTACAATTAAAACAAGGTCTACCTCCTGAAAAATACCATGGCACAATGTCATAATGAAACAGAAAGTTACCACCACTATGTTATAAGGTTTTATTGACATTTATTGCAAACTGCTACCGGCGAGTTACTAACACTGTTTTATAAGGTTTTATTGAGTTTATTGCATACCCCTTACGGCGAAAAACCAACACTTTGTTATCAGGTTGTATTGAGTTTTATTGCATAACGCTACTGGCTAGTAACCAGCACTATGTTATAAGGTTGTATTGAGTTGTATTGCATATCGCTACTGGCGACTTACCGCACTATGTTATAAGGTTTTATCGAGTTTTATTGCATACCGCTACTGGCAAGTTACCAGCACTATGTTATAAGGTTGTATTGAGTTTTATTGCATAACGCTACTGGCGGCTTACCAACACTATGTTATAAGGTTTTATTGCGTTTTATTGCATACCGCTACTGGCGAGTTACCAACACTATGTTATAAGGTTGTATTGAGTTTTATTGCATACCGCTACTGGCGACTAACCAGCACTATGTTATAAGGTTTTATCGAGTTGTATTGCATACCGCTACTGGCTAGTTACCAGCACTATGTTATCAGGTTTTATCGAGTTTTATTGCATACCGCTACTGGCGAGTTAGCGCACTTTGTTATAAGGTTTTATCGAGTTTTATTGCATTCCGCTACTGGCGAGTTACCAGCACTATATTATAAGGTTGTATCGAGTTGTATTGCATACCGCTACTGGCGAGTTACCGCACTATGTTATAAGGTTTTATCGAGTTTTATTGCATACCGCTACTGGCGAGTTACCGCACTATGTTATACGGTTTTATCGAGTTGTATTGCATTGCGCTACTGGCGACTTACCAGCACTATGTTTTAAGGATTTATCGAGTTTTATTGCATACCGCTACTGGCAAGTTATCAGCACTATGTTATAAGGTTGTAATGAATTTTATTGCATACCGCTACTGGCGAGTTACCAGCACTATGTTATAAGGTTTTATCGAGTTTTATTGCATACCGCTACTGGCGACTTACCAGCATTATGTTATAAGGTTGTATCGAGTTTTATTATGTTATAAGGGTTTATTGAGTTTTATCGCATACGGCTTCTGGCGGGTTACCAGCACTATGTTAGAAGGTTTTATTGAGTTTTATTTCATACCGCTTCTGGACTTTATTTGATTTGTACGTGATTCGACATTCTTTACACATGCATATAAACCAAAAAAATAAATATTAATCTTAGAGTGAACTGTTTATGCATTTAAGAGAAAAAACATTTGGTGATATATTTGATGACACTACTTATAATAATCTTCAAACTCATGAACAAATTTCATACTGGGTCCAGTCTAGAAACCATGATCACCCAGATGTTATTTTAGAATTTTAGTGTGGTCCGGTGATAGAGCATCGGCCACGCGAACGGAGGTTTTTGGGTTCGATCCTCCGCCATGGCTATGTGTGGTATCTTTTAGCAAAACACCTTTTCCGCATATGCTTAATACCGAATCCACCCATGAGACTTCGGGTATGATTTTGTAAGTTGTAAGAACTTGTTTCACAATCGAAGTAAAATGGAACAGTTTTAACTAAAACACAAAAGCATCAATAACTGTTTTTAATATTATTAAAAGCATTGTCAAACATCTAAAGCACATTTATAACACTGTCACGTATCTAAAGCACATTTATAACACTGTCACGTATCTAAGTCACATTTATAACACTGTCACGTATCTAAATCACATTTTTAACACTGTCACGTATCTAAGTCACATTTATAACACTGTCACGTATCTAAAGCACATTTATAACACTGTTACGTATCTAAGTCACATTTATAACACTGTCACGTATCTAAAGCGCATTTATAACACTGTCACGTATCTTAATCACATTGATAACACTGTCACGTATCTAAGTCACATTTATAACACTGTCAAGTATCTAAAGCACATTTATAACACTGTCACGTTTCTAAGTCACATTGATAACACTGTCACGTATCTAAGTCACATTTATAACACTGTCACGTATCTAAATCACATTTATAACACTGTCACTGTCTCACTTTTGATGAGTTACACTTCCGGTTAACTGTCGGTAACAGTCGTAATAACATTGTCACTTATAGTCCGGCAGATACAGCACTGAACCTTGCATGGAAGTGTATAGTAACTTTTTTTGATGATTATGGTAGTTTAGGCATTGCTTATGCAAAATCAGCTTGATGACATATTGTCATCATTGAGCATTTTATAATATTCAAGATGGCCGCCAATATGGCGGCAAATGAATTGAAAATACTGTTTTCCCCACATTTTAGTTTTATAAGTGCAAATAAAATGTTTTTGATAAATAAATTGTATTAAGTAAATATGCCACTACCACCTAAAATATAAAACTTACACAATTTACAATATATGCGAATGAAATATTCTTAAATAATTTCCCACTACAACGATTTACTAGGTTTATATACAGCTGTTGTAATACCTTGGTGCAGTCTATCTCTGTTTTATTTTACTACTCTTGTCAAACTATATTTTAACATAATTTGTAATTAGTAATTAACTTACACGTGGAATAGAAAAAGGTAAACGTAATGTTCATGTTAATGATATGTAGACAGTTTTCATCATAATGTCCATGCTATAATTTATAGGGGTAGCGAACATGTTGGATTGAAAGAGGTTCCCTGAGAATGTCATATCATTATTTAAAGAGTGGAGTTGTTTATGCGGAACATTTTAATATTAAGAGTTTGAAACTGATCTAAACAATTTCGCTGAGAGAAGTGAAACCACGAAGTAATGAGTAGATGATGTAATAAAACATTATTTATAATGGGTATGTACATCAGAGCTAAGAGAAAAGCTGACTGGCCTTTGCATTTGGTAGCAGTTAAGCTTATGATGCCATATTTTTTTCCCAGCTAGCCATATAAATTACGCATGGTATGGAATCTACAACGCCAGGTCCATGGAAATTACTTTCATAATTTTTAGAAGAGTGATATGCTTAATGAAACCACGTTCGTGAGATATAGGCATGACAAGAGGGTAATACTTGGGATTATTCTGAAGTCAGAATGATTGGAAATATGGAGACTGAGTTTGCATGTTTGCAGTAGAGCTGAAGATATTTTGTCAAGTATGAGTCCCAATGATGATTAATGCAAAGACCTATCCAATCACGATTATAAACATGTATTGAACAACGCGACTAAACCCAACACCCATATTCTATTAAGTTAATATCTTCAGAGGTTAAATAGCTCCACAGAAGTAAATGTTGAATAAGCAGTTGCCCATGGTAGTAAGCAAATATGAAAGAAATTCGCCTGACAGCAGTGTCCATCAAATGATTTCGTAAACTGTTGAGACATAGGCTGTGTCAAAGAGACAAATAAAGGCAGGAGATGCTAAATTATTTGATAGGACTCTGATATACTCAAGATAAGGATTGCAGACAAGTTCACGTCATATAGGTCTGTACCGACATCATTGTTTACAGATACAGGAGATCTCAGAATTGCGAAATCAACGACATTACTGCAGAAAGAAGTATTGGAGTGACATAACTCAAATCAACTAACAGACAACTAAGCATATTCATAGACAAGTCTGCTGTTCTGTAATGGCCAATATATGTCTTTGGAAATATTATTTTGAGAACTGTCAGGTCTAATACATAAAAACTAAGATGTTTACCTAGTTTTCAACAGATATTCGCCATTCACCACAAAATATATCACATGTCCTTGTAGAGAAAACAGGTATGCAGGATACACCTGAACAACTCAACCTTAATATGCCGATTCCAGCTCAGAAAATAATTTTAACAGTAACTGTAATGACGCCAGCTGATAGCAATCATGTAGTTCCGTGAAAGACATACACACGTTCATAATCTTGTTGTTACATGTCTTGGAGAAAATGACATACCAATTGAGGTAAATAAATATATTGTTATTGAAACGGATGACTTTAAAATTACACACGAGGAGACAGATCTTAATATCCTGCACAAGTGATCATAGCAGCACATAAACTAAACAGAGGTATAACAGCAATTTCAATTGATACTGATGTATTTGTACTTTAACTTCATCATTATCTTCAGGAAACCCTAATAAATCTGTGCCAAGGGGATCACATGTTAAGGAACTGTATACATAAATATAACGACCATGGGCTGTCTGGTTGCAATAACGTGGCAAGGTATTGTGGTATCTGAAAAGGAATAGTCTTAAAAATATGCGGCTTCAGTAGTCACTAAAGTTGGTAGGCGATGTTAATTGTAAAACAATGCATACTTCAAATACTTTACCACTTACAACAGATTCTGAAACTTTGCTGGAAATGCAAAAAGAGCTCACAGACAGGCATGTATATGGAAACATGCATTGGATCCTGACCAACCAAGCATTGATACCCAAGTACTTTCCTATGGCAGTTCCAACAGAGCTAACATTTTCTCCTGCAGAATAATTGAAGATGATCAAATGTTAACATCCGATGGCATAAAAATGACGCTAGATATTCAAACAAATCAAACTTGTTTAGGAAAATAGTGGTCATATAAAAGGCCATGTGCTTTTAATTGCAAATGTATTTGTCACCTAAACACCAAACACATCAATCGTATGTAGCGTATGTATAGCTTATACTTATAGACATTTCCATCTTTATATTGCATTTCTAGCAAATTGGAGGCGATTTTGAACGTCGCGTCATCTTGTTTAGTTCAAAATGTTCAATGACACAACGTCTTCCCAGTCTGTCACCTAAACATCAAACACATTAAAATTATCTTTTGGTATGGAATTTATATATCTTTATAGCTTGTATATATCTTTTATCTGAATATTGCTTTTCGAGCAAATTGGCGACAATTTTGAACCTCATCTTGTTCTTTTTAAAATACTCAATGATGACAAAATGTCATCAAACATAAAAATCAAAGAACTATATATATACTATCATTTTAGCAATAAAATATTACTATACACTATCATGTGTGAATAATTGTATATCTAATAGTAATCAACATTTAAATATTGCATTTCGAGCAAATTGGCGGCCATTTTGGACGCATCTTGTTTATTTCAAAATGCTCAATGATGACAAAATGTCATCCAACATAAAATCAAAGAACTATATATAGACTATCATTTTAGCAATAAAACATTACTATATACTATCATGTGTGAGTAAGTGTATACCTAATAGTAATTCACATATAAATATTGCATTTTGAGCAAATTAGCGGCCATTTTGGACGCATCTTGTTTATTTCAAAATGCTCAATAATGACAAAATGTCATCCAACATAAAATCAAAGCACTGTATATTATTATAGACTATCATTTTAGCAAAAATATATTACTATACATTCTCATGTATAAATAATTACCTATAGTAATTTCCATTTAAATATTGCATTTCGAGCAAATTTAGGGCGATTTTGTTCACCATCTTGTTTGTTTCAAAATGTCCAATAATGACAAAATATCATCTCAGTTTGTCATTTTAACATTAAACACATAAAAATGTCCTTAGTATAAATAATGTCATACCTAATAGTAATTCTCATTCAAATATTGCATTTCTAGCAAATTTGCGGCCATTTTGGACGCCATCTTGTTTATTTCAAAATGTTCAATGATGACTAAAAGGTCATCCGACGTAAAATCAAAGAACTATATATGAACTACCATTTTAGCAAAAAAGAAATTTACTATACACCCTCATGCAAGGTTCAGTGAAATAACCGAATTGTCTGTCGGACTACATTTCAATTCATTTAGTGTTACTTATAGTCATTAATGGTAAAAGGCAAATAGCTCTTGTTCAGTTAAAAATGTTACTGATAGTCATTAATAGTCAAAGGGAAATAACTCCAATTTAGTTGAATTATTGCTACGTATAATTATTAATTTAATGGTCAAAGAAATAACGCTTGTTCATTTAGAAATGATACTTATAGTCATTAATGGTCAAAGGAAAATAACTCGTGTTCAGTTAAAAATGATACTTGTAGTCATTAATGGTCGAAAGGAAATAACTTAAGTTCAGTTGAGTTATCGTTACGTATATTTATTAATGGTCAAAGGGAAATAACCCATGTTCAGTTAAAATGATACTTATGATCATTAATGGTCAAAGGGAAATAACTCTTATTCAGTTGAATAATTGTTACGTATAGTCATTAGTGGTCAAATGGGAATAAATCTTGTTCAGTTGAATTATTGTTACATATAGTCATTATATTAATTGGCATTTGGCCATTAATTAATATACAACAATTCAACTAAACAAAATGTATGTCCCTTTGACCATTAATGACTAAACGTAAAAATAATTCAACATAAAAGAGTTTTTTTCCCTTTGACCATTAATGACAACATGTAACAATAATTCAACAGAACTGGAGTGATTTCCCTTTGAACCTTTATTACTATACGTAAAAAATTATTACTATATGTAAAAAGTAATAATTATAGACTATCAGTTATATTTTTTAACTGGAAAAGAGTTATTTCCCGTTGACCTTTAATAACTAAATGTAACAATAATTCAACTCAACAAGAGTTATTTCCCTTTGACAATTAACTAATATAAGTAACAGTTTTTATTTGAACAAGAAGTATTTCCCTTTGACCATTTATGACTATAAGAAATATTTCTAACTGAACAAGAGTTATTTCCATTTGACCATTGACAACCCTACGTAACAAAATTCAAGTGAACAAGAGCTATTTCCCTTTGACCATTATAGACTATAAGTAACATTTTAATTGAACAAGAGTTATTTTCCTTGTATCATTAATAACCATATGTAAAAATAATTCAAATGAAAAAAAAAGTGATTTCCCTTCGACCATTATTTACTATACGTCACAATAATTCAAATGAACTGGAGTTATTTCCCAATGACCGTTAATAATTATACATAACACTACTTAACATGTACTGGAGTAATTTCCTTTAGACGATTAATAAATATACGTAACAATACTTCAAATGAACTACAGTTGTTTGCCTTTGACAATTAATAAATATACGTAACAATAATTCAGCTGAACTGGAGTTATTTCACCATTATTTACTGTTGTTTTTTTTTTTGCCTTTGACCATTAACAAATATACTGCACAGTAATTCAACAAAACTGGAATTATTTCCCTTTGACCATTTATAGTTCTATGTAACCATAATTTCACTGAACTTGATTTATTTAAATAATGACTGGAGTTATTTGCTTTTGACCATTAATAAATCTACGTTACACTAATTCAACTGAACTGCAGTTATTTCCATCGGACTATGCGTAACAATAATTCAACTGATCTAGAATTATTTCACTATGACTATTAATAACTAGACGTAACAATAATTCCCCTGCACAAGAGTTATTTCCCTTTAACCATTAATGACTTTCAGTAACATTTTTAACTGAACAAGAATTATTTCCCTTTGACCATTATTGCCTATAAGTATCATTTCTAACTGAACAAGGGTTTTTTTCCATTTAACCGTTAATAACTATACGACGCAATTATTTAACTGAACTGGAGTTATTTCCCTTTGACCATTAATGTCTATAAGTAACAATAATTCAACTGAACAATAGTTGTTTCCCTTTGACCAGTATTAACTATACGTAACAATAATTCATCTGAACAAAAGTAATTTCACTATTAATGACTATAAGTAACATTTTTAACTGAACAAGCGTTATTATCATTTGACCATTAATAACTATACGTACCAATAATTCAACTGAACTAGAGTTATTTTTCTTTGACCATTAATAACTATAAGTAACATTTTCAAACTGAACAAGAGTTATTTTTCTTTGACAATTAAAAACTATACATAACAATAATTAAACTGAACCGGACTTATTTCCTTATAACCATTATAACTTTACTTAACAATAATTCAACTGAAAGGAGTTATTTCCCTATGACCATTAATAACTCTACATAACAATAATTCAAATGAGTTTTTTCCCTTTGATCATTAATAACTATACATAAAATAATTCAGCTGACCTACAGTTAATTCCCTTTAAGAATTATAGATTATCAGTAACATTTTTTTTACTGGAAAAGAGTTAATTTCCTTTGACCTTTAATTACTATACCTAACAACAACTCAAATGAACTAGAGATATTTCTCTTTGACCATTAATGAATATAAGTAAAATTTACCTAGTTATTGAGACTGTATACAAGATTAAAAAAAATATAGCAAAGCAAAGTTTGTTTATTTCTTTAAATATTTAATTTTTATCATATTTATCTCCACAGCTCAGCCATATTACGATTACCAAGGTGCATGTTGATGAAGTTTTGACAGATGGAGATGCATGTTGGGGTGATTCGTAAGTCTTCTGAACAATGAGAAAACAGAAATTCCTTACTGTTATGACTAAACAAGGATCCAGACATCAATATAATCAAATTAATATCTAAAACATGAGAAACAACAATAATCCAGACATCAAGATCATTGAAGTACTACCTAAAATATGAGAAAAATAGAAATGTATTGTTACGTACGGTTATTAATGATACAAGGAAAATAACTCTTGTTTAATTAAAATGATACTTATAGTCAATAATGATTAAAGGGAAATAGCTGTTATTCACTTGAATTTTGTTATTAATGGTCAAATGGAAATAATTCTTGTTCAGTTAGAAATATTACTTATAGTCATTAATGGTCAAAGGGAAATAACTCTTTTTCAAATAAAAATGTTACTTATATTCGTTAATGGCCAAAGCGAAATAACTCTAGTTTAGTTGAATTATTGTTACGTATAATTATTAAAGGTCAACGGGAAATATTTCTTTTCCAGGTAAAAATGTAACTGATAGTCTAAAATTATATTTTTTTACGTATATTTATTAAGGGTTAAAGGGAAATAAATCCAGTTCGTCTGAATTATTGTTACGTATCATAGTTATTAATGGTCAAAGGGAAATCACTCCAGTTCAGTTGAATTATTTTATGTATAGCTGTTAATGTTCAAAGTGGAATAACTTTTTTTCAGTTGAATTATTGTTACTTATCGTGATTATTAATGAAATATTGTTATTAATGGTTTAAGATAAATAACTCTTGTTCAGTTAGAAATGTTTCTTATAGTTATTAATGATCAAAAGGAAATAACTCGTGTTAAATTGAATTGTTGTCACTTATAGGCATTAATGGTGAAAGGGAAATAATTCTTGTTCAGTTAAAACTTGTTACTTATAGTAATTAATGATCAAAAGGAAATAACTCGAGTTCAGTTGAATTATATTTACGTATAGTTATTAATGTTTAAATGAAAATAAATCTTGTTCAGTTAGTAATGTTACTTATTGTCATTAATGGTCAAAGGGAAGTAAATCCAGTTTAGTTTAATTATTGTGACGTTTAGTTATAAATTGTCCAAGGGAAATTACTCATGTTCAGTTAGAAATGTTAATTATAACCATTAATGGTTAAAGGGAAATAACTCTAGTTCGGTTTAAAAATTTTACTTATAGTCTTTAATTGTTAAAGGGAAATAACTTTAGTTCAGTTGAATTATTGTAATAACTCAATTGAACAAGAGTGATTTCCCTTTGACCATTAATAACAATTCGTAACAATAAATCAATTGAACTGGTGTTATCTCCCTTTGACCGTTAATGATTACAAGTAACATATTTAACTTAACAAGAGTTATTTCCCTTTGACTATTAATGACAATAAGTAACAATAATTCAACTGTACAATAGATATTAATAGTTCTTGTTCACTTGAATTTTGTAACTTAGGGTTTTTACTGGTCAAAGGAAAAAAAATCTTGTTCATTTAGAAATATTTTTATAGTCATGAAAGTTCAAAAGGAAATAACTCATGTTCAAATAAAATGTGTTACGTATAATCATTAAAGATCAATGGGAAATAACTCTCTTCCAGATAAAAAAATGTAACTGATACTCTATACGTATTACTTTTTCACGTATAGTTATTAATGGTCAACGGGAATCAACTCCAGTTCATTTGAATTATTGTTACGGATAGTTATTAATGGTCAGAGGTAAAAAAATCTCCTTTTCAGTTGAATTATTTTAACGTATAGTCATTAATGGCCAAAGAGAAATATTTCTTGTTTAGTTGAATTATTGTTACGTCAATGAATAAATGGTCAAATGCCAATAACTCATGTTCAGTTAAAAATGTTTCTGATAGTCTTTAATGGTCAAAGGGAAATCACTCCATTTAATGTAAATTATTGTTACGTATAATTATAAATGTTCAAATTGTAACAACTCTTGTTCAGTTGAATTATTATTACTTATATTCATTAATGGTTAAAGGGAAATACCTCTTGTTTAGGTAAAAATATTACTTATAGTCATTAATGGTCAACTGGCAATAACACCAGTCCAGTTGTATTATTGTAACGTATCGTTATTAATCGTCAAAGGGAAATAACTCTTGTTCTAATAAAAATGTGACTGATATTCGTTAATGGTCAAAGGGAAATAACTCCAGTTCAGGTGAATTATTATTACGTATAGTTATTAAAAGACAAATATAAATAACTCTTTTCCAGTTAAAAAATGTAACTTATAGTCTGTAATTCGCAATGGAAATTAACAGTAGATCGGATGAATTTCTTTACGTATAGTTATTAATGGTCACAGGGAAAAAAAAAACTTTACAGTTGAATTATTTTTACGTATAATCATTAATGGTCAATGGGAAATATTTCTTGTGTATTTGAATTGTTGTTACGTATATCAATAAATGGTCTTATTGCCTATTTGCTATTAGCTATTTGCCTTTTACCATTAATGACAAGAGTTATTTCACTATGATCGTAACAATTTGAGTTATTTCAATTTGAACATTTATAACTATATGTAAGAATAATTCAACTGAACTGGAGTTATTTTCCTTTGACCATTAACGACTATAAGTAACATTTCTAACTGAACTGGAGTTATTTCCATTTGACAATTAATGACTATAGGTAACATGTTTTAACTGGACAAGTGTTATTTCCCTTTGACCATTAACAATAATTAAACTGGACTAGCGTTATTTCCCTTTGATCATTAATGACTATTAATACATTTTTAACTGAACAAGAGTTATTTCCCTTTGACCATTTATCACTATAAGTAATATTTTTAACTGAACAAGAGTTATTTCCATTTGAACATTTATGACTGTAAGTAACAGAAATTCAACTAAACCAGAGGTAATACCCTTTGACAATTACTGACTATAAGTATAATTTTTAACTGAATACAAGTTATTTCCCTTTGATCATTTATGAGTATAAGTAACATTTTAAAAGGAACAAGAGTAATTTCCCTTTCGCCATTAATAACTATACGTTTCAGTAATTAAACTTAACTGGAATCATTTCCTTTTGGCCATTAAAGGCTCATTAAACTTCCGAAATAGTCGTTTTTTTGTTTTAATTTAAGTCAGTTTTCTCTTCCAGATGATAGAATACATCTTTATTTGATCACTGAGAGACTTTGCGAACAACAAAATAAATATAAAGCACATTATTAATACATAGTTAAGAACGGGATTTGTGTACAAATTAATGTTCGTCTCTTTCCGATAAACACCTTCGGCAGAAAACGTGGAGCTACAAAGCTTGTTCGGAAACGCGTCGGTCGGTAATATAATTTAGATCAATGAAACATAGTATGGGGAACTGTAGGGGATGCGGTTAAAATTAAATAACCGCTTGTGTTTAGATAGTTTTAAGAACATCCCCTTCGTTCCCCTCAATGTATTGATGAACTGGAAACCACGAGCTAATTTATTGCATGCTATATAGAATTAAATATAAAATTACTTTTTTAATAATTGTGCTAAACTAACCACCCTTGGTAGCCCCTCAAAATTGACTGCAATAAAGTGTTATGTGACGTAATAGAGCGTGCGATAGTTCCACGCATATATGCATGGGAGGATCCTGAGAAAGAGTTTCTAGACCTCATTGATTTTCAGTGCGTATAAATAATATAATGTGTACTACGTTCAATACAGTTTTATTGCAGACATCAATATATTTAAAAAGAAAAGAAAACCCATATAACGATACATAATATTAGAGAAGCCATAATTGTTGTTAAATCTTGTTATTAACCCCTTATCTAACGGTCTAAATCTGCACACTACCACTACAGTAGTCTTTTGTTTATTTTCGAACACTGGCGGAGATACAGTCGGAAAGCAACCAGAATTACAAAAATGTAAACAAAAGTTTAAAGATCGAACCGCTCAGTTAAGAAAATAACATTTCGATCGAAGTAATTTATTTTCTCGCTATTTTTAAAACGGTCACTAAGGGGTCTACATGAATAGTTTTAGCAATACTTTAAACACATTTAATTACAATTATTTTTGTTATTATCAAAAAGTGGGCATTTCGGAAGTTTAATGAGGCTTTAATGAATATAGTAATATGTTTTAACTTAACAAGAGTTATTTCCGTTTGACCATTAACAATAATTCAACTGAACTAGAGTTATTTCCCTTTGATAATTAATGACTATAAGTAATATTTATAATTTAACAAGAGTTATTTCCCTTTGACCATTTATGACTATAAGTAACACCAATTCAACTGAACAATATTTATTTCCCTTTGACCATTAATGAGCATAAGTATTATTTTTAACTGAACACGAGTTATTTCCCTTTGACCATTAATGACTATAAGTAACATTTCGGAATGAACATGCTTTATATCCCATTGACCATTAATACATATACGAAACAATAATTAAACTAAACTGGAGTTATTTCCCTTTGATCATTAATGCCTGTAAGTAACATTATTTAACTGAACAAGATTTATTTTCCTTTTACCATCAATGACTATAAGTAACAATAATTCAGTTGAACTTGGGTTATTTCAATTCGAACATTTATAACTATACGTAACAATAATTCAACTGAACAAGAGTTATTTCCCTTTAAAAAATAACAAATATACCACAAATGACTGTACGAAATAATAATTCAACTGAACTGGAGTTGTTTCCTTTCGACCATTAATGACTACAAGTATCATTCCTAACTGAACACGGGTTATTTCCCTTTGACAATTAATGACTATAAGTAACATTTCTAAATGAACAAACGTTATTTTCTTTTGATCATTAATAATTATACGTAACAATAATTCCACTCAACTGGAGCCATTTCCATTTGACCATTAATGACTCTAAATAACATTCTTTAACTGTATAAGAGTTATTTCAATTTGAACATTTATAACTATACATAACAATAATTCAACTGAATAAAAGTTATTTCCCTTTGACAATTAAAGATTATGAGTAACATTTTTTAACTGAACAAGAGTTATTTCCCTTTGACCATTAACAACTATACGTAACACTAATTCAACAAACTGGATTTATTTTCCTTAAACACTTTTCATCTCTGTTTTTGAAGATCGAATTTTAATAGGCACTTCGGTCTTCAGTTGATTGTTGCTGTTTAATCCTGAGCACCGTGTGGGATTATAAAATACAGAAGTCCTGCAATGTTTCATTCTCACAAAAGGTGGAAAAGATATTTGGCAATTAGTAAAATGATACTTAGGAAAAGAATGTTTTATTTAGGACTTCGATCTTGTAGGTCTATTAAAATAAGTTTTAGTTGGTCCTGTATTATTTCTACAATGATTGTTTATAATATTTCTTTTCAGAACGCTGTTCTCCGTGCGAGCTCTGGGTGTACTTACTGTTGATTGCGGATACTGTCAGAACTTTGTTCTCTATGTGAGCTCTGGGTGTACTTACTGTCGATTGCGGCTACTGTCAGAACTTGCGAACCATTGGAGACGAGGTAATAAACCTGAAGCCTCACACACAAGGACAATTACAGTTGGTCGGTTGGAGGTAGGATATGATATACAGTTTGCAGTTTTAATCAAGTTAATGGGTTCTTAGTGGCTTACTGGTCTATGAAAGGTTATAAACAGCATTGGTTATTAGATACATAAGAATGAATCTTGGGAAGAAACACCATCTTCTGCAACTGCCAAGAAACGTGCAAGCTTTCTCACATAACTGTTTAAGTCAATCTTGGCTTGAACCCACGACCTAGAGGATGAGATGTAAATAATCTTTACACACCAGTGCCTAATAAAATTATGTTGAAAATACCATTTAACCGCATTATAATTGTAGGTCACAGTATATAAGAATGTAGAGGGTCCCGTGGCTAAGTGGTCACTTACCTCTTACCGCCAAGGTCGTAGGTTCGAGTCCCGATTACTCTAAAAAAAACTTTATTTGAGAAAATTTGCTAGTTTCTTGTTAAAGGACGGTGGTTCTACTCAGAATCCTTCTGAGCTCTTCCTTCACAAGTAAAACTGGATATGCCATATTTAACCTGAAAGTCTTCCTAGTGAGTTATGCTCAAAGTTTTCTTAGTCAGTTATGATCAAAGGAATCATAGTCAGTTATGCTCAAATATTCCTTGTCAGTTATGCTTAAAGTCTTCCTAGCCAGTTATACTCAAATTCCTCCTAGTCAGTTATGCTCAAATTATTCCTGGTTAGTTATTCTCAAATCAATCCTAGTCAGTTATGCTCGAAGTATTCCTTGTCAATTATGTTCAAATTCTTTCTAGTCAGTTATGCTCAAAGTAACCCTAGTCAGTAATACTCAAATTCCTCAAAGTCAGTTATGTTAAAAGTATTCTTATTCACTTATGCTCAAAGAATTACTAATCAGTTATTCTTAAATTTCTTCTAGTCAGGTTTGCTCAAAATATTCCTAGTCAGTTATGCTCAAAGTTATCTTAGTCGGTTTTTCTCAAAGTATTACTTGTCAATTATGCTCAAAGTATTTCTAGTCAGTTATGCTCAAAGTATTCCTAGTCAGTTATGCTCAAAGTATTCCTAGTCAGTTATGCTCAAAACCGTCCTAGTCAATTATGCTCAACTTATTCCTAGTCAGTTATGCTCGAAGTATTTTGACAAATCACGCTCGATGTCTTCCTGGGTAGAACTAGTAAATTAAGCTGGCGAATGAAGTGTCTTGCTCAAGGACACATCACATAGCCGTGGTGGAGGATCGAACCTCCGACCCCAGATCTTGGATGCGATGCTGTACCACTGGACGACGCGCTCCACTTTAGTCACAGTACGGTTAACCACTTCAATGGGTAATAGTATTAATAAACTGAAAGCACTGTATATACAATGACGGTTATACAATGACGTCACGGTACTGTTAACAACTCTTGTTGGTAACTATCTTAAATGTTATAAAACGACTTCACGGTCAGCATGTAACCATTTTTATAATATGATGTCAAAGTACTGCTAATCACTCCAGCAGGTAACAGTCTTTATAAAATTAAGTCATAGCACAGTTAACCGATCCAGCGGGTAAAAGTTTTTATAACATTAAGTCACAGTGCAGCTAACCGACCCAGCTGGTAACAGTCTTTATACTGACGTTAAGGTACTGTGTACCGCTCAACGGTAACAATTTTTAAAAATTGACGTCACGGTACTGTTAACCGCTCCAGCGGATAACACTCTTTATAAAATGATGTCTTAGTACTGATAACCGCTTCAGTGGGTAACAGTCTTATAAAATGACGTTACGGTACTGTTAACAACTCCAGCTGGTAACTATCTTAAATATTATAAAATGACTTCATGGTCAGCGGGTAACACTTTTTAAAATAATAATGTTGTCATAGTACTGTTAATCGCTCCAGCAGGTAACAGTCTTTATAATATTTAGTCACAGTGCAGTTAACCGCTCCAGCGGGTAACAGTCTCTATAACATTAAGTCACAGTGCGATTAACTGCTCCAGCAGGTAACAGTCTTTATAATATTAAGTCACAGTGCGGTTAATTGCTTCAGTGGGTAACAGTCTTTATAACATTAAGTCACAGTGCGATTAACTGCTCCAGCAGATAACAGTCTTTATAATATCAAGTCACAGTGCGGTTAACTGCTTCAGTGGGTAACAGTCTTTATAACATTAAGTAACAGTGCGGTTAACCGTTCCAGCAGGTAACAGTCTTTATAACATTAAGTCACAGTGCGGTTAACGGCTTCAGTGGTAACAGTCTTTATAACATTAAGTCACAGTGCGGTTAACCGTTCCAGCAGATAACAGTCTTTATAATATTAAGTCACAGTGCGGTTAACTTCTTCAGTGGGTAACAGTATTTATAACATTAAGTCACAGTGCGGTTAACCGTTCCAACAGGTAACAGTCTTTATAACATTAAGTCACAGGGCGAACCGCTCCAGCGGGTAACAGTCTTAATAATGAAGTTAAGGTACTGTGTACCGCTCAAGCGGGTAACAATTTTAAAAAATTGACGTCACGGTACTGTTAACCGCTCAAGCGGGTAACGCTCTTTATAAAATGATATCATGGTACTGTTAACCGCTCCAGTTGATAACACTCTTTACAAAATGAAGTTGAAATGGAGTCACGGTACCGTTTACCGCTTCAAAAGTGACAGTATTTAAATAACCACATGATTATATTTAGATCTGTTTTGACATTATTGAAAGGACGTACAATGCAAAACTAATACAATATCAGCATCATTGCCATGATAATCTTCAGCATCATCATCACCACCATCTTTATCACTATCAGTATCATCATTTTATCACTATCATCATCAGTTTTTGTATTTTATTTGAAGTTTTGTTTTTAGGTGAATGCGGTACTATCTTGAAGAAGACTGATGAAAATCATAATGACGATAATGATGATAATGTTGGCGATGCTAATGATGAGGATGATGATGATGATGATGATGATGATGATGATGATGATGATGATGATGATGATGATTGGAACTCAGGACCCATGGATTGACTTATCACATAGTAATTGTTAAGTATGATAGGAGAAGGTTTATTGGAACCAGTGCTATTAAAGAAGATAGTATGTAACGTCTTTTCTGTTGAAATAGATAACACTATCAAATAGACATTTATTAAAAGTTAATAGCCGGTACAAAATCCTCTTACAGGCCATTTCAATTTAAAAAAGTAATAAAATCAACCATAGATGGAATTAAAATCCGCAAACTTGAAAACGGCAGTCAGACAATTTGAAAAAGTCTCCACATGACATTTTAAAATTAAAAAAAATAAAACACCTAGGGAGTCTATCTCTTTCAAGTCTTCAGCGAAGGCGTTTATGAATACAATGTTTTGCTTTTCAGTGTTGTAAGTGACATTTACAAGTATTTTGACAAGTTCGGCGGCTCATTCTGTTATCTGCACGACTAGTAACGGTTTGTTACTTGACGTCGATGCCCGTTTGTCAATCATAAAAACAAAGTTTTAGAATATTAACTATTGTAATGAAATATATAAAAAAAAAAACAAGATTGTATTTAATGGGATAAATATTATTTTTTTCTAGCATGTTTGGTACTTACTGAAGCGGCGTGTAATGGTCTTGCAACAGCAACAAAATATTTATCAACTTGAGCGGCATTTCCAGCAGATATTACATACCACAGAATTATATCCATTGTTGCAAACTATCAATTATATCCATTGTTGCAAACTGTCTACTACATTCATTGTTGCAAACTGTCTACTACATCCATCGTTGTAAACTGTCTACTATATCCATCGTTGCAAACTGTCTACTACATCCATTGTTGCAAACTGTCTACTATATCCATTGTTGCAAACTGTCTACCACATCTATTGTTGCAAACTGTCAATTATATCCATTGTTGCAAACTGTCTACTATATCCATTGTTGCAAACTGTCTACTACATCTATTGTTGCAAACTGTCAATTATATCCATTGTTGCAAACTGTCTACTATATCCATTGTTGCAAACTGTCTACTACATTCATCTTTGCAAACTGTCTACTTCATATATTGTTGCAAACTGTCTACTTTATCCATTGTTGCAAACTGTCTATTACATCCATTGTTGCAAACTGTCTACTAAATCCATTGTTGCAAACTGTCTACTATATCCCTTGTTGCAAACTGTCTACTACATCCATTATTGCAAACTGTCTACTATATCAATTGTTGCAAACTGTCTACTATATACATTGTTGCAAACTGTCTGCTATATCGACAATGCAATGACACAATAACCTTTTTTTTAATTTTTCAGCTCATCTCTTAAAACTCAAGAATAGATCAGTTTTCCTATAAATGATGCTATGCAAGTAGTTTCCGTATGTTTCCATCAAATGTTTGGGTCAAATTTACAAAGATCAATTGACGGCCAGACAGAGCAATTAAGATATTGGTTTGTTTGGGGGGGGAGGGGATAGTCGAAAACACAGGAGTGATAGTACACTAGGTTAATATAAAAAATATAACCCATACATCGTAACGAATATTAATATATATGCATTTACTAGGCCTATTGCATTAATTTAAATAATGATGGAGTGCGTAAAGAGTAGATACGCATACAATTTGAAATGCGCATATGATTTATTGTATAATTTAACATGGCGGCATTTAACTATTTATCAAAACCTAATATTTGGATTAAAATAATAAAAAAAAACGTAAACCTAAATATTCGAAAGTTATAAGTTGAATGTTAATGTATTGACATTTTAATTACATATTTACGTCTACAAAACCAACTATTTCAAAAGAAAACACGGTCAAAATATAGTTTTTTAAAGTATCAGCAAGGTATTGACATTTTTTGCTCAGGCGACGACAGTTTTAGATCACCCGCATAGGACCGACAGGTACTGAGTTCGAATCTAAAACAATGCCATTTAATATAGAATTAGGTGTACTGTAAATTTGAAAATTGCGACCGTATATGAGGTTTTTAATGGTCGCAAACGGCGACACCGAAGGTGACAGTTTAAAGGCGGTTATCTTGCTTTCACTTCTCTTTGTCTTTGATGTTTTGTACTTATTTAATTATTCCTCAAAGAATTTATGCCAATGCTGATTTGATGTGTCTTTTCAATGTAACGTCTTCTGGTCCCAGTTTTACTGAACATTTCAACTTTTTAAATGCTTAAACGTCATTTACATTGGTCATTATATTGATTAAATATGAGTAACGATTTCATTTAATATATTACGAGTTGAAAAAAAAGTATTACATAGAGAAATTGAATATTTGAGTTGTGTATAATCTCAGCTTGAGATGTTTAGTGAAACCGACCGCTTTTGGTAATAAATATTCTTATTTTTTAGTATTTAGTTTATACTGATTTATTTTAGCGGGATAACGAAAAAAATAGACCGCCGCCCCCGGGTCCGTTTCTTGGGTAGAACTAGTATTGAGTATTGTTTTTTGAGAGTCATCGGGTCGAGCTTGACCTCTGGCGTGAACGTCCAACAATATATCTAACTATTTGCCCTTGTCGGCACTAGAAATAAATCCGTCACCGGTCATCAATCAGAATCCGTCCTCGATATCCGTGCGTGCTGTCCAATTCATCATCATACATTATACATTATACATATCGTCCTTACTGTGCCCGTAATATTTACGTATGATACATTTGACATCGCACTGTAAAATTATACAACACCGCTTATCAGTTTTAAATGATGGATATATATATCAACCTCTAGGAAATCAAACTAAGGAAAAAAAAGAGAAGTGACGATGATGAATTTGATTATTATTGTGAAATTTATTTCTGATGAGAATAGAAATGCCATTTATGTGGAGGCCCCGTGTCGGGGTGGACTGTATCAGTAAAACTGACTGAGGGGTAAAATCAAAATTTTAGATTTTTTTTAAATTCTTTTTATATTGTTGTTGTTCATTTTGACTTTGCCGGTAGAAGTGCTGCTTTTTTGCTGCTACTGCGCGTTGTTGTTCTTACTAATGATGTTGTGTTGTTGTTGTTTCTATTGTTGTTGATGCTGATGCTACTGCTGAAGTTGTTGTTGTTGTTGTGTTTTTTTTGTGTTGTTACTAATACCGAGATAATAAATGAAAATAATCCTTAAAAAAGTATATCTAAATGTAAACAATCCATAGATAACTTACAAATCAATGTAAAAATAATCTATGAATAAGTTACATATATAATCTATATCTAAATGCAATCAATCCAACGATGATTTGTAACTCAATGTAAAAATACTATATATTGATAATTTACAACTCAATGTAAACAATCCATAGATAAGTTACAACTCAATGTAAATAATTCACACATACTTTACAACTAAATATAGATATTTTATTAAGGGGATTTACACATAAATGTATATACTGCAATAGAACATGATACTAGTACTTTACTTAATGTAGATACATGTAATACAAGCAGTATAACTGTATTAAAGATGTTTACTTACCATTATCTTAACAGTATATATGCGGACCATGTACAAAAACCATGCAATGGTGATATAAAGTGATCTTGTGAAACTCGTTTTTTTTTTTGATAGAAATGCAACGGCTTATTTTGCTCAATTAAAAATATTGTGGCATTTAGTGGTTCAATTTATAAAAACGTGCCTTTGCACTTTTGCATACGAGTTTTGCATGGTTACTTGAAAACAGCACCGACGGTTCAACTTTATGCCGAGACGACGTTCGTCTTTGTATTTATGAATTTTAATAAAATATTAAGAGAGCTATTTGCAAAAATGTTACCATGTTCCTGAATCACAACTTTTCCTCCGATCGTTTACTCCATTCCATAGCATTAGGTCACGTTGGTTCGCCCCCGTGATTTATGACAGGTGTAAAGGAGAGTAAGAACACACCAAACACATACGATATAACAGGCAAAAAGCCGGGCCCCACAGAAAATATTTTGAATAATATTAATCACGTTCAGCGTAAGTGCTTTACTAATTTTAATGTGTTTTTAAGTAATTATAATTTTATTATTAATATATAGATACATCTATAAGATTTATTTAGGACTGGATTTGATATTTAGTCATTCCCCAGTCAGGCAGCTAACAGCGTGGAACTAAGGTTCGAAATTTTAATTTTGAATCCTGCAGGAATTTTCCAATTATGTTTTTGCAATTCTTCCTGCTGGTTTCCTGCTTGCTCGCAGCCGTGTCAGCAAATGTATGGCGGAATTTAGCCATGTACAGTAAGTATAGCACTTAAGTTGAATATTGTTATTTTGTATAATATATAAGTTAAATTGAACACGAAACAAGGTTCAATCTTAATGGTCGACCATTCTCGTTAGGACGTTTGAAGGGAGGACAATTCAAACCACCAGCTCACTTCATCTTGTGGCAGAACTTTAAACAAATCAGAACGCAACCTAAAACTATGGATATAGAATCGCAGGACATTTCACTAAAGGTGTGTTTGCTGTTTAGTGTTTTGATAAAAATGAATTGATCTGGAAGGTGCATAATAATAATGGTATATGACGAAAATGATATATAAATATTTGGAGACTTGAAAAGGTTTTACAAATAATTAAAATGAAATCACTACATGATCTACTTTGTGGACTTGGATATTTCCGCCAATAAGTTGTTCCAATATTTAAAAAATGGGAAACTACAACAAACGCATGTGGAAGGTCTTGGATTCGATCTCCGACCTGGGTCATACCAAACACTTGTAAAAAGGTACTGGAAGCTTGCTCGCTTGGCGCTCAGCAAATAGAGGATAGTTCTAGGTCTAGTCGGCTCGGTGTCAGTGTAATGTGACAAGGTGGTGTATCATACCACATGTGTGCGGCATGTTACTTCAGTGTGACGGCGTTGAGAATACTGTCTGAAGCAGAAACAGTCGCGATACGACTAAATTATTGAAAGCGGCGCTAAACACAATACAACAATCATACAACAATCATACAACACAATACAACAATCATACTACAATCATACAACACCACACCAAAAGAGGATACGTACTCAGTATTTTGGACAGTTTATTTCAATCGTCAAGATTAGAAAGAATAATGATGACAGACAGGACAGACGGCATTCAAATTTCAAAGAAATTATTTTAATTAATACAATATACAAAAAAGTCCTCAAGGTCAGTAGCAAAACCGCCATTGGTGGGTTTAAATCTAGGTTACGGGTCCAACCAACCAAGCTCTTGTCCTCCTCTTCTTCGTCGTCATAAAATGGCCAGTGTCGGCTTGCTATTATAAGTAACGGAAATAGTCACATATTTGTTTGCAATTTTTTTTTTGTTCTTTTCTGTTTTTGTAATGGGGTGGGCGGTTTATAGCATTGCTTTTCAAATAAAAATATCAGATAAATGTTCCATTGAAGGAAGAACAGAGCACGTTCAAGAAAAGTAAACAGAAGAGTGTTTAATCGAGTCTGTGTGAGAGGGGTAATGACACAGACTAGCTTTTCAAGAAAAAAAAACACTAAACGAGCTCCGTGGGTAATAATAACAACACCGTGTCAAAGTAAAGGGCTACTTACTGCGGCAGTCACGCTTTATCGAAAATGACAACCCGCGTGTTGCCTTGAAAAAATACTCGTGCAGTAAGTATACAACTAGTACACTTGTTTTGCCGATAATGTCATCAAGTCTTAAGTCGTTTTGACATTTTTAGTTTATTTTTCTACATTTGAACTGACGCTGGCTGTTAATCAAACAAGCCGACAATCCAATCAGCGATGTGTATTGTTTGCTATCAGAGTGATTTCCCTTAGGCAAGCTAACGATGCCTAAGTAAAGGTTACATTGTATTTACTTGGAAAAAGACAATGCTAGGTGACTATTGGGCGGAGCGACAGTCGTTCTGGCGTCAGGTCAATTTTATGTACAGAACGGATTTTTATTCAATATAATTTGAACATGTGCAGTTCATCGTTTAACCTATATACAAACATTACAATACACGCAACAATAAACATAAGAAAGACACATATATGATTTTTTTCTCAAATAAAACGAAACAAACGAAAGATTGGAATGCGAATTTAAAAGGCATACAATTTTTTATTGCTAGACGTGCACTTTGCGATACATCTAGCTTGCAAGACAATCCGACAATGTATATCATTCGCCTGGTGCACTACTTACTTTGTGAAGTAATTCGGTTGATAATTAATATGTTCAGTCTTAATAGCTTTTGTATTCGTTCTATAATCAGGTTTCATATTTTTTTTACCGTTGATATTTCATATAACATTGTTTGTTACTGAATGAAAAATATAAATCCTAAAATATTTAGTGAGATGGCGCCGTCTGTTTTAGTTCAACCCGTATATAAAACAATGCCTATGGCTGCATTTTGTGCTATTTGTTGTGGGACTTAAGGATAAATATCATGCAAGCGAAACTTCTTTTGTCATTTATTTGTTTGTATGTTTGTCGCTGCGACTGCGCTGTATGGCGGCACGGGAGGATGGTTATCTGCTTATCCTTATGGTAAGTTGTGTTTGTTTGTCGCTGCGACTGCGCTGTATGGCGGCACGGGAGGATGGTTATCTGCTTATCCTTATGGTAAGTTTTGTTTGTTTGTCGCTGCGACTGCGCTGTATGGCGGCACGGGAGGATGGTTATCTGCTTATCCTTATGGTAAGTTGTGTTTGTTTGTCGCTGCGACTGCGCTGTATGGCGGCACGGGAGGATGGTTATCTGCTTATCCTTATGGTAAGTTATGTTTGTTTGTCGCTGCGACTGCGCTGTATGGCGGCACGGGAGGATGGCCGTCTGCTTCTCCTTATAGAAAGATGTATTTGTTTGTCGCTGCGACTGCGCTGTATGGCGACACGGGCAGATGGCCGTCTGCTTATCCTTATAGTAAGTTGTGTTTGTTTGTCGCTGCGACTGCGCTGTATGGCGACACGGGCAGATGGCCGTCTGCTTATCCTTATAGTAAGTTGTGTTTGTTTGTCGCTGCGACTGCGCTGTATGGCGGCACGGGAGGATGGTTATCTGCTTATCCTTATGGTAAGTTATGTTTGTTTGTCGCTGCGACTGCGCTGTATGGCGGCACGGGAGGATGGCCGTCTGCTTCTCCTTATAGAAAGTTGTATTTGTTTGTCGCTGCGACTGTGCTGTATGGCGACACGGGCAGATGGCTATCTGCCTCTCTTTATATTAAGTGTGGTAGTTCATCAACATTAAGTCAGGAGATGTAAGTTTCCTATCCTTCTATTCAAGTCCTTGACGTCATGTGGTTTAAGTCATACTTCTGATATTTTGCAGATTGGTGGAACAACGCCGAACAAGACTGGCTTGAAGATCGCGACTGGGGATATGACAATATGTACAACATGTACAACATGTACGACTAATATCAAGTGGTATGTAACATGTAAGTTAATTAAACTTAAAGCACATTTATCACATAATATGCGGTGCAGACGTGTAATAACCCAATGGCGTGTTTTTATATTAACCGTTAGTATAATACCACACCTCTCTAAGGTAAAAAAAATCTAAAAAATACCATAAAATATGTCCGTCTTGACACCGTACCAAAAATATCAGCTGTAATGTCAAAACACGTGGAATTACTCCCGTGATGTTTTCTTTTTACCCATCCCACACGACAGCCTCCTCCCCTTTGCCTCGGTATAATTTATCTCATGTTTCGTCCCCGGGACATGTATTAGATTAAGCATGTCTTCTAGCCAAGATGAGAACCGACGTGATGCGTTCAGGTGTAACCCCACCATTGATTTTTGTTCTTTATTCTATAGTAAATAATAAAAGTTTGAAGGCTTGTCATTCATAGAGGGTCCCAAATGAAAGAAGTGAAACCTACATTTTACTGTTTGTCAACCTCTGCACTATCAAAATATGATGAGAAAAGTAGGGGTCATGTGTCATATAAGAGATTTTTTTTCTGCTCAGTGTGTACACTGGTGACAAAGTGAAAGTAGACTTCCGAAATCATGAATTCATACCCCAATTTCCAAGCATCATTTTTTTTTTCTAAATTCACAATTCAAACATGACAATGCTATCAAAATGTTCAAAATACATCAATAATGCCATTCAAATAAAAAAATGAGCATTAAAATAAGGAAAATGCATTTTTAAAGAAGAAGAATTGAGGATTATTTATAACCGCCATTATGCGACTACCCCACGGAAGCACTTCCTTTTTGCAATGGTGGTACTATGCCTTCATACACACATGATGACGTATCGCCAACACGCGGTATATATTGGTCACGTGACTACTCTGTTTATTTATACAACTGGCGTTTGTTGTTGTTTTTTTTCAGTTCACCTGAGCAAAATTGCACAAGATGAGCTATTCTTATCACTCCGTGTCTGTCGATCGACCGTCGTCGGAATTTTTCATATTTTAATGGGATAACACCATTTTCAACTCATGTCATGTTACATGTGGCATATCCAGTTTTATTGGTGGAGAAAAACATTCGAATGAATCGTATCAAGTAACTGGCAAACTTTGGATCATCATCAAATGTACATGATAGTAGGCCTTATTACATAGTCGTAATATCTCGAACACGTTCTTCAACTAACCGAATCGGATGATTAATGTCAGAGTTGTGGCTCGTGAATCGTCAAAAGTATCACTATCTGATCTCCTGTGTACTCTAGCATCTGTAGTTGTTCATTTGATCGCCATCATATCTTGTTTTTGAACTGTCCAGATCGTGCAATTAATGCAGTCGCTATTGGTCTAATATCACCAAATATGCACCCTATGGCACTGTGTCCACCTTAGCATCTGCATTTCTGTTCCCTTTATATGTTCCTCATCAAACTTGTCAATGCATTAATCAAGTTATAGAACCATAATAACCAAATTTGGTAATTGATATCGGAGTTAAGGCCTGTGAATCGGCCGAAAATTGCGTTACTAGTATTTGGACTTATGTGTAATCTAGCGTGCCAAGTTTTCATTTGAATTTCACTAAACTTACATGTACTTACATACAAGCACAAGCAGTCATTTGACCTTCTGTATATCCATCATATCTTGGACAAGTTTTTGAACTGACGAAATCGGATGCTTATTGTCGAAATTAAGGTCGTTTAATCGTTCAGTAGTGTGTTATTTCACACTATATACACTTCAGCACTCGTAGTTTCATTTGATATTCACAAATCTCACACAACAGTTCCAAATGTATTACCAACTTATCTTTGACAAGTTCTTGAACCTTTTGGAAAGATAACGGTTTTAAAAAGTTTAGCTTTACCGAAACTTAATCATTTATTTTCTTCATTACCAAATCCACCTGAAAATCAAGTTAAACTGTTACAAAATATGTGTTTTAGTTTACCCAGACAAAATAAAAAGAAATGTTGTTACTCAAAGCTATGAATATGGGGGACTTAGAATGATTAAAATTAAACATTTTGGGCTAATTTTGTAAATTATTTGTACGGTTTGTTGGGGGATGGCCCACCCCGACCCCCACAGACCTATTACGGGATGATTAAATGGGTCACCATATTTTTGGGGACTGAAATTAAAAAATAAGTTCTTGAACTGGCTAAATCCGAGACGCTATTTGACGTTGTATTCACCCGAGCAATCGCAGTTTTCACTTGATATTCAATAAGTTTAACAGTAGTTTCACATCTACCAATCAATTTCGATATGTTATTTATCCGAAACAGACGTTTCTTTAACTAAAGGGAAGTAAGTAGGTTTTTTTATTGTCTTCTTGTTAACACAAACTTTCAGGGTTTGTCGCCCATTCTCGGTTACCTTTCTGCTTCGTGCATTGTTATAATTTCAGTTCGTATCACTACATAATGAACACAACGTTTGTTTTATGTGTTCCTCTTTTTCTTCCTCGTGTGGTGGTGATTTTCGTGGTGAGTGTTTTTGTTGCTGTTGTTGTTGTTGTTGTAATGGTTGTTGTTGTGTATGGTGTTGTTTTAGTTGTTTTTGTTTCGGTTTATTTTTTTAAAAAAAAGAATGTATGCCAATTGCTGAGTTATTTAAAAAATATAAAAGTTAAATGGTTAAAAAAATATATTCCACTCATGCCGTTGTCATTTTTATTATAATTTAAAGTGAAGATTAATTAATACACTCAGATTACATTGTTTCTTGATTTACAGTAGACACCCTGTTGTATACCACGAGCAACTAAAAAAGAGTTGAATACATTTATTTCTCACAATTGAAAAATCGACAAACAACACATAGTGTTACAACCAATGGAATCGCTCCAATTTTCAAAAATATTTTCGCTTTTATTTTTTAAAACAAATAAAATAATTATTACGTTCGTTCTTAATTATTGGAGTTTTTAATCATTAAATTTTTACTTAATGAACACCAACTATTATATTAATAAAACTGACACTATGTTCAAACTACACACGTGATTAAACTGTCATGGCGGACGTTTTAATGTCATCAAATAAACTTCAATCATAGTAGCAATTATGCAAATATGATTGATCAAAAGTCATCAACTGTACGTGTTTTGAAATGTTTTGAACAGAAAGGTCGCCCGAAACTTTACTTTAGCTAGTGTTTCACCTGTCATGGCGACATGTCTGATGTCGTAAAGGTCATGACGATTGATCAAACAACGTAGCATTAATAATTTAGGCATGGCATCTTCAAAAGTCATTAACCAATCAGTGACAAAGATTATGGCATGCCTCCACATTCTTGTTGTGTATCCTTAGAGTTTGACTAGACCTAACGTATATATTTAGACTTTTATAGCTTAATCTGTATCAAAAGCAGCTTTCTTTCTTTATGTTGTTTTAACAACTCGAAGATGTTAAGACTCAGTATTTGATTTAAAGTGTTTTTATGTTTGCTGTCAACATTTCCAATTTTAATGTGTCAACAAATTTTAAATTATTAACTATTAATTATAATTAGATTATAATTAGGTACTTGAGGTCAAACTATTTTATAAAAACACGTTAGTCTTGTTTTAATTTCATCGATAAATTTTAAAACTATTTGACAAGATAAATAGAATACAATGTTAGTACTTGATAGTCTAAACCCTTTTTTAGTTTGGGTTCGGCAAAAATAAGGTTCGTGCTTCATCTCTTCCTCTGTCTCGTCTTCTTTTGTTTGAGCACGGTAGGCTTCCGGCAAATAATACATTTTAAACACATGGCAAACGTAAAAATTAACAAATAAACTACCATACGGAAGAACCTCGCGTAGTATATATTGTGTCACCACATTTAATGAATTCATTTACAGAGTATGTTATTCTATATACAGATGGTGGCTGTATGGTGTTTAGCATCGCTTTCAACATTTTTTCAGTTATATCGCAACGTCGACTGCTTGTGGCAGTATTCTAGAAGCACTGCCTCACTGAAGTGTCATGTCGCAGACACATAGTATGATACCCATCAAGTCACATTATACTGACATCGGGCCATCCGGACCTAGAACACTCATAAATACTGAGCGCCAAGCGAAGACGCTTCTAGAACCATTTTCAAATCTTGGTATGACCCGGTCGGGGATCGAACCTATGACCTTCCACATGCGAAGCAAACGCCCTACCTATAACCACCGTTACGGTTCTTTTCTATATATAGGTGTATACATAGGTAAGATATATTTACAGTTTAATTATATGTCTAGTTTTATCATCATTACATACATTATGTATCAACTCCGGTGACTTATTTTGTCGTCACGTCTTATTTGACGTTAAAGTGAATAGTAAATGCTGCTGTTTTGCAAGCATTTATTAAAACAACAATATACATGTACATAAATAGTATATGAAATGAAGAAAAAACGCATTAAGGACAAAACATGGTAACATTTACGTGCAGCTTATTGTATATAATAAATGATTGATAATGAACGATAATAAATGATTTATAATGACCGATAATTAACACATTGCCAGGGTTGTGCCTTTTGTATCAAAATGATATCTAATTCGCAGTAAACATGATAGTCATACATTCAATAAACACGTTAAATTATAGGTGAAAATGAACCAGAAGAAAGCTATACTAGATTATATGTATCTATTCTTAGTTATAGTAAGGTGCTAATATAATACTAAGTATTGGTTAGATGGACACATGTTTGAGAAGTATTCCGTTATAACGTTATAAATTACATTGTATAAGTAACATAGCATTTACTCGCGGGTCTAGCGAGAGAGAGAGAGAGAGAGAGAGAGAGAGAGAGAGAGAGGAGAGAGAGAGAGAGAGAGAGAGAGAGAGAAGAGGGAGAATGGGAGAAATACACAGAGGAAAAAGACATACTTAGAGAGAGAGAGAGAGGGGGGGGACGATGGGGGGACGGAGGGAGGGAATGGGATAAGTACAGAGAGAGAGAGAGAGAGAGAGAGAGAGAGAGAGAGAGAGGGAGAGAGAGAGAGAGAGAGAGAGAGAGAGAGAGAGAGAGAGAGAAGGAGTGAGAGTCATTTTAGACCAATATTTGCAAGCATGCAGGGGCACCAGATAAACTCTCACCTCTCACAATTCTTCTAATATGAGGCGAGATAATGATGTTCTTATGTTTAGTTAAAAATATATATATATATTGGCAAGATGAAAATTGCAAAGTATAATGTCAGCAATGAACATTGGAATTGAACAAAAAGAAATACGTAAATATATTGAAATGTACTTACAGAGTATCCCTAACCGTGTTAACCTCCCCCGTTAAAGTTGTACTGTCTTTAGCTGTTTCCTCGGAGTTTATTTATCTAGATAATCCCATATGGGAATGGTTTTAATGCAATGTGTAATTGAATATGATATGTATTTGAAAAAGCGTGTCATGAACGTAGATAATTTCATCGTTGTGTTGAAAATTGAACATGTTTTCGACAGTGTATTGAACAGAGTCACACCACCTAACAATAGATATATAACAGTTAAACAGTGAGTAAATTGTGACATTTAATATAATTTGTAAGAAATTGGTTTGAAAGGTTAGCGACTGCAATATCACTCATATTAATGTATATAAACGAATGACATATAAACAGGCATTTGGTAAAAAAAAACCATTGATACGGTTTGAAATTGGTCTATATTGAAACAAGGTTAGCGATAATCAGATTACCTACATGACACTATAATTAACCAAATATAATTATCAAACTTGTATAAAAATGTTGTGAATATTCATATGCATGTGGAATTAAGAATTTAAATTCTTTTAAAATCAAATGTGTCATTTTTGTCATCGTCATTGTCATCACCTATTTCGTTATTGTTGTGACCACATCCGTCAATGTCAGTCACAATGTCATTACACACAACATTAAACTATTTGTTTGATAGAACATTATTTGCATGTACTCCATCATACATATTTCCACTATATTATACGAATTTGGTAAAATAATTTTTTGGTTAGTACCATTTTTTCTCCTTTTCTTGATTGTTGTTTTTATAATGTCTCTGTCCAATATAATTTTAGTGACCTTATTTGCTGCATTTTTGCTACAAATTTCTTTGTTGATTTCTGTAATGTCATTCTCTAAACCTTTTGTTGTTTTTGTAATTCAATGTCTGATGCCAGTCTGTTTTCTGTTTGGTTTGCTTTAATTGTTGATAACTTTTGTATTTTTGAAGAGATCGATACTGGTAAAATTGTTGTTGTTTTTTTTCAAAGAAACAGTTTCATGTTTGAAGTGTGTACAATATTCCCCATAAATCTGCTATGATTTGTTCAGATTTATTATATTTATTGTATCTTATTTGTGAACCATGGATGTGCCTGTATTTTCCTGTCAAATTACATATACCTGCTACTATAATAATTGTGTTATTTCAGGTGGTATTGATGCTAATTTAAAATCTATACATGTGCGTATTTGAGTACCACAATAAAAGAAACTTTCAAAGATTTTGGAAATGTTGTTGTTTATTTTTGTTTTTTTAATTAACTTTCAAAAGCCACTCCATCTGGAGTCAGTGGCAATGATGACATGATCTAGCATTCTAAAATATACTTAATTGAAATTGATTACAATGTTTACTTCCACACGTTAAACAAAACAAAAACGGACCTGTTGATGCTCACAAATGACATTCTTTTTTTGTCAACACAATCTTCCACAAATGAAGCCATTATAGGGGCAATTGAATAAATTTATGTTCATTACTTTTACTGTATATAAACCAAAAGAACTGAAATAAATATTCTTTTACGAAAGACATTTTTCACCAAATACCTGTATTTATATGTAAGATTCTACACTGCGTCAGTCGTGTTTTGGCAGCTGAGTTTTAACAGCTCTTTGTAAACAGATAATGCAGACGACATATTTGACGTGAGGGCTTTCTGCATAATTAATGTCTGCCTCATATACACGCATAGCTTTTCTGCATAATTAATGTCCGCCTCACATACACGTATAAGTTATCTGCATAATCAATATCCGCCTAACAAATTATTGGTCAAAGAGAGATTTCCGTAATCTATATATATACTTCAACTTTTGCATAATCAATTTCTCGCGAAATCTCGTTCTCAAATAGCCTAACCTTCATTCATCTTAAAACTACAAATCAAAATTCTTTTTTCGAAAAATGGAATTATCTACAAAACGATACCATTCCTAGCAAATTGTTTTAACAATTGTTGAAGTACTTGTGATTACAAAATGTGTATACTACAACTAAAAATTCAATGAAATGCTTGAAAGTTTACTTCATACTGCAATATTTTAAATTTAAGATCATTTTGCGTGTTTAAAACATATCTAATATTGCATAAAACTTGTTTTATGTAAAAGAAATCAGTTAGCTATAAAATTTGAATCATTAATTTGCCAAATTATTAATTCTTGACATTCTATTTTATCAACATTTAGTAGAAAGATGCAAGTGTCCTATCTTTCTATAGAAGTCCTTGATGTTGTATTATTTTCAGAGAAAAAAATCGAATGTTCTATAAATACATTTAAATCTACATAATTAATTTTCTTCTCATTAATTATTGAATTGCATCTTAATGATTTAATTAGCATAATATGCTTAATTGTTTTATCTGTACATTTCAGAATTGCGAAATTTTCTACTTGGATCAAGGACAGGACTCGGTGGTTTTCACTTAATGACAACAAAAAGACCTTATCGATTGCAATGTAAAAAGTAATTAATAGATATTAAATGATTATTAATTTGTTATGATGTCTTTATCTCGTTAGCATGAATAATAAAGTATTAACGTCTCATTATGTGTACAATTATACAATACAGTTTATAAGACAAAGAACATGTTATAACATATACCATTCTATTTAAGAATTATAAGAGACGAAACGATGCAGGCAACTGCGGTGCCACTCAGTGTCCCATCACCTTCAAAGAATTACATTTAATAAATTATAGATCTAATAATAAAAAATAATATCTAAGACTCTTACAATCTATTGCCATGTATGATTGCTTATATGTCACAGTAAATAACATACAACCACTTATTTACAGAATTATAAAACTTGAAATTTTGCAGCTAACGTTGATTTAAATTGCCTAAAAGTGTCATAAAAATAATGATAAATATTTGTGCATCCTACAAAATATTTGGAAAAAAACAACAATTTCACTTCAACTAAGATTTGAAAGAACTTATTAGCAGTAGGTTTTCCCGCAAAAAATAAAAGTTGTGTATAGCTTTGAAACTAAACAAACATTATTTATTTAAGAACTTGTTAATATTTTTGTAATATACCAGATTAGACTTCTGTAGAACGGACCCAGCTATGCCGAGGGTTCGTTCAATAGCAATGTTGGGAAGGCCACATTTCAGCACGTTGATTGGTCAGTTGCATCAACTGAAAGTTTTAATGGCGTCACCGTTAACTAAACGTTTAGTCTTGGCCATATGCGACGCTTGCTTTTCTAAAAGTTCGACCGAGAATAAAAGTAAAGTATTTTTAGCGATTATCGGATAACGTTTATGATTGGTTGATTCAAACAATCGGACTACATCAGAGATTTCCATAGTATTCAAAAGAGTATAGTATTATTCATATGCGACGCTTGTTTTTTCTAAAATACAAACGTCTTGACAAGTTGGGCAGAAGAAACGCTTGAATCTTGAAGTAAAATCTGATTGGCTAAAACAAACACACCTCTGCAATGGTTATGTTATAATGAAATTGAAAAATATTCGGATGGAAATCATGGCAGTTATCTTGTACAAGATCTTTATCATAGAAAATATCTAATAATATAAAAATAATGAATATAGAAATAAACATCCAACCGATACTTCTTTGAATGGCAATCTCTTAAGTTGTCCAAAACGTTATTTGATTTTTGCTAAACAAAAATGATTTAACTCTCGAGCGAACTTGTCAAGACGTTTGTCTTTTTAGAAAAGCAAGCGTTGCAAATTATTAAGATTAAAAAGAGTATCGTTTAATTAGTCTTGATCATATATGAAGCTTGCTTTTCTAAAAGACAAACGTCTTGACAAGTTGTGTAGAAGAAACGTTTGGATCAGGAAGTAAGATATGATAGGCTGAACCAAACACACCTCTGCAATGGTTATGTTTTAATAAAATTTAAACATATTTATTCGGACTATATCGAAAAAAAAGAAAAAAATCATAGTATAAACTACCTTAAAATTGAAATGAATACATATTTTTAAACCAAGTAAGTATGGTAAGACAAAAATATAACAAGAATGAAGTATGAAGTTAGTATTGGAAGAAATTAAGATTGAAATATAAATGGGGGAAAGAAACAAAGATAACAAGAAACAAGTAAGTATTGAGAAAAAATTACAAGAATGAAATAAGTATGAAAAAATAAACAATATTTGAATATGAAGTCAGAATGGAACGAATCGAAGAGAACAGGATTAGAGTAAGTATGGAATGAAAACTAGATTACAAGAATAAAGTAAGTATCGAAAGAAAAACAAGATTGGAGTCGTCATGGAAATAAGCAAAGATAACAAGATTGGAATAAGTATGGACAGAATGAACTAAGGTTTTGGTAATAGATAACAAGAAAAACTTGATAAAAAGAAGCCTACAAGTAATATGAATATTGTAATTCATAAAAGAATGTTTAAGAAAGTTAAATTCACAGAAGCAGTAGATAAGAAATATGTAAAAAAAGAAAAGAAAAGGCGCTTAATCCTTCACGACCGGTGGCAAAACGTGCATCATTATTAAAGTTGTTAACTCTTGTTTGTGAGGTCAGCAATTTACAAGGATGGTTCCATTATATGTTTTATATAGACCAGCAACATGTATGTATGTGTTATTGGGTATTTGTTTTACAAGTTCAAATATTTCAAGTTTTCTAGTTGGTTATTAGATAATACAATCATGTAGTTTTTATCAATTTATGTTTTTTTTTATGAATTATAGATATTTCTCAGTGGATTATTTATGGTTATCCACTGTTTCAAACTGTGAAATTATGAAACAATATTTTTCATTCATTCATTCATTCATTCATTCATTCATTCATTCATTCATTCATTCATTCATTCATTCATTCATTCATTCATCTAATGGTGAATAGAGATCAAAATAAACAAAAAAAAATGTGGAAATGTCAGATCAAATGATATTTCATCTCGTGATCACCAAAAATGATATTCTCATTAGTGGCAAGCCACTTGTGAGAATATGAATTTTGATGATCACTTGATGGAATATAATTCGCTCTTATAGCAAAACAATAAAATATTCTCGATATTTCACGCAACTATTTATGTTAAATCCCCATAGACGGATAATAATTCACGGTATTTCATCAATTTATACATTGTTAACCGCACAAAATGGGCAACAGCATTTTAACTGTCACACATTGATAGATAAGTCTGGTTTTCCAGATATAACGTATACATGTAGTGTAATTTATACAGAATTGTATGTAGTGAAATGGTTCTGCCAGCCTAAATCAGCATATCTATTCATTAAGTCGGAAATCGTTTGTCAAATATTTGCAGATAAATGAATATAAAATATAAATAAATAATTAATCAAAGATACAATACTGTCAAAGGTGGGACTCTTTTCAAACTCTATGAGCGATTGTTGTGTGGTGTTTTGCGTCACTTTCAAAGTAATCTAAGTGCTGTCAAACTGGCGTATCATGCCATACCCCACCCAGGCACATTATACTGACACCGGTTGGACAAAACCAGTAACTATCGCCAGGCGAACGCTCTACCCATAGAACACCGCTACGATTAGACGCTATGAGATGGTAACGACCGTAGTGATTGTTTATATAAATCGCGAGAATTACAATATTGATTTGATCAAAGGAAATCATCCATATTTTAAGATACTTTTTTAAATATTCGATTTGTGCTTTTTTTTTCTTCAGTATTCACTTTTTTATTTCAAAAATTGATGTATTGCAGTTTTTAATAATAAGGATAAGCAATATTTTTCATAGCTTTATCATGTCAAGTAATTGTGCTTTGTATCGGTTTACATATTTTATATTTAAATTGTCTCTTATAATTCTTTTAGAAATGGCTATGTACTAATTTAGATGTTTACTCATTAGACATAGTTGATAATTTACACACAAACAAGAAAACAAATGAACACCCCTCATCAGTCCAGTTGCAAAGATGGCGTATTCACAGTTATGGTTTTCTACGCCTGAGACAACAGTAAATGTATCATATACAGCACGTGTTTTATAACAAAAACATAAATCAGATTGGTGTTTTTGTTATGGTGTAGTAAAACATTAAACATGTTTATCATGGCTTTATGTTTTGGCATTTGTGTATGCATGCAGCATTTGTGTTTTTCTAACATACAACATTTCAATTTGGCTTACGTCATTAGCAACACACTCTTTTTGATGGAGTTAATAAAACCTGTATAACTAATTGAAAACATCCACTTCTGCTTTCGCATTTTTTGCCAGTTGTTGTTTAAGGATTTATCTTTAAATACACAGTATTGAAACTCTGAATAGCACATGACTTTGGTATGTATGATACGTTAAAATGTAAGTTATCTAAAGTATATGTGTCTATGGTATGGACACCGGAAAGTCTTCTAGTGGTAGAGCGTCCGCCTCGCATACGAAAGGTCCGAGTCCTGCTCGCTCCAAAAACCGGCACTAAATCTTCGTTAATGAAGGAGTGTTGTATTTTGAAGAAGAAGATTCATTCTGAGGTTTTCATCTACAAATAAATCTCGATATGCCATATATAACCTGAAATGTGTTGATAATGACGTTAAACCCCATCAAAACAACACCAAGAATGTTTATAAGCACGGTTAAGATGCTATTTTACTAAAAGAACAAAGGTGTCACGATTACTTCACCAAAAGAACAAAGGTGTCACGATTACTTCACCAAAAGAACAAAGGTGTCACGATTATTTCATTAACGTTCAGTTGCATTTGCACCATTTTGATATATTGATGTGTCGAAGAGTGATGATGATTGTATTTATCGCAGCCGCCGGTTTCCCACTCCCCCCCCCCCCCCCCCCCCCCCGAGGAGTATTAGTAAGTTTAGATTTTTGGAGGATAGTGCAGAAATACAGAAGACCCTTTTGTATCGTCCCTGGTTCTTTTACATGTCCGGTGTTAAGCATCGATACATGGGACCTCGATATTTTGTTAAGTTCCATCGGAAAGTATTTTTAGCCGGAGAAGCTACGGCGACCCCTGGGTTCAAAGTTAAAGGCCTTAACCTTAACCACTGGACCACTAATCCATTCATACCTCGAAGAGTATTTCAAACACACTCATATATAATTAATGTTCTGGTTCAACCCTTGTTCAGTTGGCACTATGGCACACTGATAATAAGAACAGATGTTGTTCTTATCTAAATAATACAATTTCTGACATCACGGCTTTCATCCATTCGGAACACCTCGCTCAATTCTCCGAATGAAACACAAAAAGTGCGAACAGTGCACGAGGAGTTCCGAATGGGCTTTTATCCTCGCCCACCTTTGCCGTCTGCATCAGGCCTGGTCTGCATAGTGTTCCCACAGGGCGCAGCAATTGGCAAATAAAATTTAAGTTCTATTTCTAGGCAGTTCTGTGTCATTTTAGAATTGATGGTTCAAACTGCATGGTGGTCGATTAGTTTTCATGTAGTACGACTCTGGATAAGTATCACAAAACTATTGAATTTAAACAAACAAACGTGGTCGATGTATGATGTTTTATCTTTATAATTGTAGATCTTGAACCAGTCAATAATTTGAGCCCTGAGCTCAGACGAATGCTGCTGATTTTGTTTGTTCACTGTGTGTTGGACATAAATGTTACAATGTTGCCCTACGGGAAATGTAATAATGGCGCGAGACGTTAGTTGTAAAGCGAAATGTCCCATCTACGCTACCGTAATTGACTAATGTATACAAAGTTTTATTTATAGCGAACTTGTTACCATTGTTTTTCTTGTTCCTTATAAGAGATAATCTAAAATAAATGGCAGGTATATCATTTTGTCTGAGTAGGCTTATGCGGCAGAAAGGATCTCACATTCACGTTCGTTTATTTGTAAATTTATTAAACTCATTGGGGAAATGATAATGCTCAACGGAGACTCTGCTCGGCACATGTATTATTATAATTTAATAGTTGCAATAATAAATGAACACTCGTACAATCGTCCATCTTATTACTACATGTATAAGGCTGTCATAAATTAATTGCTAGATTTGCATCCTAATTTTTTTCAAAAAAGAGGTAGGTGCAATTTTATTACTAATGTTTCTTACTTTTCCGATAGATCCATATGTATTAAACGGAAATACCATATTTACCATGAAATGAAAGAAAATCATTTAAAGAATTAAAGGTTTAAAATGTGGTGCAGTGGTTTTTTTTAGTTTTATTTTGTTTGTTTGTGGGTTGGTTTTTTTTGCAAAATTACAGTTCCACTGTCGCTTTTTTTTCTTTTTTGAGCATAAACTATGTCGGGACGGGTGAAAAAAACGGAGGCAGTCGGATATGAAAATCTAGCAATTAATTCATTATGGCCTAATGTGAATACAGTGTCTATATTTACTGTAAAAGTTCAACATGTCAGCCAGACAACTCAATCACACACCTCGTTATTGCATTGGCAATCCTTCTTTCAATTAACTTAACGTTATTGATTACCTTAGTGATAACATTTAACCTGAATAAAAACAAAACTAATTATCAACTGCGGATTACATGTTTACGGTTAGACACCACTATTGCCAGCCAAACCCGGCTAGCTCAGTCGGTAGCTGACTGTCAATCCAGGGACCATGAGTTAGAATATATTCCTGCAACAGTATCAGACCTGTAATGATTGGTCATGAACGTTGTTCTGCAGCCTTGAAAATCCACTTCTGAATGTGTGGGAAAGTAGTCGTTAACTTGCAAAGATGATGTGTGGTTAGTGCTGCTGATTAACCGTCTAGCGTATTCCAGGAACGATTATCAGATGCGCTTACCGCTGTTATAGGTCTCACTTAAGAATTATCTCCCTTATACGACGGTAGTAAAATTTTTGAACCCAAGAAATGAGAGCTGTGTTAATCGGTTGGGTATTATTTTTGTTGAAAATGCATACAATTGTCATATTTCTTTATACATATCAGAACATTTGAACATTTTCATGAGTTCTGCCAAGTTAAGACGACATTGGGTACTTTTTGATGAACTTATAACAGTTTAAAGATGCGTAGTGATACACTGCAACAAATTGGCAGACTTGTCAAAAATAAAGGGATGTCATCAAACCATCGAAATTGTGAAAAAGCAACCTGGTCAACCCAGTTGTTTTTTCTGCATATCTGGCCCAACGTAACTAATTAGTTATTGAGAGCACTTTTAGAACCATTGGCAATGTGCTCAGTGTTCTAGAAATGCATTTCTCTATATGTAGAACAGTGTAAAATTAATTTTGGTGTGAGACGTTAACAACTAGCTATAGTAAAATGGGCGCGGTAAATGCCTCCAACGTTTCGCAGAACAATTGGGTTGCTGGTATAAAAGAAATGCACCCCTGGATCACCGAGAACATGACCGTAGTTCCTGAAGCGTCTTATTTCATGTACATATATATATGTTGCTCTAAATAGGTAGAAAACATCGGATTGATCAGATTGCTTTTTCCCATTTTAAATAGTTTGATGACAAACAGCCCCCAATGTCATTCAAACTTCGCATGGCTCGAGAAAAAAAGTCCAACCTTCTCGTCTGTAGAAAGAAACATGATCATTTTAAGAAGTTTCATAAAGAAAAGACCAACCAAATTTACAAAGTTCTAATTTCTCGGGCGCATAGATCCTACCGTATAATGTGTGGTCGAACCTGCTGCGTCCGCAATGCTTATCAGTTTACGTTTAACACGTCTTATACACGAAACCCTGACGTCTCCTCAGTATAGATATATTAAGAATACTCCGTATAAAGGACCAGGTTCACGAATCCCCAATATCATTTATTCTTAATACTTATTTTTCAGCAAAGCTTGGTGTATTTGAATAAAATATACTTTATTCTTTGAAAATAGAAATATTTCACTTTTTAATTTTATGTTTTGTCGATTCATAGAATGACTCCAAAGACCATAAAATTAAAGAAAATGCTTATTTTCACCCGTTTCTGTCCTATTTTTTTGGCATTTAAATAGCTTTTATTATTAAGACATTATTGCTATATAAAATATTTATTCTGATCAGTGTCTGATACACTCAGAGTGATATGTATAAATAGTATCTGGTGGCAAGTGTGCCTTCACCGCAGAAACATGATATATTATCTAAAATGGCTTAAAATGTAGGAAAATTGTATTTTTTCTATGCACATGTACACTTTGATGATATAGTGTAAAAAATTTACAATTTTAAAAATACAATTATAATAATGAAATCAATTTTGCAAATAAATAAGTTTTCATTTTATTGAATTATACAGGGCCATTGATGGGGGTTCGTTAACCATGACCTTTACACATATAACAATTGTCACCGATATGTACCAGTATCTAATATAAACTTGTCTAATAAAGAATTTATAATTAGTTAAATTATTAATATGAACTTGGTGCAAGTTTGTATATAATTGTTTTTCATATAAAAAAGCCGGGCCCGATAAGCTCAGTCGTTAGCGCGTCTGACTGTCAATCCAGGGATTGTACGTTCGAATCCCCGCCCGGCAACAGTCTCCGTGATGATTGATATTCGACATTGTGTCTCATTATCATTTGTCTCTCACCTCTGATTCAAGTGGGAACGTTATTAGTTAGTTGCGGAGATGGGGTGTGCTCGAGTACAGGTTAACCTTCCAGGATCCCAGGAAACAGTTGTTAGGTTAACTGATCGACTGTAAGCCCTCGTTGGCATAAAAATGACGCTAAATATTCAATTAATTCAATCAATCATATAAAAGATTGCCATCAGCATGCTGTCACTTTGTGTTAGTGAAGATATATTTACATGCGACATTAAAACGGTATTATGCCATAATGTTTTGCGAATTCATGCAATAAAGACAATAAATAAGCTGTTTTATTTTCTTTTTTCTCTTCTCATTTTCTTTTCAAAGAGAATAACTGTCTAAAGTGCATTTAATTTTTATTTCAACGGCATAAAACTATGCAATAAATATCAATATATCGTACAATTAAATACTTTGTACTTATAAAATTACATTAATTTCTGTTGTAATTCATATTAATTGAAAATATTGATATTTGGTTTTTGTATTATGATTGTTCGGTGAAACTATAATTAATATTAATTACATCACTTTTAAAAGTTATAATAATAAATCGTTAGGTTTATAAAATTCCTGGTATATGTTGTTAAGCGTCTCTGTGCAACGCTGGGATTTTCTAATTTAACATTTTGGTCTTGTGAACGTGTCTGTATAACGCGCATGCTTCTTTCCTCCGTGTCACAATATTACTGAGTAATAATATTGAATCTTGTTTATACCATCAAGGTCTAACGAACGATTAGTTAATCCAACCACTCATCCCTTGAATCCTGGACAGTTAATCATTTCTTGAGCACGCTCATCTCTGCAAGTAACTAATGATAAATTCGCCACTTGAATCAGAGGTGAGACGGATGACAATGAGATGCAATGTCGTATATCAAATATCATGGAGACTGTGGCCGAGTGAGGATTAAAACTCGGTACCCCTGGATTGATAGTCAAACACGCTACCGACTGTGTTTGAGATAACCCGACCATGTCATACGGCTGTACAACAACCAGAAGAACTGAGGACTGAGTTGAATTTTGTTCTTCGTTCTGTGCAAAATAAGGTCTAAAAATTGACTTCCGCATAGAAATATTTTTTTCATAGCGGGAATGTATACCCACATAAAAATGCTCAATAACTGGTAGGTTGACTAGCTTGTTTTTTTTTTAAAGAGGGAGCAGTGACACCCTCAGGTTTTGTTTAAAAAATAAGTCCTCAAATGCTCATAAATACATGCATAAAATTATGTTGAAATCCTTTAAAAGTCATCTTTTTAACACTAGTCTTATTGCAGTATATGCTATGCCAGTTTTTGCTCATCTACAGCAAGAAATCACAACCAATATGAACCATTTTGAAAATATTTCAAAACCAAATTACATAGCACGTTTTCAAAGCGTAAGAATACCGTGGGGGAAAAGGGACGTAACTGTGTAGTGAGAGTTAAAGATATTTATAAACGGACAGAGACACTGAAACTATGCCATAAATCAATCTCCGTCGTATTGTACTCTAAGTATTTATGATTATGCTTCAGTATAGTCAAAGGGTCCTCCGTGACCGGCTGAATGATTTAAAGCGCCGTATCAACATTACCTCTCACCGCTAAAGTCATAGGTTCGAGTTCCGCTCGATCCAAAAACTTTATGTGAGAAAGTTTACCGGTTATTTGCGGTAGGGCAGTGGTTCTACTCAGATTCATTCTGAGGTCTTGCTCCACCAATAAAACTGGATATACCATGTATAATCTGGAATGTGTTAATAATGGTGTTAAATCCCATTCAAAAAAGTATAGTCATCGAGAACATATGTAACATAACTTGTTATCAGCTTTACAAAATCGTAAAACGAATTATAGCCATCAGTTAAATACGGTTTCAGGTCATAATTTACATTAATTGACTAAGGGTCGTGAAGGGGGGATTGTTTTCACCGTAACGACCAATCTTCTAAGTATAAGACTTGCAAACGTTAAAATAAAACCTTACACAATAAATCTAATGTAAGATGGGCGTAAAATATAGACTGTGTATCTTTTTGTTTTGACGCAACTATTTTTTTTTTATATTATATCTTATATATAACTATATTACAGATGTACACATTTAATTGATATCGTGACGTAGGCTACACTTAAAGTTCAAATTACAACGTACGGAAGATGGATTTTCTAAAACTAACATGGCTGTGTTTGTGCATTTATTGCATTTTGTTGATAGTCAAGACCGAGGCGCAGTCAACGACAAGTAATCGTAAGTATGCAATTATTATTTTGTGTACGTTTGCATATCTCTAAAAGGGGTTAGGGCGTAACATGCGTGGTGGTACGAATAGGAACATTGAGTGGTTTGTATTTTATTTAAAAGCGATAAATCTGTATTTATTAAACAATTTGTATTTACTTTACATTGATTGTGAAAAAAAAGTTTTTATATCTTGTAAAATGTTGCCCGGAACCTCCCTGTGTAGAACCAGTGCATATCCAGATGAAGTGTCTTGCTCAAGGACACCGTAACACATGGCTGTGAGGGGGTTCGAATCCAAGTGACTCTCCGATCCTGAGACCGATGCCCTAGCACTGGACCACATGCATTAGGATTTACTGAAAAGCTGCAGTATTGCATATTCGAGGTTCTTTTATGCATAGCAGTTTTTTTGTTCGATTTTATTTTTGTTTTATTTCATTTGTCATTGTCTGTTGTCTGTATAAGTATTTCCTTTTAAGGATTGAGCATTTAGTCCCGGGCCCGATAAGCTCAGTCAGTAACGCGGCTGACTATCAATCCGGGGGTCTTGACTTCGAATCCCTGCCCGGCAACAGTCTCCGTGATGATTGGTATATGACATTGTGTCTCATTATCATACGACTCTTACCGCTGATCCTAGTGGGAAAGTTATCAGTTACTTACGGAGGTGGGGTTTGCTAGAGTACTGGTTAACCTTTCAGGATCCCTCCCAGGAAACAGTGGTTAGGTTAACTGATCGTCTGTTAGCCTTCGATGAAATAAAAATGACGCTAAGTATGTAATCAATCAGTCAATCATGTCATCGAGGGCTAACCGTTGAGACGATCGCATAACTTAACTACTCTTCACTGAATCCTGGAAGGTTGACCAGTACGCTAGCACACCCCATCTCCGCAAGAAACTGATTTGAATCGATTCGAGACGAACGACAATGAAACGCAATTACGGATGTCAATCATCACAGAGACTGTGGTCGAATGTGATTCGCGCTCACGACCCTATGATTGATAGTCAGACAAGCTACCGACTGAACTAACCGGGCCCGATCGCTGTTAAGGAATGACTTTTATTTGTTGAATATTCAGGCGACATTAATTAAACGGATCACGTTCAAACTAAGTGAAAATGATACATGTTAGTTTTTATATCGCATGACTGGTCCGGAAATAAACATTCGTTATACGTGTAAACTGTATGTACACATTTGATTAAAATCTGCTTTTATTTACTAATTATCTAATATGACTTGTGGATTCTACTCGACCCTTGTATTTAAATGTAACTTAATGTAATCATGGGTTGTAACAAACTAAACATTAGCTAAATTATGGTTTACGGCGTATCAAAATAAATCAACATTATATAACGCCAAAAAGACATGTGTAGTCGCACTCTTCTGTTACAAACATAACGAGTGAAGACATAAAAATGTGACATCAACAAATATAAACAAAATTTATGTAAGTACGGTCACTGGTTATATCAGACCAGCTGGGTTTCGGTATTTGTTTGTTAGATTGTTTGAATATTTAACGTCATTTTATGCCATCGATGGCTAAGAGACGATCAGTAAAACTGACCACTCTTTCCTTGGGTCCTGGAAGGTTAACCAGTACTCGAGAACACGTATCTCCGCAAGTAGCCGATAAGTTTCCTATTTGAATCAAGCCTGAGAGACGAATGACAATGATACACAATGTGGTATATCAATCACCATGGAAACTGTGTGGGTTTCAGTAATACTTATATCTAATGCTAAATACGCCGACTCTGATGAAAAGATTACCATCACCCATGTAGCACCCTAGAAACACACAGATTTCTTTAACTTAATCGAAATAATGAACATGATAAAGGTCATATGGTCGTCACCATATAGTCGTCACCATATGGTCGTCGCCATATGGTCAGAGACGCCGTCTTAAGATCACTTACATCTCGTCGCTAAGGTCGTAGGTTCGAGTCTCGCTCACTCCAAAAACTTTATGTGAGAAAGTTTGCCAAATAGTTGCTGAAGGAAGATTCATTCTGAGGTCTTCCTCCACAAATTAAACTGGATATGCCATATATAACCTGAAATGTGTTGAAAATGTAGTTAAACCTACGTCGCATGCGGGCGGAAATGGCCGGGCGATGTTCCGATTGGTTGTTAGGACTGTGTGCATTCATTCGAGAATAATATGTTGTTGTTGTGACAAAGTAAACAACAACACGTCACTAATGATAATATAACATATGCATAAAATGTGATTCTTAACTCGAATTCGAATTTTATTATATTTTAATTTCAACAAAACATTATTTTGGTTGGAAACTGAATGTTAAATTTTGATAAATGATATATTTTTCAGAAATGTTACTTTCATGTCAAATACACATTAATTTATTTTGGAAGTGATCCATTACCTTTACCTTTGGCTGCATATTTTTCTTTTTCTCTCGTTTATGTTGGTGTTTTTTTTAAGTTTTATAGAGTCAACAGTAAAGAATGACACTATAGATCACTATGTCCATTACGTCCCGAGTTAAGGTGGGGATGCAGGGGCTCATTCGCTTGTGCACCTCATTCAGTAAAGGTAAAATGCATATGTGAACAGTGGGTGAGTGTATGGTGTTTATATAACATCAAAACACAAACTCCATGTAGTGAGGTAGCCCGAGCTGGTCCCAATGGGAAGACAAGAAAAGGAAAAACAGAAACAGGAGAATAGAGTTGATTGAAGGACAAAAAATAGACTAAAATCCCCCTCCCCCGTTGCTGATCTCTGCTGCAAGCACGACAGGGCTCACCCTTCCAGCCTGGATTATAAACAGATTCTTTATGACCTTTAGATATCCTACATTTCTACATCTTTTGTTTCTGCCTGACAAGAAATATCTGTTGATGGGTTGGTAGTAGAGCGATGATTATAAATGATCTCAAGTGGGATGGGGTACCACGGCGGTAGTAATTGTTACGGATAGTGGATTTTGGGGAGGCGGGAGAGAAAAAGAGAAATAGAAGGAAAGAGTGAGAAAGAAGTAGCTGCAGAAAAATGGAAAGGGGATTGAGAATGTGACAGTTGAATACAAGGGAAAGACTGACCACTTGTACAATCCCTCACCCGAATAACTCTTAAAGTCTTTAGATGACATTCTTATCACAAGCCTGTCGATGCCTGGGGCAACATATTATATCTTTGATTCCGTAACCTTTCCCCAAACGCAGCAAAACCGAGTGTTACTCACTGTCCATTGGTTATGTGGGTGTTTCTAGTCTTTTTTTTTGTATACAGCTTCAGTTACATGTATCAAGGCATTTATAACGTTGATATTCTTCGTATTTGACTTATGTGTCTCCATTTTACACAAAAAAATACATATATAAATTTTAAAAGTAAATTTTGATTAATTATATAGATTAAACATAAAACTGATTTTTTTTCTTTTAGGACACTGTTGACCTTTGACCCCTGGATCCCTGAAAGTAATGACTAATGTTCCCCAGATCCCTAAATATAATTGGCCAGGTTCCCCAGATTTCAAAAACCCCTGGAAGGGCCTCACAAATTTACTTTGCAACGTATATAAAGTTTAAAGAAAGGATACCAAATAACCAAAGACTTACATAAAAGGATAGGAAACTTGCATATCTCTACCAAATGTTGATAAAAAGCATGCAAAAAAATAATAATTTGACAAATTAATAACTTCAAATTTCACAGGCAACTGACTTCTTTTACATAAACTGTAAGGTGTATATAACGTTAGATGTTTTATAAGATTTTAAACACGCAAAATGATCTTCAATTTAAAATAGTGCAGTTTGAAGTAAAATGTCAAGTAATTTCCTTAATTTTTCAGTTGCAATATATAAATTTTGTAATCATAAGTACTTAAACAATTTTAAACACAATTTGCTGGAAATAGTCTCGCTTTGTACAAAATTCCATTGTGCAAAAAATAATTTTGATTTGTATTTCTGAGATGAATGGAAATTAGGACGAGAGTATGCGTGAATACGCGAGAGTTAATAACATCTCAATCAGTTGCTTTTCTTTTTTTATACAAGTCCTTGAAATAACTATGTATACTTCCTCATTTGCTTAAATTTATTTTTTAAACTAGGCTTATGTAGCTATAATTATTCTGGGCCAGATGCTCTACCACTGGACCACGCGCTCCACATATATGAAAAATGTCATATGCATGTAATGTGTTGGGAACGTTATTAAATAAAACTCATTCTAATATTGTCGGCGGCGTACAACTCCCATACAATATACCTCACAGACATGCAATCATACCATAATATCAATATCTCATTTAATTAAGTTGGTGATCGATATTTAATATAAAGATCTGTTTGTATATTTGCAGCGTATTCGTCTTGGTTCAACCTCTGGGCTGCCTACCGAAATATGTACTGGATGCGCCGACCCTGGGGATTTGGATTCTGGGGAGACGACGACATGTTCGATGACTAAACCACCGTGCATCAACAGATGAAGAGAGTGTCACTTATAATCAAACAAAACAGACAGTTACAGAAAGTGTCATCTAATTTTTGATTAACTAGTTGCAAAAAGGTGTCGCTTATTTACAAACAGAGAAATATAGTCTAGTGTATTATCAAATGAAACAGACTGTTACAGATAGTGTCATCTAATTTTTTATTAACTATTTGCAAAAAAGTGTCACTTATTTACAAACAGAATAATATAGTCTAAAACGTATCATGTACATTTGAATTTACATATAGAGCCAGAAGTAGAGTGTCAGTCACTTTCAAACGAAACTATTACAGAAACTGCTTTTTATATTTAACTAACCACTAACAAATTGAAAGAAGTGACATTTCTTTCAAATAGAGAATAACAGAATGCATCGCATTGTTTATAAAAAGTGTCTTATATAACAAAGAGAACCGTAAACTATGATTAAATAACCAGTTTCAGAAAGTATCACTAATATACAGAAAAATAATCAAGTGCTTCATTTATTTAAGAACAGAAGCAATTGCACAAAGTGAAAGAAGAAACGAACTAGTTGCAAAGAGCGTCATATATTAACACACATTCAGAACGAGTCATTTATTTAGAAACAGTAAAATTAAAAGACGTACTATATTTTCGACAACAGTACAATAACACGATAACTATGTGTGACATTATTCCACGGTGACAGAAAGTGTCAGTGTCACTTATTTCAGTACAAAAACCAAACGTCCTTAAACAGAAATGTATTTTAGTTCAACAATTTACTCAAAATCACTTGTTACAGTTGTATTGAACACATTATGTACATTCGCGGGATGCGTATAACATATTAAATGTTTGTCCTTGTTGTTTTTTATTATTTTGCATAAGTTTTACCTGGCACTCGTCAATCTTCGCAAATATGTTCGGTACCGATATTCGTGAATGCGATACGATGCCGATTTAATAATGCATTTGTATTGGTCAATCAAAAATAATATCACTTTTTTACGTTCGGACATCGAAAATTAATTTTCGGATATGCACGCGGAGTATTGATGAGTACCAGGTGACTGCTAATGACCAATAGATGGCTTTTGTTTATTTGTATTATAGCATACATTTATAAATCTACATGTACTCTTCGGTAAATATTATCATATCCATATACGATTTTATTAAATATTTAAAGGTTTCTATCGTGGTTGATATTCCCGTCTTAAGTTATAGATGTGTACTTATTCGAAACAATAAAGTTGAAGAAGCAATGTTGCATAATATTGTTAAAACAATGAAAAGGGGGTTATTCATAATGTCTTTTACTTATTTCTTATCACCCAGACGCGTACTGACCATGTATTTCTGTTATTTTTTTTTAAATGGTGTTTAACGCGATTTCAGGTTATAAATTTCATATCCAGTTTTATTGGTGGAGGAAAACCTCAGAAGAAATCTGAGTAGAACCAACATCATTCCGCAAGTAACCGGCCAACTTTCTCAGATAATGTTTTTGGAGCGAGCGGGCCTTGAAGCTACGATCTTAGCGGCGGGAGGTATGTGATCTCGGGATGGCTGACATTATCTAAGTATACATTTGAGGCATGGAACCACGCATAATTGCAATTATAGTTTGTTTTTCTCTAAATTAGCTTTACCTCTATTTTAATTATCTTTTTTATTAAAATTGCATTATTGATGTATTTTGAGCATTTTGAAAACACTGTCGTTTGATGAATTTATCAAAACAATGTTTATGCTTTGAAATTTGGGTATGAATACTTGCTTTCGGAAGTTGAATTTTCACTTTGTCAACTATACTCACTGAGCAGAAAAAATATCTTGGATGAAACACGACTACCACTTTTCTCATTATATCCTGGTAGTTAGTTAAATTTAATTTAATTTTTAATTTTTTTTATTTTACTTCGATTGCGAAACAAGTTATTATTGGATTAAGTAAACTGTAATTGTGCGATCGTATACGAGGTTTTTAATGGCGGCATATTTTTAACGGCGACACCGAAGGTGGGGTCGTTAATACAAATTTGCGACCATAAAAAACTCATATACGGTGGCAAATTTCAAAATTACAGTATACTTATAGTTATTCTAACGCACTTATACGTTTAATCACTAAAATTTGCTAACCGAACCGAGTTCCTTGTGCGATTATTGTTCAAATTGAATTTTTACGTTTAGCCGAATGCCGCATATCAGTAAATGATGCGCTGTAAAAGTAGTTCCTCGTAAAAATCAAACTAAATCTCCAGACTATTCGACATATTTGCTACATCTTTATATGTTTATCATTAACAAATAAATAATAAGTTAAATGGCCAATCGAAATTTTTAAACTACTATTTACACTGTTTTCGGTGACGTAAACAAATGACGTAGTAATACCGACGATAGATGCAGTTTTTAAAAACCGCAAATCTAAGGGCACCAACCAATGAAATCATAGGAAATTTCTGATGGGTGTTAGAATAAAACTTAAATAAACCACGCTCCAAGTTACCCTGGGTAGAACTACTTAACATATGCGTTAAAGGTGCCTTGCGCAAGGACACCACCACTCTCTAACACATTCGACTCATTACATTCACCTCTGTCATTGACTCCGTACTACTTTCGGCTCCAAGTGACTTTCCGGTCACATGATCACTGCCATTTCGCGGCATTGAAAACAACGCTCATCAAATGTTTTATTTGTACAGCAAAGTCCTAATCGTCCAACAGGCAAACTGACAATTAAATATCTCTTTCTGCTCGCTAAATGTAACAGGGTATCACGCTGTGTATCCCTTAAAACAATGTTTTCATCATAACAACGAAGATCGTGTTGATATATTCCATGTTTGTTTACATTTGCATTTAAAAAAAAAAAAATAGTCATCATTTATTCTTGTAAAAGTTGCTTTGTTGATTTTGTTCAAATGTAAAATAGTGATGATTTGTTTCTAGTTTTGGCATCTGGTTCTAACAATATGCTTACAACTGCATAAACTTTAATTACTAACTTTCGTCAACAATCCTGACACTTAGCCTGTTGCAGAGGTGAATGAGTGTAACGAACGATAACTATGAGATTGGGACACACACGCAGTCCTGGGATCGGTGCTCTACCACTGGACCACGTGCTCCTGGTAGTCAGTAGTGTGAGGTCGCATCAATACTAAAGGGGCTAGCGTGACAAGGTAACTGAATTGCTTAAATCATACAGATTTTAGTATGACATGGTAATTGGATTGCATCAATACTAAGGGAGTTAGCCTGTCGTGGTAATTGGATTGCATCACTACTAAAGGAGTCAGCCTGACAAGGTTATTGGATTGCATCCCTACTAAAGGAGTTAGCCTGACAATGTAACTGAACTGCATCAATACAACAGGAGTTAGCCTGGCAAAGTTTATGGATTGCATCAATACTATAGGAGAAGTTGGCCTGACAATGTAATTGAATTGCATCAATACTAAAGGGGCTAGCGTGACAATGTAACTGAATTGCTTAAATCATACAGATTTTAGTATGACATGGTCATTGGATTCCATCAATACTAAGGGAGTTAGCCTGACGTGGTAATTGGATTGCATCACTACTAAAGGAGTCAGCCTGACAAGGTTATTGGATTGCATCACTACTAAAGGAGTCAGCCTGACAAGGTTATTGGATTGCATCCCTACTATAGGAGTTAGCCTGACAATGTAACTGAATTGCATCAATACAACAGGAGTTAGCCTGGCAAAGTTTATGGATTGCATCTATACTATAGGAGGAGTTAGCCTGACAATGTAATTGAATTGCATCAATACTACAGGAGTTAGCTTGACAAGGTAAATGGATTGCATCAATACTACAGGAGGAGTTAGTCTGGCAAAGTTTATGGATTGCATCAATGCTGCAGGAGTTAGCCTGACAAGATTACTGAATTGCATAAAAACTATAGGTGTTAGCCGGCACATAGAAGCAGACAGACATCAGACATATTGGGACCATTACTCCACATATTTCCCTCAGGGAATCTTCTTTCCTGTTAATGTCATATAACTTCCATTTGTTTGTTTATTCATTCCTTTTTTTCATTTTTTTATTCTTTCATCCATTTGAAAAGGCAAGGGACAAAAATTTTACTGTATAAATCATCAAACACACAATAAGGTAACTATATAATCATTCAACTATCATTTATTGTATTTTTCACTAAACTATATTTATTTACAGATTAAATTTATACAAAAAAACATCAACAACAACAACAAAGATTTATGTAAATAAAACAATAGAGTGAATTTCAGTATAAAACTGTTATCATTTAAAATAAATGTACTTAATCACGTTTCATTGGTTGAGAGTGGTCATATTACCATATCTTTACTAAAATTAGAAATAAAACTAATTAACATGTTATTTTTGCTTACTGTTGCTAGCCTTGTTTTGATTGGCTAAACGATAGCAAATCTGGCATACCAAAGTAATATCTAATTTTGCGGTAAAATATCACATGTTTCATATCATTTGAATAGAGGTCAGTCAGAATACTACACATTAGAACCACTAAGGTATTCAAAATGGCCATTTATGTTATGCTTTCTCAATTAGGCACAATGGGAATTTATAGTGGTTCTACTGCGTAATATAATATTCTGACCTCTATTCAGATGACGTCTTTTCTTATGAAAAAGATATCAATTCCAAATTTCCCTGCATTAGAATAGCTACTTATTTTCATTTCTGTATATAAGATAATCTATTTTCATTTTTCTGTAGCAAAAAAAAAAAATTAATATTTTATTCTGCTGTTATAAAATACTACAGCTCAAATTTTAATCTGTAAGCTTTTTAAAGCTGCCAAACATTTGTCAACATCATTGTTTTTTATATTCCTACATTATTTCTGCTGTATGAAAAACTCTTTTATTCATTCTTATACAGCCAAACCTGTGCAAGTGGCCACCTCTATTAAGATGCCACTTGTCTGACAAGTAGGCAGCTATTAGCTGTTTCCCATTGCTATGCCTTTTGAGCTAATTAACCTGTATTATGGAACAACTTGTCTTAAAAGGCCATTTTTGCTCATTCCTTTAACTGGTTGCTTAAGACAAGGTTGACTGTATTCTATGATACTGCCAAGAATGTCAATGTATATACCAAATGGCTCAATCAGCTGCTTCTGAGATGTCCGTGACTTCATGGTCACCGTCCTCCACTGAGTATTATAATATAATGTGTAACAGTACAAGTCATACATTCTATTAATCGTTAATTAGAAAAACATTTTTTAATGATTTCTTCTGATGTCAGAATATTTTATAATTAAGACATGATGGTTAGGAAATAATAATTATTCATGTCTAAACATAACCATTATGGTATTGTATGATGTATAAGTAAACAATTAACAACAATCATCAATTGATGTCTAAAGATATAATTTACACAATCATTACAAGATGTCTAAAGATATAATTTACACAATCATCATGTGATATCCAAAGATATAATTTACACCAATCATTACATGATGTCCAAAGATATAATTAACACAATCATTACTTGATGTCCAAAGATATAATTTACACAATCATTACGTGATGTCAAAAGATGTTATTCACGCCAATCATTACATAATGTCCAAAGATATAATTAACACCAATCATTATGTGATGTCAAAAGATATAATTTACACAATCATTTCATAATGTCCAGAAATTTAATTTACACTTATCATTACATTATGTCCAAAGATATGATTTACATCAATCATTATGTGATGTCCAAAGATATAATTAACACAATCATTATGTGAAGTCTAAAGATATAATTTACACAATCATCATGTGACATCCAAAGATATAATTTACACCAATCATCATGTGATATCTAAATATGTAAATTACACAAATCATCTTGTGATGTGTATAGATATAATTTACAACAATCATCATGTGATGTCCAAATATATAACTTATACAATAATTATGTGATGTTCAAAGTTACAATTTACAACAAATATTATGTGATGTCCAAAGATATAATTTACACGATCATTACGTGATGTCCAAAGATATAATTTACACAATCATCATGTGACGTCCAAAGATATAATTTACACAATTATTATGTGATATCCAACGATATAATTTACACAATCATCATGTGATGTCCGGAGATTAATAATTTACAAAATGATCATGTAATATCATTTAACATAATGTACAAAACCAACATATACTGAACAAGTTTGTACAATGTCATGTACTTCGTCATAATTGCCAAAAAAAAAATTTACAAATTCATCACCCGTTGTCTAGTAAATAATATCAATATAAAGTACTGTAATTATAAAATAATAAAACTTAATGCCCAGTTATTTTTCTATAACTTAAACTTGATATACTGAAACTAATCATCAGGAGATTCTCACAGCCTTAAAGAAAGTTTTTATTTACTGGGTATGACATAATTATACCGTTGACAAATAGTATAGATTTAATACAATCAACAACATACAAAGCAAACTTTTTGAATGCAAGTTCCCTGGTCAAATTTGAAAGGGGTGTGTTCAGAATGTCATAAAAACATGCATATGTTAAATTTATGTTAGAATTCATCCCACAAAGCCTCAAGTGAACTGAATAAAAGCCATGGTATGCTGACGTAGTCAAGATGTTATATATAGAAAAGGGGCATAACTCCTTGCATAAAAATCAATCAAAATGCTTGGGGAATATGGACTTGACCACTGTCTTCATGTTGACCATTTCAAAGTTAAGATACAGTTATATAGTAAATATAGATAAGGGGCATAACTCCTTGCATAAAAATCACTCAGAATGCTGGGAGAATATGGACTTGACCACTGTATTCATGTTGACCACTTAAAAGTTAAGATACAGTTATGTAGTAAATATAAATAAGGGGCATAACTCCTTGCATAAAAATCACTCAGAATGCTGGGAGAATATGGACTTGACCACTGTCTTCATGTTGACCACTTCAAAGTTAAGATACAGTTATGTAGTAAATATAGATAAGGGGCATAACTCCTTGCATAAAAATCACTCAGAATGCTGGGAGAATATGGACTTGACCACTGTATTCATGTTGACCACTTCAAAGTTAAGATACAGTTATATAGTAAATATAAATAAGGGGCATTTCTTCTTGAGCAATCCAACTGAAGAATCCAATCAGAATGCTAGGGGAATATGGACCTGACCACTTCATGTTGATAATTATCACCTAGGTCAAACTGAACTGAAATTGAAAGTGTAGGCGGAATCTGACAAAGTCTGACTAGGTAATTTGTATTTGACAAATGGACAAACAGATAGCCTGACAAGATAAGTTGTAACTGACAAATGGACAAACAGACGCCCTGACAAGGTGAGTTGTAACTTATAAATGGACAAACAGATAGCCTGACAATATAAGTTGTAACTGACAAATGGACAAACAGATAGCCTAACAAGATAAGTTGTAACTGACAAATGGACAAACAGATAGTCTGACAAGATAAGTTGTAACTGACAAATGGACAAACAGACAGCCTGACAAGGTAAATTGTAAATGCGAACTGGCAAACAGACAGTCTGACTAGGTAATTTGTAATTGACAAACAGACAAACAGATAGCCTGACAAGATTAGTTGTAACTGACAAATGGATAAACAGATAGCCTGACAAGATAAGTTGTAATTGACAAATTAACAAACAGATAGCCTGACTAGGTAATTTGTAAACAATGGATAAACAGACAGGTGCCATTATTGTTCCCTCTATTTTTCTTCAAAAATGTGGGAGACAATGAGATAAGAAATATGTACACAAAAAAGTTTCATCAACCTAAATATGTTTTTAATAAATGAAATAAAACATGCATTTCAATAATATAAAAATAATAACATAATTTGGAGAAAAAAACACATTGCACACTGAATGAAAGTTTTTGAGACAGTTTAAAAAAACGGGGAATGATATTAAAACAATATGGATCTCATGACGTAAGACTGGAATTAAAATCATTATCAATGTAAAAATATCCAAAATTTTAATTATTTTCGTCATTGTAAATCATAAAATAAAATATCAATTACCAGTATTATCAAAGGTAAATTTGGCCAATATTTCAATTATTACCTAATATAAAATTGACCAATATTTCAATTATTATAAAACATAAATTTGACCAATATTTCAATTATTATACAACGTAAATTTGACCAATATTTCAATTATTATTCAATATAAATTATACCAATATTTTAGTTAATATCAATATAAATTATATCAATATTTCAATTATTATTCAATGTAAATTTGACCAATATTTCAATTATTATAAAATGTAAATTTTACCAATATTTCAATTATTATTCAATATAAATTATACCAATATTTCAATTATTATTCAATGTAAATTTTACTAATATTTCAATTATTATACAACTTAAATTTTATCAATATTTCAATTATTATCAGAGGTTAATTTTACCAATCATTTCAAATATTATCTAATGTAAATTATACCAAAATTTCATTTATTATCAAATGTAAATTTATCAATTCTTCAATTATCATAATTGTATGTTAAGAAATAATATTTTAATCATTGACAAATGTAAATTTTAATAATATTTTAATTATTTACAAATGAAAATTTAGTTTTACATTGATCATAATTGTATAATTCAATTATTATCAAATGTAAATTTTACCAATATTTCAATTATTATCAAATGTAAATTTTACCAATATTTTAATAATAATCATATGTAAATTTACCAATATTTCAATTAGCATAACTGTAAACCAGAAAGCAGGAAATAATATTTTAATCATTAACAAATGTAAATTTTGCCAATATTTTAATTATTATCAAATGTAGATTTGCCAATTTTTCAATTATCATAATTGTAAATCAGGAAATAATATTTCAATAATTATCAAATGTAAATTAACCAATATTTCAATAATCATAATTGTAAATAAATAATTAATACCAAATGTAAATTTAATTCTTTAGTTAACATAATTGTAAATCATAGCAGAAATTACTTGTATCTTGATAATTAACAATGTATACGGGCATGGTAACACATTGAATAGGCAGTTAGTGGAATAAAAACAGGTAGAACCTTATTTTATACTTAAAGTTCTTAACAACAATGAAATAAATAACATCTGTTGAACATTAATAAATTAACAAAGTAATTCTGGTAATAAAAAGTCATCAATTAATATCATTAAGTAAATACAAGCCATTAATATTAGATAAAGTCTGACCTAAGCAGACAACCAAGAAGAAGAGAAAAGGTCTGTGAAGGCAGGTGGCTGTTTAGTACAGGTTGACTGACACTAAGTAAATGAACACAAAATTTATTAAGAATCAATATGGTTGCTTTAGGGGACAAATATATTAAAATAATATTTTTCTAATTTTTCATTGAACTCAATCTCACTTTCTCTTTTTACATGGTATAAAGGGTGGAAGGGAAAAGAAAATAATGTTTATATAATTGTATTAAAACTGTGGGATTATTTAAAGGAATAAATTGTATTTGTTTCACATTCATGAGATATGAACTTATGCGTGTCACATGCAAAGTGAACCCCATGGGAATTCAAGAAAACGTTGCTTGTTTATTGTAAATTATTATCTCATGATAATTAAACAAATACAGTTCCTTGTTTATATTTATATTATCAACGCACTCGTGATAATTAAACAAATACAGTTCATTGTTTATATTTATATTATCAATGCACTCATGATAATTAAACAAATACAGTTCATTGTTTATATTTATATTATCAATGCACTCGATTAATTAACACTACTATATCTTTTTTTTCATGTTTACGGTGCCATTCAAGCCTTTTTTTCCTTGAAATTGAGAAGAGGCCCAAGCCTTCGAGATTGAGAAAAAAAGAACTTGATTGAGGGGAAATTTGGAACTTTTTTAAGGCTTTAGCATACTGGAAAATAGAGTGTTACACTGCTAAGAACATGTTCTAACCATTGCTTATCAGATTACAATAATAATTCATATCCAATGGGTTATATTTTCTCCTGATAAAAAAAAAACTCCCCTCCAAAAAAAAAAAAAAAATTGGGTTTCTTTTTTTTTTTTTCCATTTTAGGGAATTTTTTTTTCTCATTTGGGAAAAAAACATGATAATTTAGTTGAGATGTAGCCGAATGGAGGCTTCTGTGTAATAAGGTCAAAAAGATCTGTCGATCGGTAAATAATTTTTTGAATGCATAAGTTATAGAGTTGGTAAATGACAAAGAAAATGTTACTCCTTTTGTTAACTACCAGTATAGAGTTTCTTCCATTCCAGCATCAAAGAAACCTATTTATAGATGTTTGTTTAGTCACATATAAGATGTAAAGATCTGCACAATATGGTCAATTCCTATTCAATGGAAGGGAGATAATCAAAAATATTTCTAACCAGAGTTTCTTTCCTTCCATCACCAAAGAAACCTATTTATGGATGTTTGTTTAATCACATACAAGATGTAAATATCTGTACAATATGGGCAATATCAAGGGCCATATTCTATTCTTTGAAAGGGAGATAATCCAAAAATGTTTTTAAATATTTTCTCCCTAGTTTCTTCCCTTGCATCACCAAAGAACCCTATTTATGGACACACAAGATGTAAATATCTGCACAATATGGGTAATAGCAAGGGTTTCATCCTATTCACTGGAAGGAAGATAATCAAAAATATGTTTTAGATATTTCTACACAGAGTTTCTTCTCTTCAATCACAAAAGAAACCTATTCATGGATATTTGTTTAATTACATAGATGTAAATATCTGGGAAGGGAGATAATCAAAGTTGCATCTATTTCTCTACCAAGAGTTTCTTCCCTTCCATCACTAAAGGACCAAGCAAGTGTTTCAATATCTCCTATAAGTAAAAACAGGAGTTGTCAGAAGACAACAAAGCTCGCCTCTGGGTGTCTAAGTCCAAAAGGGCCATAACTGTGCCAAATTGCAATCCAGAGTTATAGTTCTTGTCTGTGTGTGTTCCATTGATGATAATGAACACGCATGCGAAGTTTCATTCACATCCAATGAGTGGTTGCATTGATATCTTAAACTTAAATGCAAAAATTTAACCTGGGTGTCTACAGACGACGACGCCAACGCTGCCGACATCGGGGTCATGGCAATAGCTCTCCTTGGACTTTGTCCCGGCAAGCTAAAAATCCTCATGAGGAAATCCTAACAATAGTATAAGGTCATTTTACAGTGTTTGAACAATATGGGAATATATTTATTGTGGTGGAAACCATATTGAACCCCGTGCCTACAGCGTCTCGTCCAATATGGTTTCCATCACAATACGTACGAGTACAATATATTCCCATATTGTACAAAACATTGTAAAATCATCTTTTTATTCTATACCTCAATTTGAAATAAATTAATCAAAACGGTAAAGAAAAATCAAGTGAATAATCCGTGAGTTCAAAGCGGCAGATGAAGGAAGTTGCAGTGACAAGATATTCGGATTTTCTCAACGTCATCTTCATTCTGAACATTTTGTTGGTTGTTTGTTTTTATCGTTGAAATTTCTACTTAATATATTACATTTTTGTATTAAAATACCATCTTGAATTTTAAACGGTACAATATTAATAAAAAAGTTATTGGATCCAATAAACTTCTACATATTGTACAGTCACGTGGTAACATCTTGGGTAGCTGATTGGCTATACATGTACAGGTATAGAATAATGAATTATATCTTACGGAACAGTTCGCTATACTGCTTAACTGTATTGGTGGTGCTATCATCAATAAATACCCATGGCTGTCTTACAATTATACAGCTGCAGTACTTTCAAATATTACTTTGCAAAAGGGCCATTACAAATTTACAAACACGAAATAATTTTTACCTTTTAGTATGTTTCAAAGCTATTCTTTGAAATAAATGTATTGTTTGATAAAAATAATATAAAAAATATCTTTCTTATTTATTTTCTTTTGATGACATGTGCTTTATAAATAGGAATTATTTTACACTTATCATTATCATTTGAAATAATCTACTTATTCAAATTACTTGATGTTATAGTATTGATACATATTTGAATAAAAGTACACAATAATTAAAATAAAATTGTTTTAAATAAGTGCGAGGGTCAGCCAATTTATAAACTTTGACCTTCTCATAATATTCTCTTTAAGAATTCTTTTATTCATTTCTTTAAACTAACCTATTCATTTTAATTATTACATGTATATAATTACAGCATGTTGTAATTTGAAAAATCCTTTAATTGCATATACATAGAGAATCTAAACAAATTGGTTTTACATGATTAGGTCACATTGATCATGAACAAAAATGACCTTCTGACCCCAAAAGATGTTTCGCTTTAGTGCATAAATGACTCTAAAACAACACATATCTCTCAAATGTTGGTCAGACATTTCACGAGAAGATGCAAAATTAAATTATTAAAGTTATTTACAGTGAACATACAAACCACAATATTACCCTTTTTTAAACACTTTTAAAAAAAGCAGAGCCTGTTCTAGCCATCTGTTCCTGGTAATCTTCACAGTTGCTGGCTATCATTTATTAGCCACCTGCTCCAAACAATGTTCATATTATGACCACCTTGTTTAAACCATCTGCTTCAAATAACCTTCAAATTCACCAGCCATCTTGTTTAAGCCGTCTGCTCCTAACAATCTTCAAATTCACCGGGAATCTTGTTTTAGCCATCTGTTCCTTACAATTTTACAAATTCAGCGGCCATCTTGTTTAAGCCATCTTCTCCTAACAATCTTCAATCTCACCGGCCATCTTGTTTAAGCCATCTGCTCCCAACAATATTCAAATTAATTCCCCATTTTTTAGCCATCTGCTCTAAACTATTTTTAAATTCACTGACAATTACAGCTTCACTCAAGTTAATGAATGCTGGAATTTCTTACAAAGAAGAGAACACTCCTTACACCTTCATTTCCATTCTTCTTCTAAGTCAACAACAGCTTAATTAATCTCTCTACCAACTCTTGGTCAGCTTTTATTCACTGTTTTATAAAACACATAAAAACATTAATGGTCTTGTCTTGTTTCCAAGGAAATAATTTCTTAACTTAATGAATTATTCAAACAACTACACTTAAGTGCTGATGTCGAAATACACATAGTTCACAGGATCAATCAACAAATAATATCAATTCTGATAACACTTCTTATGCTGTCTGCCAGCATCGCCTGTCATTAGGGTCTATACAAAGTTGCCTATTACCAGACTGAACACTTGTTCACAGGATTCATCTTGGTGCCGACTGGACAGCTAAACGCACGTGAAAAGTCCTCAGAGTTTGCCAGGGGTACCCAGGCCCTGGTAAATGAAATCATAAAATGCATTCATTTTAATATACAGTCAAACCTGTGTAAGTGGTCACCTCTATTAAGCAGTCACTTGTCTTAAGCAGCCACATTTGCTATTTCCCATTTCTATGCTTTCAGAGAAAATTAACCCAAATTAAGCAACAACCTGTCTTTAAAGGCAACTTTTGTTCCTTCCCTTGACTGGCTGCTTAAGACAGGTTTGACTGTATTTTTAAATATATAGATATTAGACGTGAATTTCAAATATTGAAGCCAAGCATGGTTAGCTCAATCACGAGCTTGACTGATTATAAATTCTGGGGTCGCGAGTTTAAACCACATCATCTCGGTGTTGTACCAATGCATGCATGTTTAAAAGTTTAAATTTCACAAACATATCAAATCTACATGGAAAATGTATACATAATTAAAGACATAGGGAGGTTGGAGAATGATATCAAAATCTTCTTTGAAAGGCCCAAGACAATTTATAAAGAATTAATCTTGTATGACCAACTAAACATATCAATAATGGAAAACAAATGTAAGACTAGCTTAGATACTTTTTTATTAATCTTTTCACACAGCCAGACAGACGGCAGGATGGAGGGTAAACCTATAGTATCTTCCGGTGAAATCTGTAGAGGACTGATAAGTCAATAACTGCTCCTTTAATTTAGCTGATTCAAAATTATAAAACTAATTACAATCATACCTAACAGGTCCAGGACTATGTACCGAGGTTCTAATCTTCTCCAAAGCTGCCTTGTCCCGCATGTTTCCACACCAAATTTGGGCAAAATTGAGAAAGAAGAGCTGATCGTGGGTGAGATGAAGACCGGGAAGAAGCGGTTCTGGTCCATGCCTCTTCTCCCACATCTTGTAAGCCTGAAATGTAGAAACTATACTTTACCTCTTGTACAACAGAAACTATACTTTACTTCTTGCATTTAAACAACATTATGACACATTTGCCTTCCCCCTGCCGCTGCAAACTGGCTGGGTTTTAACATCACACCCTAAATTAGATCAAGTAACGCCTGATACTAATTTTAGAAAATGACTGCATGCTTTGTGACATAGTGCAATCACCTTTACTGAATTTTTTAAATGGGTCATTTAGTATAAATTATATCAAAATCATTTAAACATTATTAAGGGGTAATTTTTCAGCTAAATATTCATGATCTGAAGCTTATTAATACAGTTCAGTTGGATCCAAGAGTTGACTAATTTGAACTACTTTTCACGATCATTTATTGTTATAGAGGAGTGCTTCACACTTTTGGGTAGGTAACCAGCCAACGGTGGAGTCATGAATCAAACACTGGTACTACGGCCATCTCGGCAAGCCTAGACATAACATCTCAATACAAAACTGGATGTACAGAGATAAATCCTGAATTATAGAAGTATATAAAACGGGTGTACAGTGATAAATCCTGAATTATAGAAGTATATAAAACGGGTGTACAGTGATAAATCCTGAATTATAGAAGTATATAAAATAGGTGTACAATGATAAATCCTGAATTATAGAAGTATATAAAACGGGTATACAGTGATAAATCCTGAATTATAGAAGTAAATAAAACGGGTATACACTGATAAATCCTGAATTATAGAAGTATATAAAATAGGTGTACAATGATAAATCCTGAATTATAGAAGTATATAAAATAGGTGTACAGTGATAAATCCTGAATTATAGAAGTATATAAAATAGGTGTACAGTGATAAATCCTGAATTATAGAAGTATATGAAACGGGTATACAGTGATAAATCCTGAATTATAGAAGTAAATAAAATAGGTGTACAGTGATAAATCCTCAATTATAGAAGTATATGAAACGGGTATACAGTGATAAATCCTGAATTATAGAAGTATATAAAATGGCCGTACAGTGATAAATCCTCAATTATAGAAGTATATAAAATGCCTGTAAAGTGATAAATCCAGAACTATAGGAACTACATGTTTACATAACTGGCCATACAGTTTATGTCTAAACTCAAGAAACTATTATCATCGTACAATATTAACTATTTTGTAGCCAGTGTATTAAATTACATGACTTGTTTTTACATGTCTCTGATGTAGTCTATGGGGAAGTTACCAGTTTTTAGATGACTGCAAAAAGCTGTTGTTTTCTCTATTATTTTGCAGTATTGTAAATATATGACATTTCTGTAAAAATGTTGTTTTTAGGAAACATTTCCGTCAATTTTGTTCATAATTATTATTGTTAGCATTGTAACCAGACTATGCTGGGGTAATTTTGGCATCCTTCTGGGAAATCAACATGCTAATTATAGTAATATATTTTTATGAATTGCAATAGAAACAAACCAATCCAATATTTGTGTTACCTGCCATAGGTTGCTTATTTCTCTATTAGACTATTTTTAAACCAGTCCACTTATTTGTCTTACAATTTAAATCGGTCAGGTAAAAATTGAGTTGAGCTACAAATGTACCAGTCCTGTTGGCTACCATTAGAAAAAGTAAACTATTTCCCTGATACCTACCCTGTAAGCCTGTTTAAGGCCACCATTGTCAGCTATGTTTTCACCTTGCGTGTTCTTGCCATCAATCTGCAAGTACCAAAAACCAGTCACATGGTTATTCGTACATGTACTTAAGGCCATTATAAATTAAATGCTAGATTATTATCAAAATTTTTCTTATAAATAGAAAGGGCAAGAGGATATTATTTTATTATTTATTTTTTTTAAAATGTTGATGTGTTTTTTTTTTGTTTTTTTTGTTTTGTTATTTTTTATGAAAATGAAAAAAGGTCGGGGCAGCATGAAAATTAGGAGGCAGTCGGGGATAATAATCTAGCAATTAATCTATTATAGCCTGAAGTGATATTTCTCTAAAATTTACTCATGTAATGTAAAACATAAAATAAATTTTACTCATCGTGGCACAATCAAATCATTTTTTTACACTACTATGCACATACACCCAAAAAGAGATTTTAATTAATTTCTAAGTATAACTGGGTGGAACTTCATCAATAAAAAAATGGTTATGTCAAAAAAATGTTTGGTCAATAGCCAATGAAAAACAGGCAACAAATAATAAAGAATGATATCATGACATTTTGATCGATGGTCAGGTGCAATCATTTTGAATTAATTCCCATATTTACATATTTTTTTTTATGTTTTATATTCAATCTGGTCCTTACATATTTCCCCAATGTTCTGCATTCAATCTGGTACTAATATTCTACATTCAATCTGGTACTAATATTTCCCCCTAATGTTCAACATTTGATCTACATTCAATCTGGTACTTACATTTCCCCCTAATGTTCAACATTTGATCTACATTCAATCAGGTACTTGCATTTCCCTTAACATTCTACATTCAATCTGGTATTTACATTTCCAACTAATGTTCAACATTCAATCTGGTATTTACATTTCCCCCTAATGTTCAACATTTGATCTACATTCAATCAGGTACTTACATTTCCCTTAACATTCTACATTCAATCTGGTATTTACATTTCCAACTAATGTTCAACATTCAATCTGGTATTTACATTTCCCCCTGATGTTCAACATTCAATCTGGTATTTACATTTCCCCCTAATGTTCAACATTTGATCTACATTCAATCTGGTACTTACATTTCCCTTAACATTCTACATTCAATCTGGTATTTACATTTCCAACTAATGTTCTACATTCAATCTGGTACTTACATCCCCCCACCAAATGTTCTACATTCAATCTGGTACTTACATCCCCCTACCAAATGTTCTACATTCAATCTGGTACTTACATCCCCCCACCAAATGTTCTACATTTAATCTGGTACTTACATTTTCCCCTAATGTTCTACATTCAGTCTGGTACTTACTTTTCCCCCTGATGATCTACATTCAATTTAGTACTTACATTTTTTTGAATCTGTTCTAGCTGTACATTAGAATACTGTTTTATTATGCACTCTGCCCTGTGCCGGAATGCCTCTATTGTTTCATTTTTCCACCATTGTTTCATGTTTCCATCTTTATCATACTGTCTTCCTGAATACAAAACATACATACAACAAATTAAAAAAAATTCTTGATTGCATAACTGAATTTCAATCCGTTAATTTATAATCCTGTTATTAACTTACAGTAAGATCACAACTTGTATGAAATGTTTCAAGTTTGTTTCCTGGGTAGAACCAGTACAAAATGTTGTTTAAATTTTTTTGAGAAACCATTTTGCCAAGCCCACGATCAAACCCACTGCACTGCTCTGCTTTCAATCTGTATTACAGAGTACATTGATCTTTTTGAACACAGTCTAAATTTTTAATAAAATTATTTAAGCATCTCATATGACATAATTACAGCTAAATACTTGATATTTCCTTTGAATTTTTCTACTTTCATACAAATAAATACAGATGAAACAAGCATATATATTATACTTTTTGTCATATATGACTGCAGATACCACCATGGATATGACCGTGGATGTGACCATGGATAGGACCATGGATAGGACCATGGATAGAACCATGGATATGACCATGGATATGACCATGGATATGACCATGGATGTGACCGTGGATGTGACTATGGATATTACCGTGGATATGATCGTGAATATGGCCATGGATAGGGCTGTGGATAGGGCCGTGGATATGGCCATGGATATGACTGTGGATATGACCGTGGATAGAATGGTGGATATGACCGTGGATATGACCATGGATAGGACTGTGGATATGACTGTGGATGTGACCGTGTTATGACCTTGTATATGACCGTTGACAGGGCTGTGGATATGACTGTGGATATGACCGTGGATACAGGAATTGCAACGAAACCAGCAGATGTTGTAGTGATTGTAAAATTATGTTTACGATTTTTCAGTTATGTATGCGATTTTGTTTAAGAGTGGTTTTGTGAAATAGACATAAATAAAATATTAAAGGCTCATTAAACTTCCAAAAGGGTCCTTATTAGTTTTAATTTAAGTCAGTTTCACTCTCCCAGATGATAGAATACATGTTTATTTGACCAATGAGAGATTTTGCAAACGAAAAAATAAAACTGAAGCATATAATAAGTACATTATTAAGAACGGGTTTTGTTTACAAATTAATGTTCGTCTCTTTGCGATAAACACCTTCTGCGGAAAACAGAGTTACAAAGCTTGTCAGAAAGACATCCGTTGGTAATATATGATCAACTCACTTCAGAGAGAAACATAGTATGGGGAACTGTAGGGGATGCGGTTTAAAATTAAATAACCGCTTGTTGTTAGATAGTCTTTAAGAACATCCCCTTTATTACCCTCAGTGTATTAATGAACTGGATCCCACGAGCTAACTTATTGCATGTAAGTGACGAATCGTTCATATAAAATTAAAAATAATTATTTTTCTAATAACTGTACTAAACAAACCACCCTTGGTAGCCTCTCAATATTGACTGCGATAAAATGATTCGTGACATAAAAGTGTGTGCGATAGCATCACGCGTATATGCAAGTGAGGATCCTGAGCAAGAGTTACTAGACCAAACTAGTATTCCATACTCATTTTTTTCAGTGCGTATAAATAATGTAGTGCATACTTAGTTTGATACAGTTTTATTGCAGATATCAATATATTTAAAAAAAAAAAGAGAACACAAACTATACATAACATTAGCGAAGCCATAACTTGTCTAATCTTGTTATTGAAGCCCTTATCTAAGGGTCTTAATTCGCACACGACCATTGCAGTATTCATTTGTGTACTTCCAAAAATTGACGGAGATAGAGTCGGAAAGCAACTGGGTCATTACGGAATTACAGAAATGTAAACAAAAGTTAAAAGATCGGACCACTCGGTTAAGAAAATAGCATTTCTATTGAAGTTTTTTATTTTCTCACTTTTTTAAAAACAGTCACTAAGGGGTCTACAGGAATGGTTTTAGCAATACTATAAACACATTTAATTGCAATCATTTTTGTTATAATCAAAAAGTGCATTTCAGAAGTTATATGAGGCTTTAAGATAATCTTAACTTCCGATAAATTTAAAGGTTACGATTTTTTGAGAAATTGGCTCTACATCAACAAAAAGAGTGCACTTAAGCATTAATATAGCTGGAGATGTACTTAGTGACAAAACTTTATCATCAGTACCTTTATCATCGAAGCCGTGAGTTATCTCATGTCCGATTACTACTCCAATACCTCCGTAGTTCAACGATCTGAAATACAAATGGTGATTTTTATATAACTATTCCTATATCCCCATAGTTCAATGATCTGAAATACAAGTGGGAGATTTTTATATAACTATTCCAATACCTCCGTAGTTCAACAATCTGAAATACAAGTGGGAGATTTTTTATATAACTATTCCAATACCTCCGTAGTTCAACAATCTGAAATACAAGTGGGAGATTTTTTATAACACTATTCCAATACCTCCGTAGTTCAACAATCTGAAATACAAGTGGGAGATTTTTATATAACTATTCCAATACCTCCGTAGTTCAACAATCTGAAATACAAGTGCGAGATTTTTATATAACTATTCCAATACCTCCGTAGTTCAACAATCTGAAATACAAGTGCGAGATTTTTATATAACTACTCCAATACCTCCGTAGTTCAACAATCTGAAATACAAGTGGGAGATTTTTATATAACTACTCCAATACCTCCGTAGTTCAACAATCTGAAATACAAGTGGGAGATTTTTATATAACTACTCCAATACCTCCATAGTTCAACAATCTGAAATACAAGTGGGAGATTTTTATATAACTATTCCAATACCTCCGTAGTTCAACAATCTGAAATACAAGTGCGAGATTTTTATATAACTACTCCAATACCTCCGTAGTTCAACAATCTGAAATACAAGTGGGAGATTTTTATATAACTATTCCAATACCTCCGTAGTTCAACAATCTGAAATACAAGTGGGAGATTTTTATATAACTATTCCAATACCTCCGTAGTTCAACAATCTGAAATACAAGTGCGAGATTTTTATATAACTATTCCAATACCTCCGTAGTTCAACAATCTGAAATACAAGTGGGAGATTTTTATATAACTATTCCAATACCTCCGTAGTTCAACAATCTGAAATACAAGTGGGAGATTTTTATATAACTATTCCAATACCTCCGTAGTTCAACAATCTGAAATACAAGTGCGAGATTTTTATATAACTATTCCAATACCTCCGTAGTTCAACAATCTGAAATACAAGTGCGAGATTTTTATATAACTATTCCAATACCTCCGTAGTTCAACAATCTGAAATGCAAAAGGAAGATTTTTATATAACTACTGCTATATCCCCATAGTTCAATAATCTGAAATACAAGTGAGAGATTTTTATATAACTAATCTCATATACCCCCATAGTTCAACAATCTGAAACAAAAGTGCGAGATTTTTATATACCCCCATAGTTCAATGATCTGAAACTTTATATTAATTGAGCTTTCAATACCGATATTCAAGTTTATAGCACGAACAACTCTGCATCTTAGGTAAAAAAAATTATTTCAAGTAACAAATTACAGGAGTTAGGCATGCTTTGCTAATAAAAATTTTGAGCAAACAAATGTTAATAATGAAACACATAATGCATGTCACTGTATGATGTTTAGCATCACTTTCAAAAAATTTTCAATCACATCACAACGTGTCTTGAGACAGTAAGTACAGTGAAACCTGTTTAAAGCGGCCAATCAAGGGAAGGAGCCAAAGTGGCATTTTAAGACAGGTTGTTGCTTAGTACAGGTCAATTTGTTCTAAAAGCACAGAAATGGAAAATAGCAAATGTGGCTGCTTAAGACAAGTGGCTGCTTAATAGAGGTGACCGCTTACACAGGTTCGACAGTATTCTAAACACTGCCACATTGAAATATCATTCCACTGATATGTGGTACGATACTCCACCAATTAAAAAAAATGACCCTTCATTAAGAGGTCACCTGTGTTAAGCAGCCAGTTTGACCACTTTGTTTGGCTGGATGCTTAATATAAGTTAGACTGTGTACAACACTTCACACCTGCACCATTTGCAACAATACGGATTACCTGTCTGAAGCTGATGGATGGCTTGATATTTGTGATTATTTACGTTTTCATTCTTTTTCTATAATATATATTTGTATATATAATATTAAACACCTTTGAAAGATTTCGGATTTACATTATAAATACTGAAACTGTTGATTTTATAGTCCTATACATGTATTTGTGAATTATTTATGCTGTTTCTTTAGAAACAATATATGGCATATTTTTGATAATAGCTGTCTGTTAGACACACTAATTTCACTACTTACTTACCTGTCAGGTACAAATAATGATGATAATGATGATGATGATGTATTGTGATTAGCCCAATTGCTTTTAAGAATTGTTGTCATATAGCAAGGGTGTTTACTTGAGATAGTATTCTAAGCACTGCCACACTGGAGACACATATGATACCCACCCAGTCACATTATACTGACATGGAGCAAACATTACCTAGAACTATCTTCTAAATGTTGAATGTCAAGCGAGGAAGCTTCTAGTACTATTTTGTCAATTATTTGGTGTGACCTGGCTGGGGATCTAACTCACAAAGGCAGACGCTCTACCACTGGACCACGCTGCAGTGTATAGGTGATTTAAAACTTACTTTGGAAAATATTCGCTATAGAAGGGTGGTTGGAGCATCCCAGCAGGAAACACAATGTCATTGGTATTCGGATTGTAGAATGCATTAACTACCGCTGGTTCCTGTTCCCAGCTGAAAGATATAGAGGAAAAATTGGAGCAATCGCTACTTACCATAGCAAGAATCTCTGTCTCTTGTTACGCACAAACAGCATCAAGGAAACAAATGACAACTTTTGTTTAAACTGACAACTTAGTTTAATTTTTGTTTTAACTTATTTATTTTACTTCGACTGTGAGACAAGTTCTTACGACAAATCACGTCTTCCTGGGTAGAACCAGTACTATCCTATCATTTAACATATGCGAAAAGATGTCTTGCTCAAAGGACCCTCCGATCACGGGTTCAGTGCTCTACCACTGGACCACATGATTAGTATGTTATCATATCACATATTACAAATATTGTCACATAAATGTATTTTTCATTTTAATAATTAATCAATATGTATCATTGATATATTCAACTTAATAAATTGATACAAACTTGGCATCAACTTTTTTTTTAAACTTATTTATTTTGCCTCTTTAGTGAAACAAGTTATTACAAATCATGCTCGAGAGCTTCCTGGGTAAGACCAGTACCAAGCATACATATATAAAGTGTCTTGGTCAACGACACCACACCATAGCTGATAATCAAACCCGTGACCCTCTGATCCCGATGGCCTCTACATATTGTCATTATCAACATCTAAGTTTTAAAGTAATTTTGTTAAATTTAAATTTCCTGGTGAAAATTAAGCCAGGATGTCTCAACACAATCATTCTTATATCCTAATATTTATTGTAAGATATAATTTAAACATTTCAACACACACATCCTTGTTAAATGGTTCCCTCCAACTAATATTTATTGTAAGATATAATTTAAACATTTCTACGTACACATCTTTGTTGACTGGTTCCCTAAACTTGGCCATGGTTTTGTTAGCATCATATCTCCCCACACGCAGAATATTCTCAAAGTATTGATCCGGATTAAACTGCAACTGTACAAAAACAAGGTGGGTATCATAGATGTAATATATTACTGAGAGAAATAAACAAACAAATTTTATTTTATGCTTTTTCAACTTATTCAAATTACAGCGAATGCGAAACAATTCCTTACAAATTAAGACAAATCTCAAAGCGTTCTAGGGCAGAACCAGTTCTTAGCTTCTACAAATAAAGCATCTTGCTTTAGAACACCACGCATAGCCATATTGGAGGATTGAACCCATGATCCTCCAATCTGCGACCTGATGCTCTACCACTGGACCACTCACTCCAAACTACAGAGGGATACAAACAAATAAATTTCAAATTCAGTTATTTTATGGTTTTACGAGACAAAACATGATCTGCATATGGAGTTTTAGCCTCCGTATGACTGAGTCACTAAACTGGTGATACCCTGTTCAGGGAAAGTTGTCAATTCTGAAATCTACATCCATTTCTATTTTTCTGCAAAATACTGGCTTTCATTGGATTGATTGATTATTTACTGTCATTGTTATGCCATCGAGGGCTAACAGATGATCAATTAACCTAACTACGATTTCCTTGGATCGTGGAAGGTTAACCATTACTCAAGCACACCATATCTTTGCAAGTAACTGATATCTTCCCCACTTGAATCAGCTGTGAGAGATAAAAGATGCGACGCAATGTCGTTCATCAATCATTACACAGATTGTGGCCGGGCGTGGATTCAAACTTATTACCCTTGAGTCAGACACGCTACCAGCTGAGCTAATCAGTCCTAGCAACTTCCATTTGAAGAAGGGCATAAATGACAGACAATTTGAAGTCATCAAATTTGTTACAAGTAATTTTTTTAACTATCAATGTAAAAGAAATAATGATACAGTTTAGAACATATGTAACAGTAACTACCAAGAACAAAGATATGGGGTTTAATTAACGCCATTTTCAACACAACTCAGGTTATATATGGCATATTCAGTTTTACAGGTGGAGGAAGACCTCAGACTTAGTAGAACCAACACCTTCCACAAGTAAATGGCAAACTTTTTTACATAAAGTTTTTGGAGTGAGCGGAACTCGAACCTATGACTTTAGCAGTGAGAGGTAAGTGATCTTGAGATGGCGCCTTAGACCACTCGGCCACGGAGGACCCTACAGAGATATGGTCAATTTGTCATAGCCAATACATGCTTTTCATTTCTAATGGCCAGCTACCTCAGTTGATAAAGAGTCTGATTTTCAATCCAGGGGCAGTGAGTTTGATTCCCCATTGTTCAACAGCCATGAATCTCCCACCATTGAATATGTGGGAAAGTAGTCAGTGACTTGCAGAGATAAGGTGTGTCTAGTACTGGTTAACTACCAGGTCATGAATCTCCAACCATTGAATATGTGGGAAAGTAGTCAGTGACTTGCAGAGATAAGGTGTGTCTAGTACTGGTTAACTACCAGGTCATGAATCTCCAACCATTGAATATGTGGGAAAGTAGTCAGTGACTTGCAGAGATAAGGTGTGTCTAGTACTGGTTAACTACCAGGTCATGAATCTCCCACCATTGAATATGTGGGAAAGTAGTCAGTGACTTGCAGAGATAAGGTGTGTCTAGTACTGGTTAACTGTCCTGCAGATCCCAGCAACTCTATGATTATATAACTGAATACTGTTGAAAAAAGGTGATAAATAACATAAATAAACAAATAATTACTAATGTATAGTACAATGTTTAGCCAAGAACTTAATAATATATAGAAGGATAGGAAACTTGCATCATGTTAATAAAATAGTATGGTGAAACTAAAAATTACATACAGCTTACAAGAAAGCAGTTGCCTTCAAAATCAGAATTATTATTAGTTCCCACTTGCTATTTAATTAACATGATGCAAGTTTCCTACCCTCCATATTTTTTTTTAATGGCATTTATCGCCACTTTCAACAAATTTCAGGTTATATATGGCATATCCAGTTTTACTGGTGGAGGAAGACCTCAGACTGAGTAGAACCACTGTCTGTCCGCAAGTAACTGGAAACTTTTTACATAAATGTTTTGGAGCTGTAGTAAACGAAACACCTACAGGTCTGTGTTATGTCAACTGGGATATAATAAAGACATTCATACTGACCAGTTCCAATTTTTTGTCCAGCTCCACAGGATCGACAATAAAATCAGGATATCCGATCCTCTCCTTGATTGCATTCGCCTGAAATATATAATGGGACCGACTGTTCATATATATCATAAAAATTTTATATCGTATCTTAAATTGGCATAACCAGTAAATCCTAGCCTTTCAATTAAAACTGGTATAATTGTAATATTTAGCCTAATTTGTGACTATTTGGATCATATCTGGTCCAAAATACCATTGTTTATCGTAAAAAGCACATAATTTGAACTCGCTATTATTGCTGATATTTGAATTAGACCTGACCCATGGAATAATGTAAATGATTTAGTATATGCATGTATATATATATATATATATATATATATATATATATATATATCTGTACACATACAGAAATTTCTTGGCATCATCGATTAAACCTGAGTAAGCTGCTAAGATTAAACTAACACATACAGAAATTTCTTGGCATCATCGATTAAACCTGAGTAAGCTGCTAAGATTAAACTTAGGTTTATATGTCGGATCTTGTTTAATTCCTGAATGGCACAGTGGTAACATCTATATTGATTATGACTCGGGCTATCCAGGTTTGAATCCTGTGACAAGAATTAATATTAAAATTTTATAAATTTCTCTGAACACTATTTTTCCTACAATGCTTCAAAAACGATTTCTTGTATCCAAAAAAAATTTGTTCCAACAAAATGAAAAAAAAAAATTTTGTCCATTAATTCAAATATTGAAGTATGACGGAATCGGCCGAGCATATACAACTGAATCGGAAATTTTATGATAATTTTCATTAGCGTAGCAGCTAATTTGCATATTAGAATTATTAATCAGTAAATATAGATTAAGAATAAACATGAGCTGAACCACGTTCCTTCCACATGAAACATCTACATGTTTTAACATTATATCCAACATTATTTTGTTTACATCTTAATTTCTCTATGGAAATAAAACATTTTTCTGCATATAAATTTGGTTCTTAACAGTTTTTTATTCTTCTCTGGGAGAAATTCTCTAAATAAATCTTTTAAATTTAAGTTATTCATATTTTTATGAAACTTACTTTTTCCCTTGCTACAGCTCGCGTCTCACTGTCCATCCAATCATTTTCTTCCAGAAGGTCGTTGAAGGCTACGCGGAGATTACCAATCATCTCAAGTGCCTGCAAGTATATCATATTTCTTTTATAGTCGATACAGTAATCATCTGCAGATATCAAGTTAACAATAAATAAAACATATTTCAACTTAAAAGGGTTGACTAAAATGTTTTGGTATTGTATATAAAAAGGGTTGATACAAAACAAAAATATGAATTGACCATAAGGTTTTATCTTATACTAGTTTCCTATTTTAAATGGAGTTTAAAGCCAGCCATTTTAAACATGTTACATGCTACATATAGTTTATATATATAGGAAATGGCATCCAGTTTTATTGACGGAGGAAGATCTTAGAACGACCCTGAGTAAAAACACTGTCCTATAAGTAACAAGTAATCTTTCAAGTAAAGATATACAGTCAAATCTGTCTTTAAAAAGTCAAAAAAAGGAGCAAAAGTGGCTTTTTCAGAGAGGTCGTTGCTTAATACAGGTTAACTTACTCTTAAATTATAGAAATTGGAAATAACAATAATTGTGGCTGCTTAAGACAAGTTGCTGTTCAATAGAGGTGACTTGTTACACAGGTTAGACTAAAGTTTATAGTTATGATTATTAATGGCAGTTAACTCTAATTCTGTACATAACTTTTTTCAAAGTAGCAGGGACTGGTTTTCACTAAACATCTCAAGCGGAGATTTTCCTCAACTCAAAAATCTCATTTTCTTTAAATAATTTCATGAATTAATTACACATTAAATAATCATACGGAATTGAAGTCCAAACAAATCTTTACTTGCTGATAGGGGACAATATATAAATGAAGCTTTAGCATTTCAAATTGTTGAGTTGCGGAGAAGTCAAGTAAAACCAAAGCCCGGGCCTTAATTCGTTAAACTTTTGAGTCAGAAAATTGGACTCCAACTCGAGTCTTAACATTTTTGCAAACTCTGTAAACATAACATTAAGGGTAAACACCTTTTCTGTTAGATAATCATTAAACTGGTAGATTTTGCAAGTAAATATAGTAATTTGTTTGATAAACCAATATGAGGAAGTGGTGCAGTGGTGCAGCAGATAGAGTGTTCGCTAGGGGTATTAGTTGTAAATGTTGTATGTAAAACACCATTTAAACATACACTCAAACCTTTGTAAGTGGTCACCTCTGTTAAGCAGCCACCTTTCATAACCAGCCAAATTTGCTATTTCCCATGTCTATGCTTTCAGAGCAAATTAACCTGTATTAAGCAACAGCCTGTCTTAAAAGGTCACTTTTGCTCATTCCTTGACTGGCTGTTTAAGAGAGGTTTGACTGCATTTTATATAAACCTGTCTTAAATAGCCACTCAAAGGTAAGAGAAAACATGACCCCTTATTGAAAGCAGTTAATTGCTTAATACAAGTTTTATTCAAACTGAAATTATAAAACTTGTATATAGAAAATGTGACTGTTTAAGACAAGTGACTGCTATATAGAGCTGACCTCAAGCTAACACTGGATTGACTGTAGATTACATATTTCTGTATAAGTATTATTACCGTATCTTTACTCTCCTTTCTAAATTTCTCATGCACAAACATAGCGCCAGTAGCCATTCCCAGTCTTTCATTTAGGTAGTCTACACATTTGTTCCAGCGTGGTTTGTCTCTCATTACACCCTGTAAATAAACAGGCATATCACATATTTGTATTTCACTAGATCCAGCAGACATGTGGGTGGGTGAGATTATAATAATACACCAATTGTATCCATGTTGGATAGAAATATCTCGCCCTCTGGGGAAAAAAAGTACATGTACAAAAGAGACAAAGCTCAATCAAACCCCTGCATGTAATTTTGATCCAGATGGTGAGATTTTTCTATCTCTCATGATTGAGTTCATGGATATTTTTCTCCTATTCGTCTAAGTCAAATGATAGACCCTCAATAATGGCCCTCATTACAAATATATCATACTTATAAATGAGTGTTTAATGCCCAAACCTTACAGATATATGAAGAAATCCATATGTTAAAGCACATACTGAAAATATGTACCAGGAATTACCACTGTTAATCTCCCCACTCATCATATTGTTTAAATGATACAGTTCAAATATGTTTACCCTGATTTTGTTCTCATAGGTAAGAAAGACATCATAAAAATATGACATCATTATTCTGATGTAACATATTGTTTCCTGCAACAAAATATCAAGTTGTGAAATATTTTGTAGGCATGAGAATAAAACTATACACATGACTGCAATTTGTGGATAAAGAAATAACTTTCGGTCGGTCGGTCGGTCGGTCGGTCGGTTGGTCGGTCTGTCTGTCATAATGCCCTACTAACTCCAAAACCTGAACCTAACTCTAGGATGACTGGACATAAAATAAATAAAAAAATAAATAAATAGTCTTTCATCCATCACACAAGGTCATCCCCTTTTACCTGCAGGACCCTCCTGTAGTCATTTCTGACCTCCTGGAAGCTGACAGTCAACTCTGGAATGAAGCTCAGGATCAGACGCCATAGCACAAAGTTGCTGATTATCCTTCAATAGATAAAACAAGAACCATGATTTCCTATAAAACAAGAACCATGGCAAAAGAAATAAAACAAATTTATGTGTGTACATGTATGTCACATGACAGACAGCAAAGGAGCATCAAGTTATAATTTACACGTATCTTGTTGAATTTCATGTAATAAACTGTACGCGGAGTAGCAGTGTAGTGGAAAGAGTGTTAGCCGCTCACCCCAGAGGTTGTGGGTTAGATCCCCAGTCCAATACAAGCCTATCAAAAAACAACTAATGTTCTAGGTTCAACACAAAACGTAAACAATATTCTAGGTTCAACACCAGTGTTCTAGGTTCAACATCAAATGTAAACAATGTTCTAGGTTTGATATCGAATGAACACAATGTTCTTGGTTCAATATAATTCTAGTTGTACCCAGGAAGCAGACTCGAGAGCAGTTCATTTAGTTTTAAGCTTTCTTTACAATCAAGCTAAAATGAATTAGTATAAACTAAACAAAACTCTTCACTCCTCCAATGTTTCCTGACCATACCAATATCATTCAGAAGGAGATTATTCGAAATTTCTGAAAAACAGCCACACAATATATATACTGAACAGACCAGCTAACCCACCACCTGATATCTTATGTACCTGACCTTTTATATAACGAAGAAATTTCCTTGAAATTTGGACCTCAATAAGAAAGAATGTTAAGGCTGTAATAATTCTATGTTAATGTCTCATTACTCACCTTCAGCTATTTATAACGCTACTTAATATTTTTAAATAATATATTGGAAATACAAAAGTGGCGGGTTAGTACTTCCGTTCAGTATACATGTACCGGTACACGGACTTAACCAAGATTTAATCGTTTAATCGCCTGGCATCAGCAGCAAGGACATATAGACGGATTGGAAACACGCATCTCTCTACTAAATGTCGATAAAATTGAGGACTTGTATAGAATAATTATATATAATTCCTTGATAAAATAGCATGCGAAGAATTGATAATTTGGCAAATTAATCATTCAAATTTCACAGGCAACTAATTTCTTTTACACAAAGTGTTCTGTGTATGTTATCTTAGATGTTCTATTAGGTTTTAAACATGCAAAATATTCTTGAATTCAAAATATTGCAGTTTAAAGCAAAATTTCAAGTACTATCCTTGATTTTTTTACTTGCAGTATACACATTTTATAATCACGAGTATTTAAAAAATTTTAAACACAATTTGCCAGGAATGGTCTCTTTTTGTAGAGAATTCTATTGTGCAAAGAAAGAATTTTAATTTGTATTTCTGAGATGAATGGAAATTAGGATATTTGAAAACGAGATTTAGCATGAATACGCTAGCATTCATAACATCTCAATCACTTGCTTTCTCTTCTCTATATAAGACCTTGCAAGCAGCAAACAAGTAAATATTTATGATTTTAAACACGCTGCTTCACAATGTTTGTTTAGTATTTTATTAGATTTAGTTTACATTTTATTTTTTAGATCTTATTATTATAGTCATAATCATAGTTTCCTTTATTAAAAATGTAAACAGACGTTATTTACAATTCATTTGGATTACTTCTAGACAATAGGTTGGGATTTCAGTCTCAGGGGAAATTTGTGTGTTTCTTGCTTAAATACTTTTTTAAGACTGTGGGCTTTTTCAGACATGTCTTTGGATCTGAAATTTTACTAATTTCCGATTAACCCTTTACTTCATATAGACGCCTTTTGACACCTCGAATATAGACACCTTTGGACACCTCTAATATAGACGCCTTTGGACATCTCTAATATAGACGCCTTTGGACACATCTAATATAGACGCCTTTGGACACCTCTAATATAGACGCCTTTGGACACCTCTAATATAGACACCTTTGGACAACTATTATAGAAGGCTTTTGAATTATTGGGTGAATTATGTTTATATTAACTGACAGAGTGGAAAACAGTGCAGGAAGTGTTCAGATTGCTTGTTACGAGCAATCTGAACTCTTCCTGCACTGCTTTCAAAGGCCTTCTGTGATTGGTGCAGGAAAACGTGTATCTATGGAGTAAAAGGTCAAACTTCCAAATATTCTCAAAATTAGTGAAAAATCATGTAAAAAAAGAAAATTAAAAAAAAGGAGCTGAAACGAATATAAAAAGATTAAGTCACCTCTTGTCTGTCTCATTAATCAGTTTGACAACATCTACAAGAAATTCCGGGGAAAACACCACAATCTCTTCTGTGCCATCCACAGTCTGTGGAAGGAATCTGTTGAAGTACCGCAACCAGTTGAACTAAAAAAGTAGATTGCAAATACATGTATACAGCAGAAAGTACAAAATATAGTGTGAACCAGTCAAACTAAAAATTAGAGTGTAAATATAATGTAACCTGTCAAAGTACAAAATATAGTGTGAACCAGTCAAACTAAAACTTAAAGTGTAAATATACTGTAACCTGTCAAAGTACAAAATATAGTGTGAACCAGTCAAACTAAAACTTAAAGACTTAGTGTAAATATACTGTAACCTGTCAAAGTACAAATTATAGTGTAACTATACTATTGCCAGTAAAACTAAAATATAATGATATACTTTAACCAGTCAAAGTGCAAAATATATTGCAAATATACATTAACCAGTCAAAGTACAAAATATAGTGTAACTATACTATTGCCAGTAAAACTAAAGTATAATGATATACTGATGCGATGCGCATCACGATACTGATTTTTAAACTGTATCTTATGCAATAACAATGTTTGTTAAATAAGGTGTATGTTTGCAAGTTCGTATGCAACTTAAAAGTATCTTTATTAACAGAGAACAGCATAACTTAATACACTACACTATAACTGTGAGAGTGATGAAATAATCATAGCGGGATTGTACCTGACGGGAAGGAGATGTTGCCGTAATATTCGTCATGTCTTTAGCTAGTTTATTTCCGAAAAACATCTCTGTTTGTTAGTTTTTAATAGGTTTTTTTTTATGTTTCATCAAGAATGGAATTGCGATGCGTTATATCTGACAATCATATCAATGCATCGTAGGTCTAAAGAATGCATTGCAACGCGATCTATTATATATAAGATCTACTGAAAGTTTCATTTAACACCCGATACACATATCGGCGGAAAGGTGAATCGCGATCCATCGGTGCATCGATGAATCGTTACACCTCATATTATTAAAAGCATTATATACCTGCGGAATGGTGTCGTGCAGATAGCCAATAGTCACCTTCCTGTACCTGGCGCCCGTGTCATGCTTCTCATTCTGAGGCTTACTTACCTACAAATAATCAAATATTACAAATTTATATTTAAACATGTCTATTTTACCTTGATCGAGAAAAAAACAATGGTTATAACTTATATATCCTAGTTATATTACTGCTAGTCTAAAACTTTATCAACCATGTAAATGATGACATCAATAATAAACATTTATTCAGTTATTTTATTTTCCTGAATAAACCTTCTAAAAGTTATTTCCAGTAAATATATCTTTGAAAATGATATACTCATCATAAAATTAGAGGCTATTTGTGATATGCAGTCAGCCATTTTGATCTTTTCCTAGTATACATATTACCGTGAATTGACCATTCAGATGGCTAGAAATGATGTGATCAGGAAAAATACTGGTACTGGACCTTTCAAGTAAAATTAAACAAGCCCTGTATGAAAAATATAATTAAAGATTCAAATCAACATAAACAGTGAGTTTGTACACTTAAGAATATTTGTACTGATTCTAGTTTTGCTAAAAAGAGGGCAAAGAAATGTTGACCCCTCCCAAGAAATCTTACTGGTGTGCAGTTTTTAAGTGCACCAATCCATTTCAATTGTCACACTGTCCTCAGGTAATAAATTCTAAGTGTGCATGTGCAAGATAGAGTTATTATTCAGGCATTCGAGGTAATATGTATATCGTGGTACATGTATTAGGTATATAAGGGCTATATCTTGCTCAACATCTTGGGTAAAACATGTTTTAAGGTCTGTAATTACCCATGTATATGGGAAATATTTTTGTTAGTTTGCCATTTTAAATGAAGACCAAAGATACATGTAAATATGATGTAATACCATTCTCATACGATAGTAAATCAATGTACACTCAAGCAGCACTTGTCTTAAGCAGCCACATTTGCTACTATTGATTTCTATGATTTAACCCTTTACTCCATAGATACATATTTTCCCGCACCAATCACAGAATGCCTTTAAAATCAGTGCAGGAAGAGTTCAGATTGCTCGTAACGAGCAATCTGAACACTTCCTACACTGTTTTCCACTCTGTCAGTTAATATGAACATAATTCACCCATTGCTGATACGTGGTGAATTAATGCTTTCAATATTAGAGATGTCCAAATGTGTCTATATGAAGTAAAGGGTTAAGAGCAAATTAAGCAACACTGTATTAAGCAACCACTGGTTGTATAAGGCCACTTTTATTCCTTTCTTTCAATGGCTGTTTAAGACAGGTTTTACTGTTTATAAAATATATAAAAAATGTTAGTAGTATACAAGAAAACACATCAATTATGAATATACAAGTCAGATAATGCGGATGCAACAATTTCAATCACTAATTTGATAGTAACCTGGGCAGAGACTAGGTTCTGATAAAAACAGTGAAAGTTGCAATTGCAATATCTTAACCTCAACCTAATGTTTTTGAATATTTTTGGATATGGATATCTGTTATCTAACTGGTGTGCGATCAAAAGAATCTTATTCGGATAGAAAATTCCGTTCCGAAAGGGGGGGGGGGGGGGGGGGGACGAGTCTCTGCCAAGTTCCTGTGAAAACAGTTACATATTTTAAACGTTACATCATCTAGATGGTTCCAATGTAACAGCACAAGAATTTAACCTATGCCCTAAGGTGAGACAGAAATATTGAATGCCAGTAAAAATCAAGATATACTTTTCCGGTGTGCAAGAAATTGCTATCTCATCCCAGAAACAAGATAAAACTTACGCTCTATTGCATGTTAAAAATATATATATTGGCAAAACAGGGTCAGCGAGTATATAATAATATGCATGCAATATTGGGAAAAAATGTTTATAGACAATTTTAAAACCTTTAAGTACTGCAGCAGTCAAATTCTCTTGTCAATCTCAAATGCATCGTTGGATACCCATAGGTGTCAATTCTGATACTCTCCATTCATCGCTCCTAGGAAATTATGTTAGCTCTGCGTCATTTTACTTGAACAGAACAGAACAAAATTCAGCTAACATTAACGACGTCTTATCAAAACGGAGTTTGCATGAAACTAGCGTTGCGATTGGATAATGTTCCCTTCGAGAAATTGTGATTGAACCAATCATAAGGTGGCATTGTGGTTTGGTAGAAATGATGCAAAGCTAGTATAATATCCCACGGGTGATAAATGGGGAGTATCGGAATGGATACGCGTGGGTATCAGACAATGTCTCAAATGTAACAGGCTGGATTTCAGCATTGCTCAACAAATTCTACTTATTGATTAGGTCGAAGAAATTTACAAAAGTCACTTACATTTGCCAGCATTGTTTCAAATTTAAGGACATGTGTCATCTCCTGGCGCACGGTGTTAGGGTTGGCACCCAGCAACACAGCAATGTCACACATGTACTTCAGGTATGCTTTGATGTCCGGGGAGTCAGGATTCTGAAGGTAGTACTCTCGACTTGGCATACCCAACGCTGGTTCATCTAACTGTCAGTATATAAGAAATACAACAATTAGCTGTCAGTAAACAAAAAATATAACACTTAGCTGTCGGTATACAAGAACTATAACACTTAGCTGTCAATATATAAGAAATATAACACTTAGCTGTCAGTATATAAGAAATATAACACTTAGTTGTCATTATATAAGAAATATAACACTTAGTTGTCAATATATATGAAATATAACACTTAGCTGTCAGTATATAAGAAATATAACACTTAGCTGTCAATATACAAGAAATATAACACTTAGCTGTCAGTATATAAGAAATATAACACTTAGCTGTCAGTATACAAGAAATATAACACTTAGTTGTCAATATATAAGAAATATAACACTTAGCTGTTAGTATATACGAAATACAACACTTAGCTGTCAGTAAACCAGAAATATAACACTTAGCTGTCAGTATATAATAAATATAACACTTAGCTGTCAGTATATACAAAATACAACACTTAGCTGTCAGTAAACCAGAAATATAACACTTAGCTGTCAGTATATAATAAATATAACACTTAGCTGTCAGTATATAAGAGCACTGCAAGTATGTACAGATGCTCTTCTTTCTTCAAGTCCATTAAGTAGATCAAGGTCAGGGACGTAAACATTTTTAACATGATGGTGATCAGTTTACAGAATCAATACTATTACTGAAAAACCAAACTAGATTTTAAATCAAAAAAATTTCACACCAGAGCTAAACAAAAATCTTTAACCTATGGGTTTAGAGCCTAAAGTATGGACTCTTAGGTAACTTAGCTATGTACATTGTTTGTATAACATAATACAAATGTAAATATAAACTTAGCTTCTATAACATAACTTGAAATATTACTGAATGTGATGAATACCCCAGATGGCACCCTGACAATAGTTATTGCCCCCTTTTGCTGCCCATTTTGACACAGTGAACCAATTAGCGTAACAGATGTGGGTGTTTGAGGCTCAACTGTGAAGTGTCATTGAATTCCAGCCAATGGTTGCCAAGAAACAGTGACCACAAAATAAATGTCTGAAAAATTCAAAGGGCCATAACTCAATGAAAAATTATTCAGGCACAACATGCCCACGATATGCACAACTACACTTTGTACCACTCACTTTTGTGAAGTTTCATTGAATTTCAGCAAATGATTGTTGAGAAATAGCGATCACAAAATAAAATATCTGAAAAATTCAAAGGGCCATAACTCATTGAGAAATTATCCTCAAGCTGAACTAAAGATAAAACTTTAAAACTTTTTTTCAAAAAGACAAGCTAAAAGTTCATCTTTAGTTTTTACTTTGATTGTGAAACAAGTCATAACAACTTGTACAAATCATGCTCCAAAAATTCCTATGGTAGAATCAGTTCTAAGAATATGCAGAAAAAGTGTTTTGCTCAAGAACGCTACACATAGCCAGGGGAGGATCAAACCCACGACCTTCCAATCCTGGGTTTGATGCTCTACCAATGGACCATGTGATACAACTTTTTATATACATAAGTACTTGACTTGATCAGTGTTTTCCAGTTGATCAGTCAACCTCACGTTACTAGTAATTTGGGTCTACCCATAGTAGAAGTTCTCACATAAAGGCATTGAACCAAGCCGGGCTTGAACCCACTTACACTACCCACCTGAATGATGTTGACTGATGAGTTCTTATCATCAGGACCAATCCAGCAGTCCATGAGTATAGGGGCATTGTATTTCCCTCTCATGTCTCCCAGTATATCCTCCAGATGATGGCTTGATGTGCTCCATTGGCTGTCAATCACCGGCCATCGACCTAATTCTTCCAGCACCCGCCGCAGCGGTGTCTCTCCGACTATTTCAATCTGAGCTGTAATTGACAGAATGATATTGGTTAAGAACAGGCAATCTTCATTTGAGTAACATGACTACTGAATTTCACCAAGAACATACACTGATGGACTTTAAAAATGCACCACTTTTCAGGGGCCCGTATTTTTTTGCTTGAAATCTCTAGGGTATTTTGTACCATGGAAATGATGTTCCTGGTGAATGACTTTGGTATTAGAGTATAGTTGGTTTTTATTTTTACAACACAAATTACCAATAGCAACCACGTGGTAAAATTCCATTTTTCGTACGTGCATCTCGCATAAATCTAAATATCCAAATTGTGTTAATGGTGATGTGTACACAGTGCATTAACATGTCAAAAAATCACAGTTTGATGTAACAAGAAGCATTGATTATCATGCCAAGTTTACCCAAAAATGTTCGGTCTGAAGCAATAGGCATGTTACAGGCCGGAAGTAGCTGCTGCACCGTGACCACACGATTCCATTGTCATCATACAACAATTGTACGTCTACAAAAACGTTATAGACAAACTGGCACCGTCAAGGATCGTCCGAGACCCAGTCAAAGGCCTGTAACGATGCCAAGACAGGATGCAGTAATGCACATGCTCCACCGACGAGACTGCTTCCGGCCAGCTACTGTGACTGCCAGAGGAATGCTTGGTGTCCATGGGTTTGTAAAATGTTCAGATGCTAATTAAAGACGAGTTGATTTTTAAAATATAACATTTTCATTTAGTACATTTTTTCTGTTTGTATTTGGTTTCAGAAATGCAATACATCCCCGGACAGTCCAGAGGAGGCTTAAAACTGTTGGGTTGATGTGCCATCGCCCAAAAAAGGTCTCTCCACTGACACCAAGGCACAAACTAGCAAGGGAACGGTGGTCAAGAACCTATCTTAGATTCACCAGAAGGCAGTGGGGTTCCGTCTTGTTTGCAGATGAATCAAAATTTAATGTGAATGGTTGTTATGGGCAGGTCAGGGTTTAAAGAGAACGAGGGGAACACTTCTTTGAAAATTGCATGCTCCAAAGAAACAGGTGGGGCGGCGGAACGTTCATGTTTGGGCTGGATTTACTAGATTTCACAGAACAGAGCTGGTTTTCCTGGAGAGGAATGTTAACGCTCAGTCATACATCAATGACATTCTTCAACCTGTCGTCATTCCCTTCTTGGATAACCATTTACGGCGTCAACGATGTTTATTCCAGCATGAAAACGCTTCTGCACATAAAGCACGGAGAACAGTCACATTTCTGGAACAAAACAATGTCAACGTGATGGAATGGCCCGCTTTGTCACCAGACTTAGCCTCCATTGAAAACATATGGGATGAACTTGGAAGGTGTGTCCACAGGTGAGTGCCGCCACCTCGATCTGTTCACGAGCTTCGTCAGGCCCTCGTTCAGGAATGGCGGAACATTCCCCAGCAGCGCATTGAAAATGTGATATTAACTATGACAAGCTGTTGTTGTGAATGCATCAGGAACAATGGGTCATACACACACTACTGAACTGTGAATTTGTCATTTGAGGTGGAAAGACATTGATGTTACGTAACTTTGCAGTTTTGTAATGAAATTTTGCTTGTTGCTTGCATATAAAATGAACTTTATGTACAACAATATTTGTGGAAGATAAATTTTGTTTTCTGTTTATTTTTGGGATTTGTATAAGTGGTGCGTTTTTAAAGTCTTTCAGTGTATTGCTTATTTCCTGGATAAACATCTCGTTACAGAGTAATACTGCAGCGGTGGTCCAGTGGTAGAGCATTTGTCAAGCATGCGGAAGGCCTTGAGGTGCGATCCCTGGTAGGATCATACCAAAGACTTGAAAAATAGTACTAAAAGCTTTCTCACTTAGTGCTCAGCATTTAAAAGCAAGTCCTTGGTCTGGTCAGCTTTGTGTCAGTATACTGTGACTGGGTGGTGTCATACCATGTGTCTGCAGCATGCTACTACAGTGTGGCAGTGCTTGGAATACTGTATCATGAAGACACCATCACAATATAAATGAAAAGTTGTTGAAAGCAACACTAAACACCATACAACAACAAAAACAGAGTAATAGACCTCTCGTCTGTGATGGAAGGACAATTCTTGCACTAAAGAAATGTCCCTAAGGTCATAATGAAATAATTGCTAGATTATCATCCCTGCCCGCTACCCGATTTTCATGCCGCCCCTACCCTTTTTATTTTCATAAAAAAAAAATAAAATAAAAAAAATAAAAAATAAAATCATCCCCACTCCACCCTCTCCCTTTTTAAGAAAACATTGAACGATAATCTAGCAATTAATTTATAATGGCCTCAGTAATTAAATTAATTTTATAATATTTTCAAAATGGTTCTCGGAGACTGTGATTCCTTGCCCACTTCCTTGTTGCGGATGTCCAAGGAACAAACATGCTCCTGCTTTATGGCTTACTTAAACCTTTCACTGCCAATGTTGCTGTTTGGCAATCAACTAACAACTGTCAATGTCGATGATCGGCGACAATGATACCCGGATGTGTAGCAATAGCATTTAAGGTCAAGATCAAGGTCTTTTAAGGTCAAGGTCAAGGTTATTTATACATATGTTAATGAAATGAAGACAGAAATAAACAATGTTGTCAGAAGACAACAAAGCTCACCGATGGGATAAAACTCACAAAAGTTTAACCTGCTTGTATGGCTAAGTCCAATGGTAAATGCTTTACCTGGGTCAGTATATATATATCAAAAGCATACAAAGCAATGGTAATGAAGCAGGGAAGTAAATGTGAACAGAATCAGAAATATAGTTTTGAACTTAAGGTAAAAACCAAAACTTAAAAGCAAACTAAACACAAAAGTTTAACCTGCTTGTATGGCTCAATCCAATGTGTAATGAAGCAGGAATCCAAATGTGAACAGAATCAGAAAGTTAGTTTAGGACTTGGAGGCAAAAACCAAAGCTTAAACGCAAAAGTTTAACCTGGGTGTCTGCAGACGATGACGCTGCCGACGCCGGGGTCATGGCAATAGCTCTCCTTGGACATTCATTCCGGCAAGCTAAAAAGTACCTAGTGCATAACTATATACCCATTTACATGGTTTTCATTGACAAGTATGTCCTATTTACATGGTTTTCATTGACAAGTATGTGCCCCATTTACATGGTTTTCAGTGACAAGTATGTGCCCCATTTACATGGTTTTCATTGACAAGTGTGTGCTTTGAGAAATTTGTCAGTGAAAAATTCAATATAAACTTTCTTGGTTTGATTATTTCTTCCTTATTCCAGATGTGAACTGCCCCAGTTATCTTACTTAATTATGGAAATTATTGTAAAATAAAATATCGATTTTATAAATTCTAGTTCCTGTAGTTTGATCAAGATCATATACGAGTGCTATCCTTTTAACAAGAGGAGAAGATCATTGAAGTATTGTCAGATGTCTGATAAACTGTTAAAAAAAGACATAATCCTCTCCCAGAGTGTTGATAAGATTTAAGACATAGTATCACCATTGGAAACAGTAACTGCCTCCGTGGGTTAGTTGCATAATGGCGTTTATAAATACTCCTTGTTTCGTCTTATTTTAAAATGCATGTTCTTTATTTAATGCTCATCTTTTTTATTTGAATGTCATAAATGATTTATTTTGAACCTTTTGAAAGCATTGTCATGTTTGAATGTTTGATGATTGGAAATTTGGGTATGAATACATGATTTCGGAAGTCTAGTTTCCCTTTTTCAACAGTGTACACACTGAGCAGAAAAAAAATCTTATATGCTTCATGACCCCTACTTTTCTCACCATATTTTGGTAGTGCAGAGGCTGACAAACAATAAAATGTTTCACTTTTTCGTTTGGGCCATCTCTATCTATGAATGTCAAGCATGCAATTTTTTAGAATAAAGAACAAAAATCAATAGTGCCAGGTGGGCTTACTCCTTAAAAATGAAAATTGTGCTGCAGGTTGCCTGATCAGTTGCCACAGTTTTTGTAAAACATACAACATGTTAACATGACATTCTTTGTTAACCATTTTGGCCTTACTGTAACCTTGACATCATTGAGAGGTTTGTGTAAATTGTATGCGACACATTATGAGATAACCTGCACGAGCTGAACTTTCCTGCCCATTCAATTTAAAATCTGATTATTTACTGCACAATTAAAGTTCAGGTGGTAAAATAAAAAGCTGTGACATTTGCAGCAACCTTTACTTTCATCTTTAGATGGGACGAGTTGTGACTGTCAGAGCGACACATTATCTCAATATCCTGAACATTCCTTTCAAGTAGTTTTTTGTTGTTTTTTTTATAAAATTTGACCTTTAACTGTAGTTTTACAGCCTTGAAGGAAAACTTTGACCTTTGGACTTTTGACCTTCATAGTGACCCCGGCCATGGAATAGTGATTCTGTAACACATTGTCTTCTTGAGCTAAACATTACTGACAAAATTAAATACTTCTTTTTAAAATCAGACCATTAGCTGCATTTACAGTCTAGATGAAATCTGACCTTTGACCCATGTAGCTACTTGACCTTGGGAAAGTAGGAGTTGCATGTAGCACATCCTCTGCATGTGCTGACACTCTTGCCTAAAAAATTTATAATTGGAACGTCCAATGCGGAGTTGCCTGCACAACTCTTAGCCAAATGTACAGCTAATGGCCGAAAATAAAACTAATGGCAGAATGTACAGCTAATGGCCAAATGTACAGCTAATGGCCGAAAGTAAAACTAATCACAAAATGTGCAACTAATGGCAAAATGTACAGCTAATGACCAAATGTACAGCTAATGGCCAGATGTACAGCTAATGGCTAGATGTACAGTTTATGGCCAGATGTATAGCTAATGGCCAAATGTACAGCTAATGGCCAAATGTACAGCTAATGGCCAAATGTACAGCTAATGGCCAGATGTACATCTAATGGCCAGATGTATAGCTAATGGCCAAATGTACAACTAATGGCCAAATGTACAGCTAATTTTATATGAAGTATGCCTTTTTTTAACTGAACCCTAAAATGATACAGTCCTTTGGCAACACACATATCAATCAGTTTCCCTTTATATAACTTCTTCGAGACTTTACTGACTTAGTGTCTGTGCTAATGAAATATACTGACTGACAGGCCAACAATGTAAACCGTGATAAGTATATGAGCTGCAAATGTTTACTTTATTTGAAAAAAGTTTATGTTTCATCAACAGCATGACAAGCATTGCCAGCCTACACTAGCGAAAATACCTTAATTAATTATTGTAACAACATGCACATTCCCATAAAATAGTTGGACCATTGTTGACATGCCCACAGTAATAGCTGTTGGATGACCTACATGTATATGTTATCTATTAAAGAGCTCTGAAGGTTACACAGCAGCTGCTGTCTTTGTACTGGAAACTAAAGAGAAAATATCTTGTTCAAATGTTTGACCGACTGAAGACAGCTGTTTACATTTGCACAGATTTACATAAGGCTGGTATTGGCTCAGAGCTGTACACACTTACACATTTATACTGGTCTGATAATATATTTCCTCTGTCAATATTTACACACATTTATACTGGTAGAGTGATAATATGTTTTAACTGTCAATCCTTAAACATATTTTTACTGTTTGGCTACTAATCTGTCAATACTTAAATGTTTTAGCTGTCAATACTTACACACATTTTTACTGTTTGGCTACTTATCTGTCAATACTTAAATGTTTAAGCTGTCAATACTCACACACATTTTTACTGATTGGATACTTATCTGTCAATACTTAAATGTTTTAGCTGTCAATACTTACAAACATTTTTACTGATTGGATACTTATCTGTCAATACTTAAATGTTTTAGCTGTCAATACTTACACACATTTTTACTGATTGGATACTTATCTGTCAATTCTTAAATGTTTTAGCTGTCAATGCGTACAAACATTTTCACTGTTTGGATACTTATATGTCAATGCTCAAGTGTTTTAGCTGTCAATGCGTACAAACATTTTCACTGTTTGGATACTTATCTGTCAATACTTAAATGTTTTAGCTGTCAATATTTACACACATTTTTACTGTTTGGATACTTATCTGTCAATACTTAAGTGTTTAAGCTGTCAATGCGTACAAACATTTTCACTGTTTGGATACTTATCTGTCAATATTTAAGTGTTTTAGCTGTCAATGCGTACAAACATTTTCACTGATTGGATACTTATCTGTCAATACTTAATTGTAATCGCTGTTAATACTTACACACATTCTTACTCTTAGCTACTTATCTTTCAATACTTTAATGTTTTAGCTGTCAGTACTTACACACAATTGTACTGGTTGGCTACTTATCTTTCAATACTTTAATGTTTTAGCTGTCAATACTTACACACATTTTTACTGGTTGGCTACTTATCTTTCAATACTTTAATGTTTTAGCTGTCAATATTTACACACATTATACTGGTAGAGTGATAATGTGTTTTAACTGTCAATCCTTAAACACATTTTAACTGTTTGGCTACTTGTCTACCAATACTTAGATGTTTAAGCTGTCAATACATACACAAATTTTTACTGTTTTGAAATATTTTAGCTGTCAATACGTACACACATTTTTACTGTTTGGCTACTTATCTGTCAATGCTTAAACACTATGCAGGACTGCATGGTAGTGTTTTAGCTGTTAATACTTACACACAGATAATACAGGACAGTTATAGCATTTAAGCTGTTGGTACTTATAGACATGTTATTACATAAATACTTACACACATATATATAATATTTATGCAGTGGTTTAGTTGTTACATAATACTTACACACATTTATACAACATTTGCACAGTGGTTTAGTTATTACATAAATACTTACACACATTTATACAATATTTGCGCAATGTTTTAGTTGTTACATAAATACTTACACACATTTATACAATATTTGTGTAGTGGTTTAGTTGTTACATAAATACTTACACACATTTATACAACATTTGTACAGTGGTTTAGTTGTTACATAATTACTTACACACATTTATACAACATTTGTACAGTGGTTTAGTTGTTACATAATTACTTACACACATTTATACAATATTTGTGTAGTGGTTTAGTTGTTACATAAATACTTACACACATTTATACAACATTTGTACAGTGGTTTAGTTGTTACATAAATACTTACACACATTTATACAACATTTGTACAGTGGTTTAGTTGTTACATAATTACTTACACACATTTATACAACATTTGTACAGTGGTTTAGTTGTTACATAATTACTTACACACATTTATACTGTTTGGCTACTTATCTGTCAATGCTTAAACACTATGCAGGACTGCATGGTAGTGTTTTAGCTGTTAATACTTACACACAGATAATACAGGACAGTTATAGCATTTAAGCTGTTGGTACTTATAGACATGTTATTACATAAATACTTACACACATTTATACAACATTTGTACAGTGGTTTAGTTGTTACATAAATACTTACACACATTTATACAACATTTGTACAGTGGTTTAGTTGTTACATAATTACTTACACACATTTATACAACATTTGTACAATGATTTTGTTATTACATAAATACTTATTGTATTTAAACTGTATTATTATAAATACTTACACACATTTACACAACATTTGTGTAGTGATAAGGCTTTAAATACACATGCCCATTTCTACAAGATTGATACACTGTTTTAGCTACAATATTTACATTTATACAAGAATTGGTACCATGTTTTATCTGTCAATACTTACACACATTTATACAGGACTAGTATAGTGTTTTATCTGTCAATACTTACACACATTTATACAGGACTGGTATAGTGTTTTAGCTTTCAATGTTGCCTGACTGTCAAACTGTTTTGGGGCATCTTCCAGCAGAGCTGCAGAAAAAAAAGATTATTTCTGTATTAATACAGATGACAACAAGAACTTGTTTTACTATAAATCAGCAATAGGGTTTTGACAGTGTACACTTTTTCAAATAGGAAGTAAAGCTACAGTGAACCAGTCCAGTGGAGATCTGGGTTGCAATTCACCAAAAAAAAATACAATAGAGATAATATTATGTTGTAAGTGTAAAGAAAGTATCATTCATACTGTTTTAAATATTGATCCAAGTGAACCCAACCTCCGGTTGAATAATTCAAAATACAGTAAATTTTCTAAAAGTGAATCTTAAATTCATGTGAATGACTATGATAAACATTATGCATGATTCTTACTTTCCATTCAAGACTGATTTTTATTGTAAGTTTTTTTTTGCGAAATGCAACCCTGGACTATTTTCATTACCATTAGACAACAATTGTGTTACCACCAGGTAAAATTATTTCTGGTTTTGATGTGTTTTTTATTGGAAGGTGCTGACTTTTAATTAAGTTTTTTTTTCATGGGTTTAACGCCATTTTCAACACATTTCAGGTTATAAATGGCATATCCAGTTTTACTGTTGAAGGATTTAGACCTCAAACTGAGTCACACTGAGTAGAACCAGTATCCATCTGCAAGTAACTGGCAAACTTTCTCACATAAGGTTTAGGAATGCGCGGGTCTTGAACCTACGACATTAGCACTGGGAGGTAAGTGATCTTGGATGCTGCCTTAGACCCCTCGGTCACGCGGACCCCTTTCTAAGTTTACAAACACTGAAATATATAATTGTATGTTAATTGTAGACTGAAGGGGAGCGGCCACAGCTGAGATATTGCTAGAACTTTTGGTCCCACCATTTTGCTTCTTAATCATTTACTCCATACATACGCGTTTTCCCACACCAATAACAGAAGGTCTTTGAAAACAGTGCAGGAAGAGTTCAGATTGCTCGTGACAAGCAACCTGAACACTTCCTGCACTGTTTTCCACTCTGTCAGTTAATATAAACATAATTCACCCAATAATTCAAAAGCCTTCTATATTAGAGGTGTCCAAAGGTGTCTATATTAGAGGTGTCCAAAGGTGTCTATAGTAGAGGTGTCTAAAGGTGTCTATATTAGAGGTGTCCAAAGGTGTCTATATTAGAGGTGTCCAAAGGTGTCTATATTAGAGGCATCCAAAGGTGTCTATATTAGAGGTGTCCAAAGGTGTCTATATTAGAGGTGTCCAAAGGTGTCTATATGAAGTAAAGGGTTAATTAAAATAAAATATGTTTATCACTGAACTAACTGTTTTTAAATTAGTTTTTACTTTGTGATTAAAAACAATGAAAATAACATTTCTTGACCTTCAGCCAGAATTTCAAAAGTTTGTTTGCCACCATAATTTATGTTTTACAGATGAAAATAAAAGACTTTAAAATGCAAGTCAAATCATGTAAGGAAGGTCGGAAAACATCTTATTGTTGTGTTATTTCTGTAAATAACCATAAGGTGGGGTAATTCGAGGAAACAAATAATAACCTTACACGTGTATTATATGATTGAGCTGTCAGTTCATGTATGTAAGGAAGGTCTAAAAACATCTAAGTTATTTCTGTAAATAATCATTTGGTGGGGTAATTCAGGAAAAAATATAATAACCTCACACAAGTATTTTATGATTAAGCTGTCAGTTCATGTATGTGGAAAATTAGTTAATAGATAACTATAGAAGGGGTCTTTGAAGGAGATCAAAGTGAATTACAATGCAATGGGTTTGAAAGTGGATTATGATAAAGAGGTAGGTCAGGATTTGGACATAGCTGCAGAAGCATACTAAAGAATGAGTCTTTAAACAAGAAATAGTTGATCAGAGTGAACAACAATCAACTGAGTTGAAAGTTGAGGTCAAGATTTGGACATGGCCAGCGAAACTGATACCATAAAACGTATGGATGACAAAAGTATAAAGGAGCTGGTAGGAAATGGTATTTATGATCGGTGGGTTTCTAAGCAGTACACAACATGCTACATGCAGAAAGAGGAAAAGAAATTAAGGAGGAGGAGGAGAAATAAAGCTAAAAATATTATTACTGGACAAAATTATATTCATAAGGAAGGAAAAATCAACAAACCAAGAAAATTAAGACAGGCTGTGTTGTGAACTGTATATTTAAACAACACAGTGTGTTCACTGAGGAAGAAAGGGATGATATTAGGGGATGCAACATGACAAAAGCGGTTTCTTCTGAAGTATTCTGCTCTATAGAATAAAGAAGTAAGAACAGTCCAGTAATCAAAAAGGAGAATATTAATTTACATGGACTTTACCATTGAATGGAACATTTCTCCATACTTTAATTATTCCCCCAACCACCCCCCTGAGAGGTATTTGAATATAATAATGTATAAATTGTAATATATATATATGACTGGGGCAGTCATAGTAATTGGCCGAATAAAACCCAAAGGATAAAGTAGATTTTGTAGTGTCACACATTAAGTTATATAAGGCTGTAGAAAACCATTACTGTAGGAAAGATAAAAAAAAATGTATCTCATTCCAGATCTCAATGTATAACACAATTGCATCAACTTTATTTACAGCAAAATATAAAAAACAAAAAAAGTTGTTTCCCTAGTCTCCTTTGCTTCTTACTACAACATTGTTTTTCAAAAGCCTAAAGGCTAATGTGATTTATGTATGGAAATGCTTTCAAAAATTCTAAAGAGTGACAAAATGAAAAAGAATTATGACAGTCATATTAACAAGAGTTGTCAGACGACAACAAAGCTCACCGATGGGATGAAACTAACCACCCATGCAAAGATTGAGATTGGAGGCAAACACCAAAACTTAAATGCAACAAAACGCAAAAGTTTAACCTGAGTGTCTACAGGTGAAAATTTAAGTCCAAAAGGGACATAATGCAAACCCGAGTTATGGTTCTTGTCTCTGTGTGTTCCATCGATGACGGTGAACACACATGTGAAGTTTCATTCATATCCAATTAGTGGTTGCATAGATATCTTGCCTGATAAAAAACTTTAACCTAGGAAATTAAGTCCAAAAAGGGCCATAACTCTGCCAAAATGCAATCCAGAGTTATGGTTCTTGTCTCTGTGTGTTCCATTGGTGACGTTGAACACACACACAAAGTTTCAGTCATATTCAATGAGTTGTTGCATAGATATATAAAACTTTAACGCAAAAATTTTAACCTTGGTGTCTACAGACGACACCGACGCCGCAGCCGGGGTCATGGCGATAGCTCTCCTTGGACATTCGTCACAGTCAGCTAAAAACAATTGAGGTGCTCAAATTAAAAATAAGCAGTATGTTTCAATGCTGTGGTACTCCATTCCGAAATTTTCATTTAGAATCTGTGGAATAAAAATATTTAAAGAAGGGTCACACTCAGAATGAAAACGATTGTATTGAAAGGGAAAGTCTCAAAATTTGTGTTTACACAACAGTGCAGTGGGTCACTGTTATAAGAACTGCATGTCGTAAAATTCCATACCATGCTATGGAAATGGACTTGCCAAATTCTGTATCAAAAATGCTAAAAAATTTAACCTGGATTTGGAATGGAACAAAGTTCATTGGACAGATGTAAGATCACTCAAAATAGAAATACAGTAGCTATTACATATACCGGTAGTTACAATGGTCCAGTGAACTACCCAGATCTAGTTAAGTGGCTAAGAAAGTCACACAGTGTGATGTATGTGAAAGATACTGTGCTATTTAGATTGCATTAGCAGTACCCCATGATTACATTCAAGAAGATATCTCATTTCCTTACGTAGGTCGGGTGTGATCCCCCATTCCCATCGCATGTTCTATGCAGACCTTTCTCATAAGATTCCTAACTATTGAATTGAATACATTGAATATTTAGTGTCATTTTTATGCCATCGAGGGCTAACAGACAATCAGTTAACCTATATAATAATGAGACACAATGTTGTATATCAATCATCACGGAGACTTGCCGGGCGGGGATTCAAACTCACGACCCCTGAATTGATAGTCAGACACGAAACAGACCGAACAAATCGGGCCCTAATTTATAATATGCTAATATGGAGTGTTGGTTACCATAACATGCTAAAAGTATCCTACAATATTTTTTCTTTGGTTTAAATAGTATAATGACATGTTCACAAACATGTTATGAATGAAATAAATAAATTAGTTTGTGTCATTAATAAGTTAAAAAAATAACTATTTGATAGTTTTAGGGCTATTTTATCAAACATTTTATGATAAATATTAGTCATGACAGTTTTTCGATGTTGAGTACTTTGTCTGAATCAATTAATTTGAATGAAATTTATTCAACTATCTAAAGTTTAAACTATCATATCATTTAAATTGTATAACTCTTACCTCAAAATTGTTTTGAAATTTATTTGGTTACATATTTAACTTGACATTATAAGTACAGGTTTTACATCATTTCTTACAACATTTCATTAATTATAAGTGTGAAACTTTGACTTACTTGACTTAGTTATGGTTTTGCGCTGATTTTTTTTCAACAAACAACAAAACTATTGCTACCTCAAATTAATGATTTTAAACTGTTAAGAAAGAGTTCACTTGAAAATAAATTTCAACATTGGTTTTCAAACATTTACCAGCATACAAAGCAGAAAAAATACTAACAAAATATCAAAAGGGTAAAAAAAGTATACAGTTTTTTCACTCTCCTGTGAATTTTCCAAAAATTGAAATAGCCTAGTATTGCACTGAGCCATTGATTTGCAATTTCAAAATGTTTGGCAGTGTTTATCAAATATAATTCACTTAGAAATCTATAAAATTTGTTCATAAAAATTACAGCGAAAATAACATTCACAATTTCAAAATATTTGGGAGTGATTATCAAAAATAATTCACTTAGAAATCTCTTAAATTTATAAAAAAAAAAATCACCTTTCAAGGTTAGCTGCAGCTCATCATACAGCTTTTCAAATGTATTATAGCTTGTCTTGTCCTCCGGGATAAAGTTCTTTTTGTTCCAATTCCCACACGCATACTGGAAAAAGTTGTCACACGGGTCAATTTCTGCGTCCATCGAGTCGAGTATTTGAGCAGCTGCAATATTAAATGTACCCGTCATAAAACAGATATGGTAGATGTTTTAGTGAATCTGTACTTTGTATCCTTTATATTTGGTGTTAATACTAAGGTTAGTAAATTGTTTAATGGGAATGCCATTGTCAAAACATAACAGATTATATAGATTGATCGATTGATTGAATATTTAGCGTCATTTTTATACCATCAAGGGCTAACAGACGATCAGTTAACCTAACCACTGTTTCCTGGGATTAACCAGTACTCGAGCACACCCCATCTCCGCAAGTAACTGATAACTTTCCCACTTGAATCAGTGGTGAGAGACGAATGATAATGAGACAAAATGTCGTATATCAATCATCACGGAGACTGTTGCCGCGCAGGGATTCAAACTCATGACCCCTGGATTATATAGAAGACCTCAGAATGAATCTGAGCAGAACTACTGACCTTCCATAAGTAACTGGCGAACTTTCTCATATAAGGTTTTTTAACCAAGCTAAGCTCGAACTCACAACCTCAGCAATTAGTTGTGATCATTACACCAGAGTTAATCTAATAACATATAATTTGTCATGTTATAATCTGGCTATTAGGCTCCTTTGTAACTGAGTGATCAAAGGAGCTATCTCAAGGTCACTTACTTCTCACCGCTAAGGTTGTAAGTTTGAGTCCTGCTCGATCCATAAACTTTAAGTGAGAAAGATTGCCAGTTTCATACTTGCGGAAGGACGGTGGTTATACTCAGATTCATTCTGAGGTCTTCTTCTACTAATGAAACAATATGCCTATATAACCTGAAATGTGTTGAAAATGGCGTATTATAAACCCAATATATGAAAAAATCTAGCTCATGGTGATAGTATCACATTCGTATATAGTTTAAATGTGAATCGAAAATGACCGATTTTCACGAACACAGAAAGTGTTGTGCACAAATAGTGGTATTTGCAGGGTTCAAATCAATATTTTGAATAAACAAAGGAGCTATACTACATTTTTAAAGTATTCTAGCATTTCTATGAATAATATGAAAATGGCGAATAAATTCAATTTATCGTAGCATGGGATGCTGGAAGTGGACTATTTTTCACTGTTGCTATGCTGTCGTTTAGTAAGCAGGGCTGCATACTAAAATAACTGTGTGGGTCCTGACTGTACTAATATATGATGATAATATTAAAATGCATTTTATTATAGATGACTAGAAGCAGGATGCTCATCAATCATTTACCAGAGTTATTCCCCTTTCCAAATAAATAATGAAATAAAAAGGGCCTGGATTTTTTTTCCAGTTTTATATAATGCTTCAAGTTACAAGGAAATAAAATTTTTAGAGAATATCTAATAAAGTTGCAGCATGAACTTTGCAATCCAATAAAATACAATACAAAATAAGAAACCTGTCTTTAGCAGCCAGTCAAGGAAATCAGAAAAGTGACCTTTCATGACAGATTGTTGCTTAAAACAGGGTTATTTACTTTTTCAGTATAGAAATTGGAAATAGCTATGTGGCAACTTAAGACAAGTGACTGGTTAATAGAGGTGACCACTTAAACAGGTTTTACTGTATATATATTTCCCTCCCCCTCCCAGTCCTTGCACCAAATCAAAAGCTTCAAGGAATTTATGGAGAAAACACATTTTGTGACTGACAGACAGACAGACAGACAAAGGGATACAAATCCAGAACATCATAGCGAGAGAAAATTCGTGCAAAATATTTGTAATCTTCCTTCTGAAGTGGTTAAAAAGATATGGAGATGACACAAAATATTGCCTATTTGACCTTGACCTGTCAGTATGATCTTGACCTTCAACCAGCATGTTTCATTCACCACATTGTCTCATTATGGAAAACATATGTGCTAAGTCATTTAGAACCAACTTTATGTATTCAATATATATGGAATGGACATGAAATACTGCCTATTGGGTCTTTGACCTGGGTTTCTGTACAACTTTGGCTCCGACAGACAGATGTTAGGACGGACGGAGAAATACCTGAAAATTGGGGAAATCATAATTAAACGAATTCAAAGCATTTTTGTATTAGATTCTAGAAACTTCACTCACCTGTCTGGATACAATGACTTGTGAGACACAACTCAGGGTGCGGCGTGTTGTGATCTAAAACAAAACAAAAATAAAATCTTAAACAATTTGAAAGGAACTGGATTTATTACATAACTTATGGTGCAGCAGTATAATAAACCATTGACATATTTTTTATTTTAACCTAGTGTTATATCACTTCCGATTCATAGCTCGGTGTTTTCCATATAACCCTTTACTCCATAGAAACGCGTTTTCCCGCACCAATCAGAGAAGGCCTTTGAAAACAGTGCAGGAAGAGTTCAGATTGCTCGTAACGATCAATCTTAACACTTCCTGCACTGTTTTTCACTCTGTCAGTTAATATAAACATTATTCACCCATTGCTGATATGTGGTGAATTAATGCTTTCAATATTAGAGGTGTCCAAAGGCGTTTATATGAAGTAAAGGGATAACTCGGCTCTCGTACGTAAATTGCCAAAATACTTTCAGACTTGCCCAAATATATAAATGACGTTGATTTGTCGTAGTGAAATAAATAAGCCAGACTTTTTTCTCGTTCCTTATAGAGCAGATCTGTTAAATAAATGGTAAATGTAAACTTTTCTTCGTTATGTGATAAATGTAAGATGTGTTTTATGCTCATTTATTATTGAATTTGTCAAACTTGTGGGAAAAATGTTATATACTTGACAGAGCCTCACATATATGATTTCCAAATCATTTAATAAATTCAATAACAAATAAGCAGTCATGTACAATCCTCTATTTATGGTATAGTTCAATTGGTGAAGGAATTGTGGGAGTTTTACCTTTGAAAGTAAATGGCAAAAAAGACCACATATTTTTTTATGACCAACTGGTTAAATGACACTTTTATGAAACATTTAACTGATTTGCAACTGAGTGGTCTAAGAGTTTTATCTATTGTACCATACCTCTCATTTGAGGTTGTAGGTTTGAGCCTTGTAATAGGGTCCTAAGATTTTATATGCGAAAGTTTTTTGTTAATGAGCGATAATTACTTAGAACATGGAATTTCGGACATATGAAAAGAGGAACAGACACTGCAAATTCTTTTGCTTTTTTTGGGGTTGCAAAAAGTTATTCATTAAAACTTCTGCATCAAAGGTACTTTTTGCTTTTTAACTATAAACTGTCAACTCAAAGTGACATCATAGACAACCTAAGTAGTCATCAAGCCTCTTTAAGAAACAAATGATACCGTTTCTACTCATGTATTAGACGCACTCGTGTATATGGCGCATCCATGTTTTAAGACCAAGAACTAAGAAAAAAATACCATTCTCCTATATATGTGTATAGAGCGCATCATAATATTGAAATTTCATCCCGAAGAATTTTTCATTTAGCAGACGCCGTAAAATCCAGTAAAAATGTGTAGCTCATATTCTTCCATTATCTCGCAGATACGTTGCGACACATTCTGATTCTGTGTTTTATCGATACCTTTTCCAAAAATTCATATGCTTTACCACTCTTACATGTCCAACCAAAGTCAAACTCTTTTTTTTTTTTACAGCAGATATTGTGTACGATATGCATCGAGTCAATCGGAAATAAAAAAAAAATATGATATTAAAAAAATAATGTTTTTCCATTGTATTCGCACCCACTTTCATAGCTGATAAAATTTAATTTAATTATGATTTAAACAAATTGACCAATTGCAATTATCTTTTTGATCTTACCCAGTTTGATAATTGTACTTAAACACCTCAGTGAATTTTGCTTCCAATGTGTTTACACACGTCATAAACCTAAATAAAACTAATGTAAAATACACGCTATTAAACAGTCACCTAGGTAACAGTTTTGCTAACAAATTAATGTCATGAATCTAGCTATTTTATTTGCTTATTAGACCGTACATACGCACGCTCGTTCTGGGTAAAGTGGTGTGTTTTAGTAACAGAAGCAAAAGCGTTAATTGATCGTGGGATTATACAATATGATTGGAATAGCTAACCGCTAAGTGATAAAGGTCAGTCATTCCATCTGACCGCTTTCACCTGACTGCTTACGGATATTGTTTTGGATGAAATAGACTGCCACATATTATATTGATTTTATTTTATAAACATAAACTACTTCAAACGGCACGAACAAAAGATATATGTGTGAATAAATACAATTATGACGATAACCATATTGCATTTGTTACGTCAATACATTTTCACCTTTACGTAAACCAGTCTGTGTTATTTTAAATGTTATTTCCAGTCACAATGTAAATAAGCAGTAAACACTTTCTTCTTTTTCGATTTATTTGACATATTTTACTGCATATATAATGTATAAGGACTGAATTTGAATAAAACATTCTCCGCTAGATAAATCATCACCTATAATCGGGCTCACATGAAGAAATTGTCCTGAAATTAATATCTGAACATACCTGTGTAGCAAAATCTTTTCTGAAGTTGGAGAAAAAAAACGTGCCTCATACGTGAGTAGAAACGGTAATTGTGATTTTACGAAAATAGATGCTGATGAAACATACCATTTTTTACTTTTCTCTACTTACTTTAAATGTAATGTAGTCAGCACAAAAACAACAGAAATGCTGCAGGATGAAAACTGCATTACAGTCCTTACTGTACAATGTCATGTAATTACATAAAAGCAATAAAAGCTACCACACATAGCAAAAAAAGGCTGTTCCTGTATTTCCAAGTTTATTTACTGGGTTAAAACAGTTCATCCTATAACCACTCCACGTGTCTTACCAGCCTTCCACGTGCTACAACACGACAGACAAGACAGTGGAGTATTGCATGCAATACATTTAAGTCCCCTACCAGTTTACATGTAGGACTTTGTTAACATACACATAGTGTTTTACCGGACTTGTTTCTGTAAATGGTGACAAATGATTGCAGTGCCATGAGAAAAATGTGGTTGATATGGCAACAAAATTGTTTAAATTGACTGTCTGTCTGTCCAGGAAATCTGGATGCTGTAATAACTAAAAACGTATGCAAGCTAGATTTGTAGAAAGATTGAAAAAATAATAAAATGATGAACATTATGTTCTTATTGCTCTCTATCCACATGCAAAGTTTCACAAATGTAGGTTAAATAATTTTTGTGTAAAAGGATCCAAGTTGTATCTGTTATTTTTTGTTGCCATAGAAACCACAATTGTTTTGTCCGCTGAAACAATAATTAAAGGATCTACAATGTTATGATGTATTATTTCTCTCTATCCACATACAAAGTTTCACAAAAATATCCCAGGATCCAGGTTGTATCTGTAATTTTACTTGTTTTGTTGCCTGACTGAAAAATAAAATGACCTGCATTATTTCCTTATTGCCCTCTATCCACATGGAGAGTTTCACATACCTAGCATTGATATCAGTGTGATTTATTAACCTTCTGGTGCACTATGGGTATCTGGATTTGTATTTCCTGTCTTCAATCAGGGAAGTTGTTTGTAATTCAACTTTTATTTCACCAATGTATCAATATTACTACATAAATGTTAAAACATGTTTATGTTTTTCATACATTCTGGTTACTATACTGTATGATTCACATATCTCATTTTAACTTGATAATTGCATATATATCAACACAGTCTCAATAATAAATAACATCTCAATGTTATTGTCAATAAGTAAACAATCGTCTTATAATGATAATTTGATGAAAAAGAAAAAAGAAGAACAACAATTTGACAACACACTAATATATATATATATAGTCACGGAATAATAATGGAAAGAGTGAAAATAAATAAAAGTCAGGGAAGTTAAATAGTCACAAGACTTAGTCTTAGTAATTTTTGTAAAGAACAAGTCTACAATTCTGCTGATATGCAGTATGGTAGAACTCTGTTTGCTCAAAATTGACAGGGCCAGTGAGTGGACAAAATAGTTTGATCCAAGAATTGTTCAACGTCATACCCTATATCCATTGTACAATTGTCAATGTTTTATTGGCTCCTGCAAGGGCTGTTCAGAAAGTTTTGAGACCCTGCCTGGTCTTTATTCAGATCTTGATACAAGCATACAAAGAACAAGATGCAAGCCAGACTTTGCGAGACATTTCACAAGAAAACAAACAGTATCGCGATCGCAACAGCACATAAAATATTGACTGAAAATTAAATTATGGAACAGTGATGTGTGAACGCTGGGTTCCATGGATGCTCACCGGAGAGGATCAGAAGAAGACAGTTTTATGCAGTATCACAGTAATTTTTATTAACACCCGCATGATGTTGCGTTCACAATGTCAGAAAGTTCCGTGTCCGAAGATGCACTTCTAACAGACCGCAGCATCAATCCAGTGGTGTCCAACTCATTCATAATTTGCATGCACAGAGCAATTAAGTGCAAATATTCCATAATATAAATTGAAGTTTGTAACATACTCCTAGCCTTTGTAAATTACAAGTGAGTGTTTCTGGATTCTTGGAGATATGCAATACAGTAAAAAACAACATTTACAAATTTAATTACAAAATAACTATGGATTTTTTATTTGTTGTTTCATCATAAATGTATTATACAGGCATAATGACATTGTGTCTATGTCTGTTTGTGCGAAAATTGTCACGATAATAAAAAAAAACTTAGTGGTGGACTATATATAAATTATGTTTATCCTCACACTTTGAACAAGTAATTTTGGCAAGGACACACATGTAAATTATAGAAAAGCGGTGACTTTAATAATTAATGCAACAGATGGCATCCAATTAAAGGAAATATGTAATCAATTATGAACACAATCAGTCAATTATCAAAAAAACTTTCTCTCACATTCAACACAATGTGGATATTATGACATGTGGAAATTATTTCACATCTTCGAATGCCTGAATAAACAAGATGACACAGTTGCCCGATTTCCATTTTCTTTCAACAGCTGCTGTTCGACCCAAAGGTGTGAAAAATATAGGGAAGTGTGTTGGCGTGACCTATTTTTAGTTCTTTAGTTTTCCAGCCATTTAGGTTCTAGCCTAGAATATCAGATATAGAAATTTAAAAGGAAATTGACAGAGACCAGTAAAAGGTTCTAGTCATCAGCGATGTTCCAGCCATCAGACTGTTCGAGCCAGTGAAGTTTTTCTGTATACTTCAGACTGTGTTTAGTGATAACAAATTGCAAATAAATTTGCATCTGGTACTGAAATTTATTGTGTAATTTATGCTAATCTGATAATGAGCCAGTGTCCAGAATAATAGATTTAATACATGTAATATTAGCTAACATGTCCTAGCTAATAATAATAGATCAGACGTGGGCTGTCAATCAAACACATTGATGATCTAATCAGCAATCAACATTGATTTCTACCATGCCATTTTCCTTAGGCAAGCTAACTATGTCCAAGTAAACACTACATTGTATTTACTTGGACATACAATGTCATGTGGCCCGGAGTCATTCTCGGTCAGGTCAATTGGTGCCCAGAAGATAGATGACGGTTTCAGCTGATGATACTGTTAATATTTCAATGCTTGTTATAAAAAATGCTTGAATTTCATAATCTTGACTCTACACTTAAAAGTGTTTTTGAATTTCAAAATCTTGGCACAGTACTAATAAATAACTACAATTTATCATTTCTTAGCCAGAAAAGAAGATGGCATGCTATTAAAAAACTGGACACATTTTTTTATCTTATTCTTCTGTGATAAATTTTTCCAAATAATTATAATTCATTTAACTAAACATCAGCTGTGGTTTAATAACTACCTCTGAACGGCACAAAATGGCATTATGTCTTAGAAAGAGATAATTTTCTCTTTCGCCCTGGTATAATTATCAATTACGGCTAATATTTATTAATTAACGATAAACATGCATCCATTTTATATAAATCATTTATTAAATGTAATTTTGATAACAAAATAATAGATATCTAAGAGAATTAAAGACATTTTGAACAATAATAGATACCAGCAAAACGATTTCTCGGGCAAAACAATTTCTAACTGAGATTCCATGACGTAGATTTTAATATAGAATTTAAATTATATTCACATTTTACTGGTATGAGGTTACTGTAATTCTGAAGAGAACAGAAAAGTGGTAACAAACTACCCAAAGTCTTACACATTCATTACAATATCAAAAACTACCTCAATCTTTCATATCAATCACAAAAACAAACTACCTCAGTGTTACATATCCATCACAATAAAAACTACCTCAGTCTTACATATCCATCACAATAACAAACTACCTCAGTCTTACACATCCATCACAATAATAAACTTCCTCAGTCTTACACATCCATCACAATAATAAACTACCTCAGTCTTACATATCCATCACAATAACAAACACCTCAATCTGACATATCCATCACAATAACAAACTACATCAGTCTTACATATGCATCACAATAACAAACTATCTCAGTCGTACACAGTCATCACAATAACAAACCATCTCAGTCTTATATATATCCATCACGATAAAAAACTACCCCAGTATTACACATCAAACACATTAACAAACTACCTCAGTCTTACATATCCATCACAATAACCAACTACCTCAGTCTTACATATCCATCACAATAATAAACTACCTCAGTCTTACATATCCATCACAATAATAAACTACCTCAGTCTTACATATCCATCACAATAATAAACTACCTCAGTCTTACACAGCCATCACATCACAATAACAAACTACCTCAGTCTTACATATCCATCACAATAATAAACTACCTCAGTCTTACATATCCATCACAATAATAAACTACCTCAGTCTTACATATCCATCACAATAATTAACTACTTTAGTCTTACATATCCATCACAATAATAAACTACCTCAGTCTTACATATCCATCACAATAATAAACTACCTCAGTCTTACACATCCATCACATCACAATAAAAAACTACCTCAGTCTTACATATCCATCACAATAATGAAATACCTCAGTCTTACACATCCATCACAATAACAAACTTCCTCAGTCTTACATAGCCATCACAATAACAAATTACCTAAGTCTTACACATCCATAACAATAACAAACTACCTAAGTCTTACACATCCATCACAATAACAAACTACCTCAGTCTTACTTACCCATCACAATAACAAATTACCTCAGTCTTACTTATCAATCACAATAACAAACTGCCTCAGTGTTACACATCCATCACAATAACAAACTACCTCAGTCTTACATATCCATCACAATAACAAATTACCTCAATCTTACATATCCATCACAATAACAAACTACCACAGTGTTACACATCCATCACAATAACAAACTACCACAGTATTACACATCCATCACAATAACAAACTATCTCAATCTTAGACATCCATCACAATAACAAACTACCTCAGTCCTACATATCAATCACAATCACAAACTACCTCAGTCCTACATATCCATCACAATAACAAACTACCTCAGTCTTACACATCCATTACAATAATGAAATACATCAGTGTTACACATTCATCACAATAACAAACTACCTCAGTCTTACAAATCCATCACAATAACAAACTACCTCAGTGTTACACATCCATCACAATAACAAACTACCACAATCTTACACATCCATCACAATAACAAACTATCTCAATCTTAGACATCCATCACAATAACAAACTACCTCAGTCCTACATATCAATCACAATCACAAACTACCTCAGTCCTACATATCCATCACAATAACAAACTACCTCAGTCTTACACATCCATTACAATAATTAAATACATCAGTGTTTCACATTCATCACAATAACAAACTACCTCAGTCTTACACATCCATCACAACAACAAACTACCTCAGTCTTACACATCCATCACAATAACAAACTACCTCAGTCTTACACATCCATCACAATAATGAAATACCTAAGTCTTACACATCCTTCACAATATCAAACTACCTCAGTCTTACACATCCATCACAATAACAAACGACCTCAGTATTACACATCCATCACATCACAATAACAAACTACCTCAGTCTTACACATCCATCACAATAACGAAATACATCAGTCTTAAACATCCATCACAATAACAAACTACCTCAGTCTTACACATCCATCACAATAACAAACTACCTCAGTCTTACACATCTATCACAATAACAAACTACCTCAGTCTAACACATCCATCACAATAAAGAACTACCATCACAATAATAAACTGCCTCCGACTTACACATCCATCACAATAATAAACAACCTCAGTCTTACACATCCATCACAATAATGAAATACCTCAGTCATAACATCAATCACAATAACAAACTGCCTCAGACTTACAAATCCATCACAATAACAAACTACCTCAGTGTTACACATCAATCACAATAACAAACTACCACAACCTTACACATCCATCACAATAACAAACTATCTCAATCTTACAGATCCATCACAATAACAAACTACCTCAGTCCTACATATCAATCACAATTACAAACTACCTCAGTCCTACATATCCATCACAATAACAAACTACCTCAGTCTTACATATCCATCACAAAAACAAACTACCTCAGTCTAACATATCCATCACAATAACAAACTACCTCAGTTTTACACATCCATCACAATAATGAAATACCTCAGTCTTACACATCCATTACAATAACAAACTACCTCAGTCTTACACATCTATCACAATAACAAACTACCTCAGTCTTACACATCCATCTTAAAGACAAACTACCTCAGTCTTACACATCCATCACAATAACAAACTGCCTCAGACTTACAAATCCATCACAATAACAAACTACCTCAGTGGTACACATCAATCACAATAACAAACTACCAAAATCTTACACATCCATCAAAATAACAAACTACCTCAATCTTACACATCCATCACAATAACAAACTACCTCAGTCCTACATATCAATCACAATTACAAACTACCTCAGTCCTACATATCCATCACAATAACAAACTACCTCAGTCTTACACATCCATCACAATAATGAAATACATGTACCTCAGTCTTACACATCCATCACAATAACAAACTACCTCAGATTTACATATCCATCTCAATGACAAACTACCTCAGTCTTACACATCCATCACAATAACAAACTACCTCAGATTTACAAATCCATCTCAATGACAAACTACCTCAGTCTTACACATCCATCACAATAACAAACTACCAAAAGTCTTACACATCCATCACAATAACAAACTACCTCAGTCTTACACATCCATCACATCACAATAACAAACTACCTCAGACTTACATATCCATCACAATAAAGAACTACCTCAGTCTTACACATCCATCACAATAACAAACTACCTCAATCTAACACATCCATCACAATAAAGAACTACCTCAGTCTTACACATCCGTCACAATAACAAACTACCTCAGTCTTACAAATCCATCACAATGACAAACTACCTCCGACTTACATACCCATCACAATAACAAATTACCTCAGTCTTACTTATCAATCACAATAACAAACTGCCTCAGACTTACACATCCATCACAATTATGAATTACCTCAGTCTTACACATCCATCACAATAACAAACTACCTCAGTCTTACATATCCATCACAATAACAAACTACCTCAGTCTTACACATCCATCACAATAATGAAATACCTCAGTCTTACACATCAATCAAAATAATGAAATACCTCAGTCTTACTTATCAATCACAATAACAAACTGCCTCAGCCTTGCACATCCATCACAATAATGAAATACCTCAGTGTTACACATCCATCACAATAACAAACTACCTCAGTCTTACATATCCATCTCAATAACAAACTACCTCAGTCTTACACATCCATCACAATAACAAACTACCTCAGTCTTACACATCCGTCACAATAAAGAACTACCTCAGTCTTAAACATTCATCACAATAAAGAACTACCATCACAATAATAAACTACCTCAGTCTTACACATCCATCACAATAATGAACTTCCTCAGTCTTACACATCCATCACAATAACAAACTACTACAGTCTTACACATCCATTACAATAACAAACTACCTCAGTCGTACACATCCATCACAATAATGAACTACCTCAGTCTTACACATCCATCACAATAACAAACTACTTCAGTCTTGCACATCCATTACAATAACAAACTACCTCAGTCATACACATCCATCACAATAAAGAACTACCTCAGTCTTACACATCCATCACAATAATGAACTACCTCAGTCTTACACATCCATCACAATAACAAAATACTTCAGTCTTACACATCCATCACAATAACAAACTACCTCAGTCGTACACATCCATCACAATAAAGAACTACCACAGTCTTACACGTCCGTCACAATAACAAACTACCTCAGTCTTACAAATCCATCACAATAACAAACTACCTCAGTCTTACACATCCATCACAATAACAAACTACCTCAGTCTTACACATCCATCACAATAATGAAATACCTCAGTCTTACACATCCATCACAATAACAAACTACCTCAGTCTTACACATCCATCACAATAACAATCTACCTCAGTTTTACACATCCATCACAATAACAAACTACTTCAGTCTTACATATCCATCACAATAACAAACTACCTCAGTTGTACACATCCATCACAATAAAGAACTACCTCAGTCTTACATGTCCATCACAATAAAAACTACCTCAGTCTTACAAATCCATCACAATAACAAACAACCTCAGTCTTACACATCCATCACAATAACAAACTACCTCAGTCTTACACATCCATCACAATAATGAAATACCTCAGTGTTACACATCCATATCAATAAAGAACTACCTCAGTCTTATACATCCATCACAATGACAAACTACCTCAGTCTTACACATCCATCACAATAAAGAACTACCTCAGTCTTACATGTCCATCACAATAAAAACTACCTCAGTCTTACAAATCCATCACAATAACAAACAACCTCAGTCTTACACATCCATCACAATAACAAACTACCTCAGTCTTACACACCCATCACAATAATGAAATACCTCAGTGTTACACATCCATATCAATAAAGAACTACCTCAGTCTTATACATCCATCACAATGACAAACTACCTCAGTCTTACACATCCATCACAATAACAAACTACCTCAGTCTTACACATCCATCACAATAATGAAATACCTCAGTGTTACACATCCATCACAATAAAGAACTACCTCAGTCTTAAACATCCATCACAATAAAGAAAACCTCAGTCTTTAACACCAATCACAATAACAAACTGCCTCAGACTTACACATCCGTCACAATTATAAACTACCACAGTCTTTTAGAAAAGGGCTTTTCTAAATTGGGCTACGCGCCTAGGTTAGACTAAAATAGATTTCCTGCTCCAAATTGCAACATATTTTGTGGCATACTAAATAATGTGATTTCATTTTAATTTCAATTTGATCAATTATATGGGTTTACACATAGTAAAAATTGCTTCATCTTAGAAAGAGTTCAAAATATGATGTGAAGGTCATCAAGCCATGTTTAAGTGCTGTCTATTTTTAGAATGGGGATTTCATTTCAAGTTCAAGACTCAAATTTAAATATTGATTTTGTCACGTTTTGGTGGATTTGACATACCAAACCATTTGGGAATTATTTATTACTGCTAATGAGATTTTATCCTTTTTAAAAGAATTTTAAGACATTTATATCGTTTTTTCCTGCTAACCCCCATTTAAGTGAAATAATTATCAAGAACAAAACATCCTTATCTGCATGGTCACTGTACACCGAAATCATGCCAACCAATCCTGGGGCACTATATGTTGAACATCTAAGAATCAATGGCCCAGTAAAGTATCAAACCCTTAAACTCCTGTATGTTAACAACATGCTCTTAAATAGAGCTAAGACACTTTGTTATTTTTGTTGAATTTTTAATGGGGTTTAAAGCCATTTCAGGTTATATTTTGGCATATCCAGCTTCATGGTCGAGGAAGACCTCAGAATGCATCTGAGTAGAACCGCCGTCCATCTGTAAGTAACTTGCAAACATTCTCACAAAGATTACTGAGCGAGGAGGATTCAAACCTTTGACCACAGCAGTGCGAGGTAAGTAATCTTCAGATGGCGCTTCATATCACTTGGTCATGTACGATCCCGATACTATGTTGTAAAATGTATTTTAACAAAGAATCTTTAATAGCATACCTGTATTAATATCTATGGACGTGCTGGTAACAAAATGTTTCTGACCAGACGTCCGGTTCACAAAGCATGTGTATGTACCAGATTGTGGCATGCTTGTATTCTGCAGAATGAGCAAGTTTCCGCTCGTTCGGCTCCCATCCGGTAATATCCACCAGTATGCCGGATGATAGATGGCAGTTGTTTCCGACACATTACAGACGAGAACAAGAGATGGCGTGCCATCACTGTATGAACTTGCAGAAGGTGAGGTCTTTGTGGTGTGGATAATGGGACGCTCTGAAAAACATTTACAGCAAATATCATATATTAATAATACTCAATCTGTCAAATGAAGAACTACTGCATAAAAAAGAGCCGCAATACTCTCTATTGCCCTCTGAACTTGACCTGGCTAACTCAATCCGTAATGCATACCGGTATACCCACCCAGTCTCTGTGGTGAATGGCAGTGAACTTTGCTCTACAGCCATAAATCTCCCACCTCTGAATATGTGGGATAGTAGTCAGTGAATTTGTTGAAAATTAAATTTGAAAGCTTCAAAAAGCATCAAAAGCATTTTTTTTTATTTAAATGGGGTTTAATGCCATTTTCAACATGTGACAGATTACAGATATAGCATACCCAGTTATATTGGTGGAGGAAAACTTTCAATATGCAACAGATTACAGATATAGCATACCCAGTTATATTGGTGGAGGAAAACTTTCAATATGCAACAGATTACAGATATAGCATACCCAGTTATATTGGTGGAGAAAAACCTCAGACAGAATCAGATCAGAACCATCGCACTTCCATGAAAACTTTACAAACATTCTTACATAAAAGTTTTTATGATCTGGGCTCAACCCCACAATCGTAGTGAAGAGGTCAGAGGTCATTACACATAATTGTCCTTCATAACTAAACTACGATTGATGTAGAAATTTAAATCCTACAAAACACGATATTTCAATCAAAGGAGTGAAAACCGGAACAAAATTCCAGTTGACCTGGCTCAGACTGTCAATTTTTTTTTAGTCTACGCTGATTGACCTATGATATTTGGAAAATAAATATGATTCTTCAAGTTACATGAGACAGGAATGCTTTTTTTTTTAAAAAGAAAGCTGAATTGTGCTTTTTTTAAAAAAAAAAAAAAAAAAAGATTACAGCAATGTTTCTAATGTTATATTTGCATGCAATATCAATACACCCCCCAGAACTATGAAATAAACAAATTGAAAATTAGACAATGCCAAACATCGGAACTCATTTATAACGGCAAGCCTATCATACGATTCATACAAAACAACAACAACCTTTATTCTCGTTCTTCAAAGAAGCATTATAAACTTGTAAATTATAAACGTTTATCTAGTAAGTGATGGGACCGATTATCATCAAACTTCCAGCACAGACATTTATAGTTTGATTAAGTACTCTATATTTTGTAAGGTATCATGATAAGAATTTGATATGCTTTTTCTTTTACTCATTTGTTTGAAAGTTTCAAATATTCAAGATTGTCGATGTTGTGCATTTCAGATCTCATTTTTCTCCTAAACCTTTTAACTGATTATTGCCGGCTTATAATGTAATAATGAACAATATTCTTCTATATGTTTAAATATATGAGAACTCTAACATACTGACAAAGATTTAAATAATGTACACCGTGATCAGACTTTGCACAAGGGGTGATCAGAAAGATTGTAGACTTTTACCGTAAATTATTAATTAATAATTAAGCAATGCACCATAAAGTTATTGTATTTGAAATAAATGTATATGGGACATATTTTGAAAATTTCAGCATAATAGATCCGGTAACTATTAAAAAAATAGGACGTTATTCAACCCATTCGGTTAAATATATGTCAGGGCAAAATGAAGACGTTCTATTCTCCAAAATCAAAGTCAAAATTATAAACTGGTGTTTTCATATCAATTCTTCTCAAAATACTCTCCTAATGGTCTATACATTTTTGCAGCTATTTACACCATTGAGGGAACAATGTCAAATCTGAAGATGGTATGCTGGACATAATATTCTGTAAGGCAATTTTAATTCCAATATGTCAAATAGGCACACTCCGAGTTCTTTTTAATGAGTGATTCCAGGAGATCTTGAAAACAAATTTATTTTAACAAATTTGAAAATTTTGAAAAATCCCGATATATTCCCTTTAAAAAAGTGATTAAGGCAGAATGCGGTGTTCCCAATGGATTTTTTGACATCTGACGTAAATTATCAAAAAGCTGCACACATTATACTATATCAAATATCAGCTTTTGTTTTAGCTTTGTTTTTTAAAATAGTTCTGCAAAATCTTGTTAACAGCATTCCCTAGCGTACAAGTTTTTCTGATGATTTTCACAGTTTTTTCCTTATAAAATGGTCAAAATATGAATTGAAAACTGATTTAAGTTAGTATTATATGGCGATCTCTTGACATTGTCCGAAATCACATACAGACGTCGTGTTATTTTAAGTGTTTCATTTTAATTTAAATTCAAATTGATGAAAAAACTAGCATGAACACCATTTCTTTTTATTCAGTCATATTTTAGTGAAACTATTGAAGTTAAACATGTGTTTTTTTGTGAATGTTCAAAATTCTTTATTTTTAAACCAGCATTTATATCAACCCCGATGTAATGATTATATGTAACAGTAACACAAATTGCATTTTATCTGCATGAAGTTATAATCTTATCAACGGAAATGAAATAAATAATTTAATAATGTAATTAAGGCAATTTTGTATTAATACTGAACAGCGAAAATCGCCTAAAAAAATACGTACCACCACGGCGGTTTACGGGAAATTGCTGTTCATAGATCAATTGTAAGATTTTTTTGAAAAAATTATACCAGATGTCATAAATTCCAATAGGAACACCACAAACTACTTTAAGATGCAAATTGTAAATGGTGCCATTTTCTTAAAAGATGTAAAAAAGCAACGCCACAGCACATACTGCTCTTTTTTTAAATATAGAAGCTGTTTTGGCAACGCTACTCTTGTTTTAATAGTACAAGTACAAAAAAAGCAAAAACTGCCCTGAATACATAAATCAATGTTTCCAAAGAATATAAACTAATGTAGGAAAATCGGCAACATTTTGCAAAATTACTGCAAATACATAGAGGCACGTTCTTATCAAAATACAATGGTATATAAAAAAGTTATGTAAAAAGTCAACAAACTTTCTGATCTCCCCTCACGTAACACTTTTCCATACATGTGTTTTAACAATTCTATTTCCATTAAGACCTTAATGACAAGGGTTTAAATAATGTCCACCATGTTTAAACTGTAAGTTGATTATGTAGCGTAGCATCCAAGTAAAACAGCAATACCTTTATGAGTGTTTCAGTTATCAAACAAAGGCAGACAGTGCACCTTATCACCATTCCTGGGACCCTTTAGGTAGGTAACCAGTACTAGACACCTTATCTCTGCAAGTCACCAACTACTTCCTCACATATTCAGACATGGGAGATTCATCTAGCTCGGGATGTTCAATGAAATCACAAAAAAGTAATTTTTGGTGGATGTGATTAACCCTTTACTCCAAAGATACGCGTTTTCCTGCACCAATCACAGAAAGCCTTTGAAAACAGTGCAGGAAGAGTTCAGATTGCTCGTAACAAGCAATCTGAACACTTCCTGCACTGTTTTCCACTCTGTCAGTTTATATAAACATAATTCACCCAATAACTCAAAAGCCTTCTATATTAGAAGTGTCCAAAGGCATTTGTATGAAGTAAAGGGTTAAGATAACATCACGTGTGAACCTGGGTACCAATATGTGTGAAAAATCATGAATGATCCTGCTAATGGGGCCATATCATGCAATAACTAAATTCAGAAAGCTCTGCTCACTGACAGTGAAAATTGTATCTGAAAATTTCTGTTATGCCAATACATACAATATTAAAGGTAGTGTGTCAGGTTGTCGTGTGGTTTTAAGTGCCTTTTTCAACAATTTTTCAGTTATATCACGACGGTGTCTACTTAAGACAGTATTCTAAGCACTGTCATGCGGGAGTATTTTACGCTGCACACACATGGTATGATACCCCACCTAGTCACATAATACTGATAGCGGGCCTGATCAGACATAGAACTATCCTCTAAATGCCAAGTTCCAAGTAAGGAAGCTTCTAGTACCATTTTTTCAAGTATTTGGTAGGACTCTGCCGGAGATTAAACCCACGACCATCTGCATGCAAAGCAGACTCTCTACTTTTGCTGCGGATGCCAGTGTGTCTGGGGAAAAAAATACGAGTTTTAAGATTTTAAGTTTAAATCATCTACGAAATTATGATTTTTAAATATATAAAAAATATTTGAAAAAACAGTATTTTCATTGGAGTGGTAAACTGAAAACGGAATCCAAATTCTAAAAATAATATCATCAAGCACTAGTTGACTTGATATCATATAGATTGATTGATTGATTAATTGATTGAATATTTAGCATCATTTTTATGCCATCGATTGTTAACAGATGATCAGTTAACCCTTTAACCACTGTTTTTTGGAATCCTGGAAGGTTAACCTGTACTCAAGCACACCCCATCTCCACAAATAATTGACAACTTTCCCCCTTAAATCAGCAGTGAGAAAGTTCTTAGTGATGGTTCTGTGTTGTCAGAGATATCATAACCTTTATTAAGCATTCAGGATTCTATGGTATCAGTTTCTCTGCCATTATTCTGAATTAGGATGTCATTTGGGACTAACATAATTATGTTTAAAGCGGAATGTTACAACAATTATCATGGAGTATTCTTCAATTTAAAGAGAAAATAATCGAACAAAACAATCGTAAGGATAGAATAAATCAAGAGTTACTAGAGATACAAAACATAATGTAAACAACCATGATGGCAATGTGCGGTTTTGAATGCGGCTAAGCTTGAGGCCTCGCAGATATTTTGATAAACTAAAGTCCCCCTCCCTTCCCCTTGATTTATCGTCAATAAAGTTATCACAGTTTATTTTAGGGTTATATGTATATTGTGTTTGGATGTATGTCTAAATCAATAATTATATAAAAAAAAATCACATATGTAAACCGCAAACTAAGCCCGTCCCCCATACTATTCTATCATCTAGATATGCTCTATAGCAGTTGTTACTGTTTGACATATCCCTATATGCCTTAATTGCGAATGAGAAATTATAAGATGTACACTCACTTGAACCTCCGTATACAAGACACTCTATAAACAAGACACTATAAACCAGACTCTACAAACCAGAATACTCTTTAAACCGGACACTATAAACCAGACATTCTATCAACCGGAATACTCTATAAATGGGAATACTATATTAACCGTGCAAAAAATGTTCCATCTTTTTTTTAATGTAGAATAAACCTGAACCTCTCTATTCCGAAAGCCAGACAGATTTCTCCGTAACTGTTATGTACTTCAGAGATCAATGTAAGCTGACAGGGAAGATTCTATTAACAAGAAACTGCAGTACTTTATTAAAAAAAACAAAAACAGAGCTTAATACAAAGCCGATACTTCAGATATCAATTGTACAGATTTTTGATAAATTACGCCAGATGTCAAAAAATCCAATAGGAATGCCTCAAATTATCTTAATTGCATTTAATGAATGGCCATTAATGTGCAAAGTACGAGACATTTCAATAATGTATTTGAGTTACTCCCCTTTCCAATTAAAGGTTTGTGTTACTACTGACTGGGGTATTTAATTCTATAGTTTTACATTCATTTTGATATACGTAATTTTCAGATATGGCGTTTAATGAAAATGTATCAAATTTGTCATGTGACCCTTTAAAGTCAAGATCTAAGTTAAATATGATATATTCTACTATTTGCACGAGTAACAGAATTGACCTGACCTGGGCTGTCAATCAAACAAATCGATAATCTAATCAGCGATTGATATTGTTTCCAGAACTGCCATTTTCCTTGACAAGCTAACAGTCTAAAACATTACATTGTATTGCAGTGTATTTACTTAGACAAACTATGCCACATGGCCAGTGGGTGGAGCCATAGTCCCTCTCGCGTCAGGTCAATTATGAAGATTATAAAGAAGATGTGAACTTACCATGGCAGGGACACTGGCTGCCAAACACTTTATCCCGAATGAAGGCAATGAGAATAAAGGCCACACATGATAGAAACAATAGAGAACATATAATCAGTAAGTATTTTTCTCTTGGAGTCCATTGACTGTGACACGACCTTGACCTTGACTTTGAGCGTGAATATTTCACAGAGTCCACGTCTGCAATTTTTGTCATCTCATGACACTGACTTGAAACAATTTCATTCTCTTTGTCCTCTTTCAAATTGACAAAATGGCTCGGCTGATGGTGTCCGAGGCCTCCATTACACTCAACTAATGAGGTAGCACCGTTACCGTTGTCGTTACCATGACTACCCTGACTGGTGGAGCCTGGCATTTTGTTACTTGAAACAAGCGACGTATTTAAAACGTCACGATGACAAATATTACACAATTTTTTTCACAAAATAAAATAATAACTTAGACACACTCCCTGAAAATTTGACTTGAAACGACACAATGCATAAGTATCACACACTTAAGAAAATATTTCAACTACGTCTGCTAAATATTGATTTTCATCAAAAACAAATAACAAAATAATCACTTTTTTCAGTATCTCATTTTCAGAATGTACTTGAGGGTCTCAATGATTTCTAGTGTTGTGCATCAAAGATTATGTAAGAAATATAAGTTTTATATTGATCACTCTATGACAATATCCATCCAACACATCGATGAATATCCAGATTTCTTTGCCACTTATCAAACGCCTATATACTGGAGCTTTTATGCGTACATTTTAATAATAACGGAAGAAATTTATTCCTTGCGATTTTTTATTTGAGAAATTACTGTGTCACTCTCCTAATAAAGTCTAATCAGTTGTAATATAACAAAGTTCCATGACTTCGTTATTGTCTTAACTCTGGTGGATTTTAGTCTCGTGCATTTGACAATAATGACCAGATATTCCAGTTTTGGTGTCCAATTAATAAAATCCAATTTTAAACATCATAAAACATTGCCACATTATCAACCAAATCTTCCGATACTTTTCCAGAAAACTGATATTATTACGCAATAAAAGAGACGCGATGTTATTTTCCACTCTTCCTCCACTTCAGCAACAAAATAATGTCCGGCTTTTTTTCGTATTTTAAACAATCACGTCACATCACAATTATTGTACATGCCATATTCATCATTAGCCTAGTTTTTATTTGATAATTGTGTCATTTTTCAAGGGTCAGTATCCTATATCGCACTTCAAACTTCACGTTTTTGCCCATTAACAGCTTTTAACTAAGCATTCTTTTTATGCTAATAATAGCACCCTTACAAGGGTGAACACGCTGCTGTGAGAGGCTACCGGTGCAACAAAACGTTCACAGCCACTAGGTAAATTTTAATTCAGATATAACAGAATCCACAGGTTCACAACCACTAGTTGAATTTAATTCAATCCCACCACAATTATATAACATAATCCACAGGTTCACAACCACTAGTTAAATTTAATTCAATCCCACCACAGTTAAACAACAGAATCCACAGGTTCACAACCACTAGTTAAATTTAATTCAATCCCACCACAATTATATAACATAATCCACAGGTTCACAACTAATTAAATTTAATTAAATCCCACCACAGTTATATAACATAATCCACAGGTTCACAACCACTAGTTAAATTTAATTCAATCCCACCACAGTTATATAACATAATCAACAGGTTTACAACCACTAGTTGAATTCAATCCAATCCCACCACAGTTATATAACATAATCCACAGGTTCACAACCACTAGTTAAATGTAGTTAAATTTAATGTAATCCCACCACAGTGACATATAACTTCACAACCACTAGATAAACTTTATTCAATTCAGCCACGGTGCTTACGTTACATATCCCAGGTTCTCAATCACTACAATTTTTTTAATTTAATCTCACTAGAAGACAATTCATAGCATGCAAGTAAAGATGACCGTCTCTAATTGATTCATCAATGACATCCTGTGTACTGAACAGTAAACAAAATCTCCGATAACCACGGAAATTTACAATTCACTCGCACAATTTCTTCAATAACCAGCAGTCCATTCTACTTCTGTACGAACATTTATTTCTTTCTGCTATCACAGAGCAATATTCTGAAATCTGTATCCACTTTTATTAATGAATTTGGTAAGTACACAGGAATATGTAAGTCTGTGCAATACTTCTTTTTTTTTATATAACACATCATAAAAAATACAATAGAGTGTATCTGCAGTCGCTTTCGTGTCTGAATTCTAGCATTCACATAATTATAAGATGTAAATTTCTGTAGTCAATATTATAATCAATTTTATATACATTGACAGTAAAGTGTCAATTTCTTTAATTTGATAATAGTTTATTTCACATAGTTTTTCCAATTAAAAGAATATCTTTTTTATTTGTTCTTTATTTTTTAAAGATGAACTCTAATTTTTTCCTAATAAAATCCACTGGACTCCATTATTTTTCTGTTCATCAATAGTTCCTAATAAAATCCACTTGATCAAATGGGGCCCCAAAGTAAACTAGATTTTTGTTTATTGGCCAAATAAAAATACTTTTCTTCCCTATACTTTTCTTCCCTATACTTTTCTTCCTTATACTTTTCTTCCCTATACTTTTCTTCCTTATACTTTTCTTCCCTTCACTTAGATCTTTTGATAGTGACAGTTAAACTACAGTTATCTAAAGTACATTCTAATATTTTAAGTTGAATATTTCCTTTACATAAGTCCCTCAGGTTGAACTTAAAATTTTCAGTTGAGTCCCTCAGGTTGAATATTTATTTAACCCTTTACTTCATAAAGACACCTTTGGACACCTCTAATATTGAAAGCATTAATTCACCATGTATCAGCAATGGGTGATTTATGTTTATATTAACTGACAGAGTGGAAAACAGTGCAGGAAGTGTTCAGATTGCTCGTTACGAGCAATCTGAACTCTTCCTGCACTGTTTTCAAAAGCCTTCTGTGATTGGTGTGGGAAAGCGCGTATCTATGAAGTAAAGGGTTAACATGAAACTCTCAGGTTGAATATTTTTACACCAATCTCTCAGGTTGAATATTTCTTTTACATGAGTCTCTCAGGTTGAATATTTCTTTTACATGAATCTCTCAGGTTGAATAATTTTACACGAATCTCTCAGGTTGAATATTTTTACACAAATCTCTCGGGCTGAATATTTTTACACGAGTCTCTCAGGTTGAATATTTTTACACGAGTCCTTCAGGTTGAATATTTTTTACATGAGTCTCTCAGGTTGAATATTTTTTACATGATTCTCTCAGGTTGAATATTTAATATACAAAAGTCCCTCAGGTTGAATATTTTTACATGAGTCTCTCAGGTTGAATATTTTTACAAGAGTCTCTCATGTTGAATATTTTAACAAGAGTCTCTCAGGTTGAATATTTTAACAAATTAAAGTCCCTCAGGTTGAATATTTTTACACGAGTCTCTCAGGCTGAATATTTTTACACAAGTCTCTCAAGTTGAATATTTTTACACGAGTCTCTCAGGTTGAATATTTTCACACAAGCTTCTCAGGTTGAATATTTTCACATGAGATTCTCAGGTTGAATATTTTTACACAAGTCCCTAAGGTTGAATATTTTTACATGAGTCTCTAAGGTTGAATATTTTCACACAAGTCTCTCAGGTTGAATATTTTTACACGAGTCTCTCAGGTTGAATATTTTCACATGAATTTCTCAGGTTGAATATTTTTACACATGTCCCTCAGGTTGAATATTTTTACATGAGTCTCTCAGGATGAATATTTTCACACAAGCTTCTCAGGTTGAATATTTTTACATGAGTCCCTCAGGATGAATATTTTTACAAGAGTCCCTTTGGTTGAATATTTTTACATGAGTCGTTGAATATTTTCACACAAGCTTCTCAGGTTGAATATTTTTACACGAGTCCCTCAGGATGAATATTTTTACAAGAGTCCCTTTGGTTGAATATTTTTACACAAATCCCTCAGGTTGAATATTTTTTACACGAGTCTCTCAGGTTGAATATTTTTTACAAAAGTCCCTCAGGTTGAATATTTTTTACAAAAGTCTCTCAGGTTGAATATTTTTACAAGAGTCCATTTGGTTGAATATTTTTTACACGATTCCCTCAGGTTGAATATTTTTTACACGAGTCCTTCAGGCTGAATATTTTTTACACAAGTCTCTCAGGTTGAATATTTTTTACAAAAGTCTCTCAGGTTGAATATTTTTACAAAAGTCCCTCAGGTTGTATATTTTTTACATGAGTCTCTCAGGTTGAATATTTTTACAAAAGTCCCTCAGGTTGAATATTTTTTACACGAGTCTCTCAGGTTTAATATTTTTACAAAAGTCCCTCAGGTTGAATATTTTACAAGAGTCCCTCAGGTTGAATATTTTTGCAAAAGTCCATCAGATTGAATGGAACCTTTTTAATTTAAGAAATGTCAGCAACAATACAAAAACTAAACCTCATTGGTAGTAACAATTTCTTTACATATAATATGTTTGCGATAGTATAAAATTATATGTAGTTTACTCAGATATCTGTCACCAATTAATATCAAATTACGTCACAAGATGACTCTTAATTGATAAATTTGCCAAAATAATTATAGTTCCACCATGTAATATAATAATAACAATTATTTCAACAAGATTAACGAGAGTCTAGTAACTTGTACAAGAAGATCATAAACTAGTCATTGTACATAATTATGACCTCAATAATGTGCTGCTTATGATTATCATTTATTGAACCATTTCCCCGTGTATGAAATTACAAGAGCACTCTTTTAGCCTTATACATGTAAAATAGTCCATATCAAATAAAAAAAATCATTGTGAAGACCATATATCACAGATATAATATTGTTTTCTGACTCTACTGTACCAGTACAGGGTCTGCTAGTCCATATAAATAAAAAAAACAGTAAAATTTTTTTTATTTCACACCATTATTTTTCTTCGTTTTAATTCATTGTAAACATTATTAATATGAACAGCTATTTACATCGAACATTAAAACAAAAATATTTAAACAAATAAAAAATCTTCTGTTTGGGTTGTTCTTCTCGTCTTTTATATTCTAATATTATACCTAATATGCAATTTACTTTGTCAAAGAAAACTGTTCATTTCAGTAGTTTACTTTATCCTACAAACAAGCAGCTAATTTGGTTTTATATTTGCATTTCTCATTAATTACGTCTTTCACTGACTTGCATTTTTCTCAATTTCTCACTGTCTACAGCTTATTTTAAAAAACAATAGTCCACAATTGAAAGCCGACAAATTCTCCTTTAAGCTGATCACCTACATAATAAATTGCTACACATTATCCGCAATAAGCAATGATAACCTCTCTGTTGTCTTCTAACAATCCAACACACAAACTACATGCAGCTTAAATCTGTTGCGCGACTTTGGAACTTATAATAAATCCAGCATTACACCGATATATAATAATATTTGCATGAAAAATGAAAATCCAAAAAACCTGTCACTGTGCAAGTTTATCCAAAAAAGAACAAAAACACATTCCATACAAGTGACAGCTACTGCTCTTAAGTTTTTATAATTACATTTTATATATATTTATAAATGTATAATACAATAAAATACAGCTTAATTTTTATATAAGCTTTAGGTCCTGGGTCTGTGCAACTCGACATTCACTGGGGTGTGTACACAATGTTACGCTGTTCTGATAATGAAAATCAACAGTGTCGCAAGTAATCTATTCAAACGTAAATGGCCACAGGTTTTCCCATTCGTGTTAAATTAGATATAAATACCTCGTATCAATATTATCATATTTAGCCGAATTCTACACTTTTGAACTTCTGTGACATTTGAAATTGACATTTACGAAATTAACATACCTTCATTCATACAACACCTGCAGCCGTCTATATAACTTTTGATGTTTCACTTTTTTCTCTATCGTTTTTAACATTTAAATATCTCAATAGATTTATATATTCAATATCATCCCATTATGTGCTCTTAGTTTTTTCTCACATAAGTCTTGTATAACCTTTATATTACAGAAAATAATGGTAAATTAAATGAAAAATATATCAACATACGTGGGATTATTGAACATTTGGGTGAAATCAAATCAGACTATTTGAAATAACCTGATTCTGTTCATTGTGATGCATATGATATGACAGTATTCATTTTGACAAATATATATGATAGTGTTCATTCTAACTCAAATATATGTTTTGGTCATTTCGACACATATAATATATGAGTGTTCTTTGCAACACATATATTTGATATTCCGTTTTCATGGAACATGTGATATTACCCAAAGATAATACCTCGTTAAGCATAAAAAGGATAGTACTTCATAAAGCATACAAAGGATAGTATCTCGTGAAGCATACAAAATTACATGTTATTGTTTTTTTCAAACGAATTGGTGACCTTCCCAGATTCCTGTATATAACTTTATAGAACCGAGACAGATAATGAGGAGTTTTTTTCTGTTGAAATGATTGTAAATTTTGCCTGTTTTCTTGAGAATTTTTTTCCCAGCAGAAGAATATTAAATTGATCTGTTTTCCATTAAAATAAATGTTTTAGTCTCCAGACTGCAATGTATGTGATTAGCTTAAACTTCTTTCCATTACCTATTCTGTAACAAACATTGATTTACAAGCATTCCACATTCATTTCAATACATATGTACTAACTATCAGCATGGACTCAACAAACCATCCTCCCTGCCTAAGGGTAAAAAAACTTCTAGTGTCTCTGTTTTTCGTCTTGTCTTACTTCAATTTACAAATCTATTAAATGTCGGCTTTGCTTATTTGCTGTGTATTGCAATTTCTTGATCTTGTTGATATTGGCAGTGAATAATCAATGAACTATCAGGAAATTATCACTCCATTAGATCTGAACTCAAACACGAGCTGTTCCATGTTTCTAATTTCATCTGAATCAGATTTTAAATTTTTAAAAAAATAACATTATTGTCTTGTTCCCTTTTTCAATTTTTCTTATTTCCATTTTTTTTTTTTTTTTTTTTTAAGAAAAGAAATTATTGTTTTGTGAAATAAAATGCTTCCAAATTAAGACATCTTAAATTATTTCACTGAACAAAAATAATCAACTAGAACAAAATCCATTCAGCTCACTTTTAAATAATTCCAAAATTTCCTTCTTCAAATGTCACCAATTCAGTTATTTAATCGTTACAGAAAAATGCATGTCAAGGTCACCATTACTATGAATAGAAAAATACTTTGACGCAGAGTGTTATTTTGTACTAATTAACAGAACACTTTTTTCTAAACTCATTACCATTAAATTTTCAAATTTACTACACACTGAAGTTGGGGTTGGAATTGGGTGGGAGGGAGGTAATGACACGTCAGATGGTAATTTGCTGATATTTGCAATAATTACTTATTATTATCCGTAATTTGTCAAAGAATCTTCAAATTTCTTAAATTTCTTTCTTTTTTAATCTTCTGCCTTGTGTTGGGTGTCTAGTGCTATTATGGTAGTTTCATTCACTTAATATTTTTCTGTCCTTTTAGCAATGCTCTTTAGTTCAATGACAGTCTCATTCACAGTTTCCACTTTGTATCATATTTCCTGCTCGGAACGTAAGATTTCTCTGTCATTATTCATTTACTGGAATGTTCATTTCAGGTTTTTTTTTACTTCGTGTCACCTCCATACAGCTGTCTCCATAATTATGTTTGATTAGATACTAGTCTGGCGACGACCCAATTAAAGAATTATAACCATTTATGTCAAGACTATTGAAGTCTTCAATTTGTAAAACCTTAGATAGGCATCAACAGGTGTGGATGTCTGGTATCAAAGATTCAAAGATGCCTGTAGTTTAACTGGAATCACTGATTGCAAGATGTCTGTAGTTTAACTGGAATCACTAATTGCAAGATGTCTGTAGTTAAACTGGAATCACTGATTGCAAGATGCCTGTAGTTTAACTGAACTTGTTGCACACAGGCTTGATATTGTTTTTCTGGTTTCTCTGTAATGTAGATTGTATATATTAAAGTTTAGCTGAACTTGTTACACACAGGCTGACTGTAGTTTAACTGGTTTATCTGTATGTAGATAGTATACTGTAGTTTAGCTGTACTTGTTGCACACAGGCTGACTGTAGTTTAACTGGTTTATCTGTATGTAGATAGTATACTGTAGTTTAGCTGTACTTGTTGCACACAGGCTGACTGTAGTTTAACTGGTTTATCTGTATGTAGATAGTATACTGTAGTTTAGCTGTACGTGTTACACACAGGCTGACTGTAGTTTAACTGGTTTATCTGTATGTAGATAGTATACTGTAGTTTAGCTGTACGTGTTACACACACGCTGACTGTAGTTTAACTGGTTTATCTGTATGTAGATAGTATACTGTAGTTTAGCTGTACGTGTTACACACAGGCTGACTGTAGTTTAACTGGTTTATCTGTATGTAGATAGTAAACTGTAGTTTAGCTGTACTTGTTGCACACAGGCTGGCTGTAGTTTAACTGGTTTATCTGTATGTAGATAGTATACTGTAGTTTATCTGAACTTGTTACACACAGGCTGACTGTAGTTTAACTGGAAGTTATGTACATAAGCTTGCTGTAGTTTTACTGGAAGTTTTGTATAAAAGCCGACTGTAGTTTAAATGGTTTAATTGCCTGTAAACCATCTGCACTTTGTACAGGTAGTTTAAATCATGTATATTAGAAATGACTTTGTGGAATAATGGACTTTGGTAAACTTTTATATATAATATCTGAAATTTACAGCAGCTGGAATGATTGTAGCTCAAATTACTATAGACGACTGGAATTTATCTATAGTAGACTGGAATTACTGAAGCCGACTGGAATTACTGTTGCCAACTTAAAATGACTGTAGCCGACTGGAATTACTGTTGCCAACTGGAATTACCATAGCTGACTGGAATGACTTGCCGACTGGAATTACTGTTGCCAACTGGAATTACTGTTGCAAACTGGATTTACTGTTGCCGACTGAAATTACTGTAGCTGACTGGAATTACTGTTGCAGAATGGAATTACTGTATCCAACTGGAATAACTGTTGCTGACTGGAATGACTGTAGCCTGTAGCCGACTGGAATTACTTTAGCCAACTGGAATTATTTTAGTAGACTGGAATTACTGTAGCCGACTGGAATTATTGTAGCAGACTGGAATTACTGTCGCAGACGTGAATTACTGTAGCCTGCTGGAATTACTGTAGCCGACTGGAATTACTGTCGCAGACTGGAATTATTGTCACAGACTGGAATGACAGTATTGGGCTGGAATGATAGTATTCACTTTAACCAATTCAGAATAAATATACTGCCAGGAATGACTGCAGGTGACTACCCGGTAGAATGATTACACACCTGATGACTAGCTGCACAATTAACTCAGAAACTAAATGTTTTAAATACAAAACTGAATCTAATCATTAACTTTCATCTGCAGCTTTGTAGTGCATTTCTTTAGAAATACTATAAACAATTTTGCCTGCCTATAGTACTGTCCTAGTGTCAAATTAAATACTATATCCAGACTATATCCAGACTGGTGTTATACAGTAACCTAGATCTTATACTCCCATTATGTAATCGGTATATTTCCACTCCATCTATTTGCTACTATTTTGTCTGTCTTGAAGTTCCACTTCTGTTCTATGTTTGACTTGTTGTTTTATAGCTGTTATTACTGTTGTTGACTTTTTTTGTTTCACTTGTTGTTTTCTGTTTTTATTACATAACATTAGCTTGTAGTTTTGACTACTGGTACATTAGCTTGTAGCTTTATTACTGGTACATAAACTTTTAGTTTCATACTTGTTAACAATTCCATTAGCTTGTAGTTCCATTCATGCCTGATTATGTTTGCTTGTAGTTCCATTCATGCCTGATAATATTTGCTTGTAGTTCCATTCATGCCTGAATATGTTTGCTTGTACATGTAGTTCCATTCATGTCTGATTATGTTTGCTTGTAGTTTCATTCATGCCTGATTATGTTTGCTTGTAGTTCCATTCATGCCTGAATATGTTTGCTTGTACATGAAGTTCCATTCATGCCTGATTATGTTTGCTTGTAGTTCCATTCATGCCTGATTATGTTTGCTTGTACATGTAGTTCCATTCATGCCGGATTATGTTTGCTTGTACATGTAGTTCCATTCATGCCCGATTATGTTTCCTTGTACATGTAGTTCAATTCATGCCTGATTATGTTTGCTTGTAGTTTCATAGCTGTTGTTGATTTTATTTCCCTGTGTTATACATATATTCATTTGTAGTTTAAGTATGTTTGCTTGTAGTTTAACATCTGATGCTGAGATATTTAGAATCAGGGAATCAGTCTGAAATAAAGCAAAGAAAAAGTATGTTATTATTACCCAGTCAATCAATACAATGTATATATATATGGAGATTCAGTGATTAAGGCGACACATGATAATGCTGAAATCAATTCTTACTACATTCACACATCGAATAAACAGTAGCATGGCCACCTGTGAATATATCATTATACTGATATTATTCTCTAAGCGCTACTATCTTAAGATTTATATCTAAGAAATTATGATATACAGTCAAACTGTCTTTAGCAGCCAGTCAAGGAAAGGAGTAAAATTGTCCTTTTAAGACAGTTTGTTGCTTAAAACAGGTTAATTTACTCTGAAAGCATAGAAATAGAAAATATGGTTGCTGAACACTGTATAATGGCCGCTTGTTGATTTGATAGAATATGAGGTATGTCCCAAAACTTGGCATAAATAAATTGCCATATTTAAACTGTAGGTATGCAAAGTTTCAATATCATACACCAACATTTAACATTAATTTAAACAAGTCAAAACTTATATGTAACGAAGTACTGCAGAGAATTTGACATTATTTGTGCAACGGCAATGTTGACTATCAAAAATTAGTCATTCTTTTTCGAAGTATGAGCTGCTTTGCAAAACACAATGCTTGTCGCACAGCACCCACTTCTGGTACATGTCACGATACTATGATGATGCATAGATCCTAACCACAGAATGTACACTCCGGCAGACGGCCTGGAGGTCCTGGAAACGCTATTCACAAGGATCTGACTTGAGTCCAAGGAAATCCACACATGGTTTTGATGTTTTATGACAATAGCAAATGTGTAGCTCTATCCATTGATACCACTGGTTTGCATGTGACCCCCTAAATATGAAAATGACAGGGTCATCCTATTACTTTTGGGACGTACCTCGTAATTAAGTATCCATTTCTATAACAGTAAATTACTGGATTGAAGCCCTAACTGCCATATAAATGCTGCAAGATGGTTCTTGGGCAGGTTTTATATAATTCTATACATGAAACAAATCAGAGAAGCGTTTTTCAATATTTCAATTCACCACTGTATTGTTTTTGTTATAAATTTGCATGAAACTATATTACTGTTAATACATTGAATTGGCAAAAAATGGTTTCCAAAAAGTAATTGGTATTATGCAGTTAGAAAAAAAAGGTTAAATTCCATTTGCCAAAAATTTTAAAAACTACGCAGGAGCTTGCGAGTTCATACACTCTTACTTGTAAACACTTGGATCTGTGTTCATACACTCTTACTTGTAAACACTTGGATCTGTGTTTATACACTCCTACTTGTAAACACTTGGATCTGTGTTCATACACTCCTACTTGTAAACACTTGGATCTGTGTCCATACACTCTTACTTGTAAACACTTGGATCTGTGTTCATGCACTCACTTGTAAAGACTTGGATCTGTGTTCATGCACTCTTATTTGTAAACACTTGGATCTGTGTTCATGCACTCTTACTTGTAAACACTTGGATCTGTGATCATGCACTCTTACTTGTAAACACTTTGATCTGTGTTCATACACTCTTACTTGTAAACACTTGGATCTGTGTTCATACACTCTTACTTGTAAACACTTGGATCTGTGTTTATACACTCTTATTTGTAAACACTTGGATCTGTGTTTATACACTCTTACTTGTAAACACTTGGATCTGTGTTTATACACTCCTACTTGTAAACCCTTGGATCTGTGTTCATACACTCCAACTTGTAAACACTTGGATCTGTGTTCATACACTCCTACTTGTAAACACTTGGATCTGTGTTCATACACTCTTACTTGTAAACACTTGGATCTGTGTTTATACACTCCTACTTGTAAACACTTGGATCTGTGTTCATACACTCTTACTTGTAAACACTTGGATCTGTGTTTATACACTCCTACTTGTAAACACTTGGATCTGTGTTTATACACTCTTACTTGTAAACACTTGGATCTGTGTTTATACACTCCTACTTGTAAACACTTGGATCTGTGTTTATACACTCTTACTTGTAAACACTTGGATCTGTGTTTATACACTCTTACTTGTAAACACTTGGATCTGTGTTTATACACTCTTACTTGTAAACACTTGGATCTGTGTTTATACACTCTTACTTGTAAACACTTGGATCTGTGTTCATACACTCTTACTTGTAAACACTTGGATCTGTGTTTATACACTCTTACTTGTAAACACTTGGATCTGTGTTTATACACTCTTACTTGTAAACACTTGGATCTGTGTTTATACACTCTTACTTGTAAACACTTGGATCTGTGTTTATACTCTTACTTGTAAACACTTGGATCTGTGTTCATACACTCTTACTTGTAAACACTTGGATCTGTGTTCATACACTCTTACTTGTAAACACTTGGATCTGTGTTTATACACTCTTACTTGTAAACACTTGGATCTGTGTTTATACACTCCTACTTGTAAACACTTGGATCTGTGTTTATACACTCTCTTCAGGCTGGAAGCAGCTGGTTTGTATGGTCTTTGTATCATTAACTAACAGGTAAAGAATACAGCTGTCTGTACATTAGCCACTTCTACATAACATAAGTAACTTCCCTGGCAGAAAAGTCTGGGCCTTTAGGATACAAAAGCCATTCACACATTATGTCTCAGTAAAGTTACCTATACAGATTCAATGTGTGAATAATTACTAAAATTTCATTGTTCAAAGAATGTTGTTGTATGTCATTTTCAACAATATTTCAATCAAATCGCAACGGTGTGTAAAGTATTTTGAGCGCTGCCATACTGGAGTATCATGCCGCAGACACACGGTATGATACCCCACCAAGTTACATTATACCGACGTCGGTCCAACCAGACCTACAAATATTCACTAAATGCTGAGCTCTAAGCGAGGAAGCTTCTTCTACCATGTTTCGAGTATTTGGTATGACCTGGCCGGGGATCAAACCCACAACCTTCAACATGCAATGCGGACAGTCTACCACTAGACCTCTGCTGCATCATGGATCGAACACATGACTTTCCGCATGTGAGGCGGACAGTGTACCACTAAACTACATTGCGTTGTATACAAAAAATGAAAAATGTGATAGTAAGTTTCACTGAAAAATTACACATTACACTCTGCATCATACTGTCACAGTCTATCTTAATATCAGTCATGTACCTATATACTCTTGTAACCTGTGTGTTCATTTTATCATGTCATTATGACAGTATTATTCTATAAAATAAAGCTGGCATAAGATAAACTTTTGCTTTATCTGCATGGAGTGTTTATCTTGTAGTAACAGTCACAAATTGAGGACGACATTGATTTTTGCGTTGGGTAAATCCCAAATTTTTAAACTTTCCTATTGTTGCTAAACTGTTAACTATGTCAATAAATTTATAAATATAAGCTTATAATTACAACGAAGCCAAACAGTTCACAAAACAAGAAATATGTGACAATGTTTTGTTTTAGTTTCTACAATAAAATTTAGAACTATTTTCAGGCGCTTAATGAACATGCATTTATTTGCTGTAGGCTACTAAACGCAGTTGTTGATCTTTTAAATAAAAATGGATAAAACAAAACAAATAATTACATGCATAATAAATAGAATGCCATGTTAGTGCCTGATAGTATAAAATTAATCAGGCTCTGCTTTAACCCTTTACTTCATATAGACGCCTTTGGACACCGCTAATATAAAAGGCTTTGGACACCTCTTATATAGAAGGCTTTTGAATTATTGGGTGAATTATGTTATATTAACTAACAGAGTGGAAAACAGTGCAGGAAGTGTTCAGATTGCTCGTCACGAGCAATCTGAACTCTTCCTGCACTGTTTTCAAAGGCCTTCTGTGATTGGTATTTATGAAGTAAAGGGTTAAACAAGTTGGCTGCTTTTAAAAAGCATCCAATAGTTAGGTTTTATAAAAGATGTGGTAATAAAGTGAATGAATGTGTAAGTTTGGTTCCTTGTACAGGGTACTAAATACATTGGTGATACCAAATCCCTACATGGTTCCGGCTGACACAGCAAATTCCCGGCTGCAGGTGTGAAAATATGTCAAACCGGTAAACTATCTTTATATTTCTGTTGTATCGAGTAAAATAAACAACAGTAGCTGTTTAATTTTATTATTTTTTCCATTGTTATGGGTTCAGCATATTATAATAATTGAGTACATTCATGGTTATTTGAAAATTATTAATATTAATTCGGTATGAATCTGTCAGAAACGGTGATAAACTGTCAAAAAAGATAAGTTTCAAGACCTCATTTAAGCAAGATTTTAGAAAATTCCTTGATTTAAGGCATTTTCATTAGTCCCTGATTAAATATGCAAAGAACAATCCATAGTGATCTCAATTAGTACATTAAAACGTCACAATCAATTATTACACACAACACATTTAAACTTTCCTTTTAGCCGGAAATTGGAACAGCCGGAACATGACCAGGTTTTAATATCAATACCAGTTTGTACATTCCCATAATGCACTGTTTAGAAAATGGCGACTTCCATGTGGTGAATGCCGTGTTTTTACCATTAGACCACGCCGCTGTCCTAACCAAAAAATAAGCATCATCTGTGCTTAATTTTTTCTCTACCTCACCGGGTAACTTTTAGACCATCAGGCATTAACATGGTATTCACTATTTCTGTTATCTACCAATACAAGCTAATAATAACAAAGTATTTGTTATAGTTTACTAGATGTTACAGTTAGCTATCTGCTGCAGGGGGTTATTTATTTGTAACACTCAGGTATTCATACATACAATTGTATGCAATTTAAGTCAATTTGACATATAGAACAACAGCTTTTCAAATGATTACTTGTAACAGTAAATTAACATTAAAAATCATGTCTGTTACAGATTATTTGTAACACATATCTTTAACAGTCATATATGTTATACAAGAGTAAATAAGCTTCTTTTTTATCTTTAACAAACCTTTAAAAACCTGCAATAATAAATTAACTTTATTTAGGATCATAATAATATGTTAATTAACTAATACAATGAAGTGTCCATAACAATTACTTATTCTTAATTACCCATAATACAGTGAATTATCTATAACCGCTAATTACTGTTAATTACCTACAATACATTGAATTACCAATAACAGCTAATTATTGTTAATTACATATAACACAGTGAATTATCTATAACCCCTAATTATTGTTAATTACCTACAATACAATGAATTATCTATAACAGTTAAATATACTTATGTGTTAACTAACTAATACAGTGAATTATCCGTAACAGATAATTACTGTTAATTGCCTGTAATGTAGTGTTTAATCTAAAATAGTTAATTATTGTTAATTGCCTATAATACAGGGTATTATCTACAACAGTTAATAATTGTTAATTACTTATAATAGATGTTTCAATGTTTCAAGTTTATTCAGCAATCGGCAAATTATGCCTTTGGTCATTTACAAAATTTTACAGAGAAATATGGCAAAGACAATACATATTGTAACAAACATATAAAACAAACATTACACAAATAACAACACATCACATGTACATTAAGCCTGCGAAACAATCATACTTTCAAGGGTATTTTTTTCTTATAACAAGAGCTTCTTGAATAAATTTTGAAATTTTGAACAACATTTTTTTAGTCTTAGATGACATGATATCTATAAATTTATTTACTGTAGGCCAAGCTATGCGACCTAAATATTTAGTACGAACTTCATTGTATTTAGTACAGCACAGCACGAAATGATATTCTGACTCAATAACATTCTGGTTACAAAGTTTGCATAATCTATTGGCACGATCAATACCATTATATCTTCCGGTCTCAATTTCAAGAGAATGTGAACTTAATCTTAAACATGTAGAATCAATTATCTATAACAGTTAATTATAGTTATATATGTATATTAATTAACTACAACTATGAATTATATGTAACATTAATTAATCTTTACAAATAATTATCTGTATCAGTTAAATATCTTAACAAAAAAAAATGACATGTAATCTAATTAAACTTTACAAATAAATATCTGTATAAAAGTTAATTATCTGAAACAAAGAATTTATTATCTGTAACAGTAAACTATATTATATGATCAGTTTTAATTGATTAATTTGTTTTGAAAAAAAAGTTTATGATCACCCCTCATCAATATAATTACATTAATGTTTAAAATATTGATAAGCTATATATAAAGTAATAAAATCGAATGAGGTATGATTGGAAAGCCATTGTGATATCAGAACTTCAAACAAAATGCAGCGGAAGAAAAATTTAATGTAATGTAATAAAGTGCTAGCTAATGGTTTGCATGGATTTTACATAAAATTGATATAAAAAGAGATAAAATTCATCTCAACATATGTAACAAGGTGTTAAAATGGATAATAATCGATTTTGCAACGTTAAAATCAAGGTGCCAAACCCTTAAGAATCATTAAGTACTGTGAAATGTTTTTCTTCCTATTTAAAACTATTGAAGATAATATTTATGAGGGGTGTTACGTGATTAAATAGTCTGATTTGGAGATTAACAGTCTGTTTATGATTAAATTTCCAAATTTTTGAAAATTGCATTATAAATCTTATGAAAATTTAGTTGTTGTTTTTTTATGCAGACAATAGGAAGAGTGAATGATCATAGCATTTCTTTTAATGTCATCATAAAAAACCCAAAGAAAAACATTGTTTTCATCATTATACTGTTTTGATCCATTTCAGATGACAGTCTGCATGGCTTCAAACATCAAAGGGCAGCTCTGCATGACAAACAATGACTAAGCTTTTGAAAATTTGGTAAACAACTGGCCATAAAAGTTCTTGCTGTCAATATCAGTTTAATCAGTTTCACAAACCTGGGCACAAATTCCTTATACAGTTAACTTAAATTCATGACCAATCATCACATCTGGATTGACAGTCAAAATTGACCCAGCTGGTCGTGGATTCGATCCTCCGTCACGGCTATGTGTACTGTCCTTAAGTAACACGCTTTACCCACATCCCAGGAAGAATTTAGCATGATTTGTTGGAGTTGAAAGAACTTATTTCACAATCAATGTAAAATAGGTAAGTTTAAACTAGCTGGGCCAGGGTAAGAGCACTCTCAGTATCTGAGATATATATAGGCATACATACCAGTACAGTCATCCCCGGCCGGGTCATACCAAAGACTTTAAAAATGGTACTAGAAGCTTCCTCGCTTGATACTCAGCATTTAGAGGAGAGTTCTAGGTCTGGTCGGCCCGGTGTCAGTATAATGTGACCGGGTGGGACATCATACCATGTGTCTGCAGCATGATACTCCAGTGTGACAGCGCTTAGAATACTGTCTCAAGTAGACACTGTCGCGATATGACTGAAAAATTGTTGAAAGCGACGCTAAACACCATACAACAACAACCAGTACAGTCATTCCTGCTCTATCATGCACTTACCACTCGCCTAAAACAGCCATTATTCTGTTAACCATTTTTATAATTTTAGTTTAAATTAACCTGTTTAAGTAGCCACCTGCTTTAAAGTTCATTTTGTTCTTTCTCCTGTGTGGCTACTTAAGACAAGTTTTACTGTATAATCAACCTGTATTAAGGAACCATCTGCATTAAAGGGTCATTTTGATCTAATCTCTTGAGTGGCTGCTTAAGATAGGTTTGACTGTAAATTGTATAATTTATGTAAACATTATAAATCTGGCTGCACAAGACAAGTGACTGCTTAATAGAGGTGACAGCTTATACAGGTTTGACTGCATTTCCAATAAATGAGGCGGGAGTAGAGTGTACAATCAAGATTTAAAGATGGTATTATACAATTTTATGTAGTAAGTGTGGGTGGTTGTGGGACAAATATATATATATTTGTCTGCTTTTTGGGAGCAGGAGCATATGGCATATGTCAGTTCATGCTGTCAATTAACTATACAGGTACAGTCAAACCTGTCTTAAACAGTCAGTCAAGGGAAGGAGCACCTGTGGCCTTTTAAGAAGGTTGCTGCTTAATACAGGTTAATTTACTCTGAAAGCATAGAAATGGGAAATAGAAGATATGGTTGCTTAAGATGGGTGGCTGCTTAATAGAGATTGACTGCTTACACAGGTTTGACTATACTTCCCAACTTTCAACTAGGGTGTTTGGGGCATGCATCGAGTGCATCCCTTCATTCTCCTTAGGTAGATCCTCTAACCCCAATCCATACCGCCAGTGCTCTGCCCCTGGGGACGGAGAAACACAAGACATTAGCTCAAGTCTCACATTTGTTCTACAAGAATATAGCCAATATCTAATATCTTGTCAAGCAATCCATCCATTAATTTCTACTCAACAGGGAGCAATTTGTCAAATGACAACACACTTCACATATCCATTAATGGAGAATGGCGTTATCTGAGTAATGGAGAACTTAACCTCAAATGTTCCAGTGGTCATCAGTGCAGTCGCTAGCTTTTTACGACTTTTTTTTAAAAAAAAAAAAAGATGAGGAATATTTCGAATATAATTACTGGGTGTTTCATGGGTAATTCATTAACACATATAATATGCAATAACATTAATTTTATATCCAGTCAAACCTGTCTTAACCAGCCACTCAAGGGAGGGAAAGAGTTAAAATGACCTCTTAAGACAGGTGGCTGCTTAATACAGGTTGATTTTAACTTATAGTATAATGATGATGAACGGAAAATATGGCTGTTAAAGACAAGTGGTTAATTAATAGAGGCCACTACTAACAAAGGTCTGACTGTATGTATTCTCGCATGCTGGAGATAGTAACTAAGGATACCTGCCGTGACCATTTAACCATTATAATGATAATGATAATAATAATGATAATAATAATAATAATAAGGGCACCGAAAGCTGGTGCAGATGCTCGTCTTTCTTCCAAATCTATTACGTAGGTCACAGTCAGTGAAGTAAACATTTTTAACACACTATATTACTGAAAAAGTAAAACAGATTTAAAAAAAAAACACCAAAAAAATAGAGATGTCGAAGAACAGCGTTAACTCGACTATTCTAGCCTTGTCCATCACAGAACAGTATATTATAATGTACCATCAGAAAAACAGATATATCTGTATGAATGAAAGCATCTTTCATATTAGCAAAATAGTAGATACATGTATGTGCAAGTAGGACTATTAGGGCAGAATATACACTGTGTTTATGTCTGGCTATGGCTAGCTAGCCAGTACTTAAGCTGAAATGTATTTAATTTAATACAAAACAAATTTAAAAAAAAGAAAAAGAAAAAAAATATGGGCAGCAGGATGGGGGTCTTGGTTGGGCTCGGGCAGGAAAGTCCATTAAATAGGTCAAGGTAAGTGATGTAAACTTTTTTAGTTGATGGTGATCAGCTTACAGAATTAATAGTATTACTGAAAAATAAATTGATTTTAAAAAAAACAAGAGCACCGCAAGCGGGTGCGACGCTCATCTTTTTTCCAAATCTATTACTATTAGTCACAGTCAGTGATGTAAACTTTTTAAACATGATGGTGATTAGATGAAAAAAATCAATACTATTACTGAAAAAATAAAACAGATTTAAAAAAATTACCAACAAAAAAAGAGATGTCGAATAACAGCGTTAATTTGACTATTCTAGCTTTGTTGATCACTGAACAGTATTTTATAATGTACCATCAAAAAAACAGATTTATCTGTATGAATGAAAGCATCTTTCATTAGCAAACTAGTAGATACATGTATGTGCAAGTAGGGCAGAATATACACTATGTCTATGTCTGGCTAAGGCTAGCTAGCCAGTACTTATGCTGAAATGTATTTCATTAAGTTCAATTTTTTTTTTAAATCTGGGTGTGGATGTTGGGGTGTATGTACCAAAGTTTAATAAACAGGGCTGTTTAGCTTCAATACAATAAAAAGTTGGAGGGGTAGGGTGTCTTGCGGTTGGTAACAAAGTTGAAAAGGGAAACTGTATCTAATTCAATACAATACAAAATTTTAAGAAAACAATTGGAGGAGGTGGGTCTTGGGATTGGTAACAAAGGAGCAGAATAGTATTAAATTCAAAACAATTTTTTTTAAAAAATGGGGGGTGAGGGGTGGAGTGGAGGGGTGGGTTGAGGGTCTTGGGGTTGGTAACAAAGTTGAAATGGGGCAGAGTATTTAATACAAAACAAAAAAATTGGCTGATATGAGGATGGGAGGGGGAGGTTAGTGAGCATGAGAGTCTTTGGGTCGATAACAAAGTTAAAATGGGGCAGAGTATTTGATTTAATACAAAACAAAATTTAAAAAAATGGGCAGGGATGGGTAGGGTGTAGAGGTGAGGGTCTTGGGGCCTGAAACAAAGTTGACATGGGGCAGAGTATTTGACTGAATACAAAACAAATTTAAAAAAAAAAAATGGGCAGCAGGGTGAAGGTCTTGGTTGGGCATGGGGAGGAAAGTCCAAGGTCAAAGTCTGTGATGTACACTTCTTTTTAGTTGGTGGTGATCAGCTTATAAAATTTATAGAATTACTGAAAAATAAAACTGAAACCTGAGCTAAACAAATAACTTTAACCTCAGGTTATGGAAATTTATGTAAGTTAGCTATATTCATTGTTTCTACAACATAATATAAATGTGTTTATGGAGTTTAGTCACCAAAACATGAGTAATTTGTTCAAACAGAAAAAAGCTGAGCTAAACATAAAACTTTAACCTAAGGTTTTAGAGCCTAAAGTATGTAAATTTAGGTAAGTTACTAATATACATTGTTTGTATAACATGATATGAATGTGTTTTTGAAGTTTAGTCAACATAACATGAGTTGTTTGTTCAGAATCAGAGAAAAAGCTGAACTAAACATAAAACTTTAACCAGTGGATGACAACGACGACGACAACACTAGGGCCATGACAATTACTCTTTGGGTTTTTTTTTCAAAAAGACGAGCTAATAAATAAAAAAAAATTCAAACCCAAGCTAAACAAAAACTTTAACCTATGGTTTTGAAGCCCAAAGTATGGAAATTTATGTAAGCTATATACATTGTTTCTACAACATAATGTAAATGTGTTTATAAAGTTTAGTCACCAAAACATGAGTAGTTTGATCAGAAACAGGGGATGACAACAATAATGACGAACGACGTCAACAACGCCCCCAATGATGCCGACGAAGCCAGGGTCATGACAATAACACGAGCTAAAGATAATGATAATAAAAATTTTAATAAAAATGATCATGACTCTATTTAACGAGAACACTCATTTGCACTAAGAACAATCTTCCCTGAGGTCCTCAAAAGACAGTTCTTCTTAAACAATCTTGCATGTCGTCTGACAATCCAGGGATCGCGAGTTGGAATCTCGTCCAGCCAGTCTACGTGATGACTGACATACAATAGTGTGTCTCAGTATCATTTGTCTCCTACCACTGATTCAAGTGGTAAAGTTATCAGTTACTTGTGGAGATGGGTGTTCTCGAGCACTGGTTAACCTTCCAGGATCCCAGGAAAGAGTGGTTAAATTAACTGATTGTCTGTTAGCCTGACGCCATAAAAATGACACAAACTATTCAAACAAAGGTATATTTATATCAGACCATCGCTGTGGTTTGAGTAAAACTGACTTCACCATTGCTGACAGTGAGTCCCTTTCAACAAAAGTATCAGATTTTGAGGTAAAGTAAACTGTTTGTTTGTCCGGGACTCTTGTTTGCTTATTTTTTGGGGCCATTATTTTGTCCCATTCCCAATGGCAAATATTATCTTTTTTCCCAATCAAAAGTACCAAAATTCCCAATTTCAAAGAAACCAAAAGAAATATTTGGGGGAAAAGTTTGGAGGACATGTTTTGTAATTCCGCCTTTATTAAACATTAGTTTATTATGAACATCTAGACTGCCAGACTGCGTCTCAATAAATCTGAGGTTTGGCATATTTACTGTCTCTGTATAACTGTACCTGGAAGTATTAATGACAACAAAGTAGATAGTTGAAGGGCTTTGTTTCAAGGCTTTACCAGAAGGTCTAAACATTTTAATATCCTTAAAATGTGATATAGTAGTCTGGTCGGAGATTTAAACCTTGCAATATGAGAGACTTGTAGTAGCTCGTAGTATTTTGCGAGACTTTAATTGCACAAAAAGTTTACAAATTTTCCTACAAATCATTCTGAAATTAGTCTCGTCGGAGATTAACCTACATAAGAAAAGACACGATCGGTAAATCAAACATAGTAATGATGGGAGAGATTCTGAACAGTTGAGTCCGTACTGCAGAAATAAATATATTGTAAGCTAATAAAGTATCTTATGAACTACTACAGAAGGCAGAAATGTGACCAATTTTATGTACCGTAATTACTCTATTACCGTAGATGCATGTTCAGACCATTCTGTCATTTTTTACAATTTCTATAAATTTGCTAAAAAATTATGTTTCTTCAAATTCTAGAGGTCATAATGCAAACAACTGAAACAAATTTGCATGATATATTTAATATGCTGGTTCAACAACCAAAACCACATCAACTCCTTGACAGAGAGTGCCAGTAATAAACCTATTTTTAGCAACAAACTCCATTTTGAATCAGAGACAAAGACCAGCATAGCAATTCCTTCAAGATTGCCATGGTTTAACGCAACTTTCTTTGATGAGTTAATCTATCACTTACAACCTTAAAGATATTTTTTTTTTAATTTCAGCTTTATTGAAACACTATGTTAATTATTAGTTTAACGAACATTCAGACACTCTGTGAGGATTTGTTTTTTCTATCTTTTTTTTAAAAAAAATATAGAATTATATATACAGGTATATAAATTTTTATATATATATTTTTTTTTAAAATAAAAAGGGACGGAGCAGCATCAAAATGAGGGACAGACGGACGGGGGTGACAATCTAACAATTAATTTATCACGGTCTAAAGTAGATATTTGAAGGGAGTTGTTTCAAGGCTTTACCTGAGAAGGCTTAGACATTTTGATATCAAACAATGTGATATCATAGCCTGGTCTGGGATTTAAAACTTGCAATTAAATGACAGTCTTGTAGAAGCTTGTAATATTTTCTGGGGCTTTAATTGCACCAAAAGTTTACAAATTTTCCTACAAATCATTTTGAAATTAGTCTTCTCAGAGATCAGTCTCATTATATTAGAATAGAGCCGATACATACATCAAAAGTAGTAATAATAAAGGAATTCTGAACAGTTATGTTCGTACTGGAGAAATTAATATAATGTCAAATAACATGCATGTTACACTGGGGAAGAAAATTTATTAGCAAGATGCTAGCGGATTTTTAAAAGAATTTGGAGAAGGCAAATCACATGGTTTTTCGAAATTTTGGGAGTTTATAACTGAAATAAAAGAAAATTCTGACTTAATGCTTCTTTTAGCCATTATAAATTAATTGCTAGATTATCATCCAAATATTTTTTTTAAAGGGAAATGGGGAGGATTTTTTTGTCCGAAATTTTTCTAAAAATACATGTATGAATATATTTTGTATTTTTGTTTTTATGAAAACTTGAGACAGTATTCTAAGCGCTGTCACACTGGAGTATCATGCCGCAGACACATGGTATGTTACCCCACCCTATCACATTATACTGACACCGGGCCGACCAGACCTAGAACTCTCCTCTAAATGCTGAGCGTCAAGCGAGGAAGCTTCTAGTACCATTTTATGATTCAATTAAATGAGCCTGTATCTGTTTGCAGTCAGGTAGATATCTTTTCTAACCAGATAACGAAAGTTTCCAGTCTTTGAAAATTAGCAACCATACGGGGAATACATCAGTATTGAGCAATTTAGTTCAAAATTCTACATTCCCTGGAGTCCATCCAATATAGAAAAGGAACACTACACTGTGACAAATGTTTCCAATTTATATTCTGTACGCATACAATGCTTCTTTTGTACATAAAACAAGCCATTAGGGAATATAACATCAATCTTACGCATATTAAATCATTTCTATATTCAGATTAAACAACAAAGCGTCTGCAAAATATATCGGACAATACTGCGACAGACGCATGCAATTGGAACCAACATACGAACAAAATCACCATGCAGATCAAAAATAAATTTGGGGTGGACAGACTATGAATTGGACAAATGTTCACTCACACAAACTATGAATGTAATTTCCCTGGGGTGCTGCTCTGTATCGAACATTTGTATGAGGGGAACATTAAGATAATAAAGAAATGCCAGAGAAAAATGGATATAAAGATATTGTAATATATATAAGTCTTTCCTTATAGAATTGAGATTAACACGTTTACTAATGTTTAAATTTGATGAAATGCATTATCTTGCATGCTACACTGAACTGAATTTTTTTACCAAAAGTGAAACACATGTCTGTGTTACATTGATATACTTTTACACTTTTGTGTATGTAAATCATGCAAAAGTGATAAATTATTAAAAACTCTGACACACATGCAGTAAAATACATCAATTAAAACATCACGAGACGAGATTCTGGCTATTAAGATCTACAGCAATTGAGTCAACATCATTATTTCTGTTTTCTTTGAAAAGTATTGTCTGCAGGTAAAATATATTGACTTATTAAGGAGTAAAGATGGTGGAATTATTAACAACGGTCGATCATTCAACCAAGAGACATGTTAACAAGAGCACCGCAAGTGGGCACAGACTCCCGTCTTTTATTGCCATTAATATGTCACGAAACAGTATAAAATATGACAACGTAAATTTCAACTTATATTATGAAAGATTAATATAAATAGTCAGGAATAAAAAATAATCAGTGCCGCATGAAAGATAATGCTAGATTATAAGAAACAGTGGCTGAATTACAATGACTCAGGCAGACTAATATCAATTCAACATACACGGCTGAAATTTAGGGTGGCACCTCTAGTATTTCTTTAATAATTCTTTAAATCTTAGTCTGAATTTAATAATTTTGGTATCAAAGTAAAGCTGATAAAAACATTGGATTTTCCAATTATCTAACATTTTTCTTTTTAATTTAAATTATTATAGGTTGAAAATGTAAATTGTTGGAAAAAAGATAGTGTAGAGCTCTACCCGTTTTAACAAAAACATTTCAACAACACATCATAGAAATAGAAATTTTATTTAGGAAGATGAAGTATGTTATCCATGGAGAGCAAAAATTTCATATCAATATTTTTTATTCCTTACTTGAGAAAATGATCACAAAAAAATAACTGTAAGCATAAAAATTCTTCAGTTCTTTAATTTAAAAAAGAAAAGTTTACGACCCAAAGTTAAACAATCGATCCATTTCTTTTGATATCAAAATCACAAAAATATGTTGAGATATATGTGCTTTTTAAATCACTGTAATCAAAATTGTAAGTACTGATAATGATATAATGAGCTTTCTAAATCAGTTTCCTCAAAAAGTACCTCTGAAGTAAAGGTCTAAGTATTTCTATAGGTAAATGCAGGTGACACCTCATCATGACATGTTGATCACTTGTGTCAAGCTATTTTAAAATCTCTCCATGTAAGACAAAGTAACAGACCAGACATGAAAAATCAAATTGAAAGTGTGACCTTGACATCTGAGGTACAGGTGTGGGTCAACACGCAACACGACGTCATGTCATACTGATGAATTGAGTTACGTTTTTTTTCAAATTTATCCCTACGTGAAAGTTACAGACCAAACAAGAAATTGCAAACAGACTGAAAGTGTTGTCAAACAAAGTTAAAGTGTGACCTTGACATTTGAAGTGGGGGTCTGGGTGTTACACGCGACAGGTCGTCATGTTATGTTGATTATTTGTAGCAAGTATTTATAAAATCCACCTGCATGACAAAGTTACAGGCCGGACACGAAATCTCAAACAGACTGAAAGTGTCGTCAAACAAAGTTAAATTGTGACCTTGACCTTTAAAGTGGGAGGGAGTCTGGGTGTTACACGCTACAAATTGTCATGATAAGTTGATAATTTGTAGCAAGTACTTATAAAATCAATCTATGTATGACAAAGTTACAGGACGGACACGAAATCTCACATAGACAAAGTGTTGTCAAACAAACTAAAAGCATGACCTTGACCTTTGAGGTACGGGTGTGGGTCTTACTTGCGACACGTCATGTTATGTTGATTATTTGTAGCATGTATCAATAAAATCCATTGATGCATGACTAAGTTACAGACCGGACACGGACAGAAGGACAGACAGACAGACAGACACTATGATTACTATATGCCACTAAAAATATTGGGGCATAAAAAGGGTGGAGACAGAATGAAAATTTGGGGGCAATGGTGATGATAATCTAGCTATTAATTTATTATAGCCTAATAATTATGCTGTTTTATCGAGAAAGGGTAAAACATTTGACATTTTATCCGATAAAACACAAAATGACTGTACTTTTACAAGATTCATATGAAAAGACTTACCAGAATGACAAGCTATTGTTAAAGACACTAGCTAGCTCAAAGCTAGAATTATGACCGTTACATGATAAATGTATCAGAGATGATGAGATTAAACTGAAATACTATATATTGGATTCCCCACAGGGACATAAGGATGCTAGACCATCCATTATGTGTATAGACTTAATCACCACAGGGAAGTACGTCTGTTGAGTGATTGGCTATCACTGAATGCCTGTTGGTGTTTGGGAATTGACCAACATTTATTTTCATGGTCTATCATCAATTTTATTTAAAATAGGGCTGTTCTTAGAAAAAGAAAAAGTCTGCCATGATACTCTCAAAATTTCAGCTACTCAAACTTTTTTATTAACTTTCAAAAAGATGCATTTATTAATGATTTCTGTATTTTTCATGTGGGAAGGTAGGTAACTAATTTTTTTTTTGCCAAAGTTTGATTTTGCAGAAGTCATTTTAAAGAAAAAAAGACAGAAATAATATAAAAAAAAATTTAAACGCTTTGAAAGTCAATAAAAAAGTTCTTGAGTTTGCTTCCTGGGTAGAACCAGTACTGAATGTTGTTTTACGAAAGGCATCGGTTGAGCTGGGGATCAAACCCTCAACCTCTGGCATGAGCGGCCAACACTCTGCCTATTAGACTACCGCCCCCGCTTATCAAGAACTGTTCAGTGATATTCAGTTGTGCTCTGTCAAGTACTGTTCAGTGATATTCAGTTGTGCTCTGTCAAGTACTGTTCAGCGATATTCAGTTGTGCTCTGTCAAGTACTGTTCAGTAATATTCAGTTGTGCTCTGTCAAGTACTGTTCAGTGATAATCAGTTATTCTCTTCCAAGTACTGTTCAGTGATATTCAGTTGTGCTCTGTCAAGTACTGTTCATTAAGATTCAGTTATTCTCTGTCAAGTACTGTTCAGGAATGTTCAATTGTCCTCTGTTCATTGATGTTCAGTTGTGCTCTGTCAAGTACTGTTCAGTGATATTCAGTTATTCTCTGTCAAGTACTGTTCAGTGATATTCAGTTATTCTCTGTCAACTACTGTTCAGTGATATTCAGTTATTCTCTGTCAAGTACTGTTCAGTGATATTCAGTTATTCTCTGTCAAGTACTGTTCAGTGATATTCAGTTACTCTCTGTCAAGTACTGTTCAGGAATGTTCAGTTATTCTCTGTAAAGTATTGCTCAGGAATATTCAGTTATTCTCTGTCAAGTACTGTTCATTGATGTTCAGTTGTAATCTGTCAAGTACAGTTCAGTGATGTTCAGTTGTGCTGTCAAGTACTGTTCAGTGATATTCAGTTGTGCTCTGTCAAGCACTTGTCAGTGTGATATTCAGCAAAGTTTAGTTATTCTGTGTCAAGTACTAATCAGGAATGTTCAATTGTTCGCTGTCAAGCTGAATCTTCATGGCAACAATGAAATAAACAAAAAACATTTAAAGTACACTGGAATCACTTTGTGTAAAAAATTATAGTTGAAGCTATCAGATCACCTGCTTGCTGTTCAAGTGAGGACTTCCATCTTAATTCTAATAACCCATTGAATTACATGAACAAATGGAATGAATGTGCAACTGTCTTGTTTAAAGACACCTTAGTAGCAATAAAATATGTAAAGCAGACTAACTACATATCCAGTAATGGTAATTGAATAGTAATGAATGAATGAATAGGGTTTTACAGCATACCAACACATTATAGGTTATTCGACGCCAACAGAAAGGAAGATTCCAGATTCACTCTACATGTACAAAAACAACAAATTAACATACAGATTTAAAAAAAATACACCAACAAATGAATATGCAGAATAAACCTAGAACTTTGATACCTGCAGAACTGCAGAGTTTCAGCAAATTCTATCGTATAACTCAAATTGTTGCTTCTTACGACATGTATGAGCCAGTGGTCCTATTCTTGCCATCACTCATATGGCTCCCTGAAACCACACAGGGGTTGATAATTTAACCACAAAAGTGAACATGACAAAAAATGATAAAATGAACATGACACCCATTCGGAGGATTCCTACCCCTCTGCAGAGATCGACAGTGATTCTATTCTTAGCCAGAACCACACGGGCTAATTGAATAGTACCATAGTCCCTTGAATAAAATAAAACTGCCGGGGGTGGAGGTGTCCAAAATAGTCTGAAATTGAACTGAACAACTTCGATATTTCTATTCTAGCAGGGTCCTCAATTTCCAAGTGATCTGAGGTGCCGTCTCAAGATCACTTATTTCTCACTGCTAAGGTTGTAGGTTCCAGTCCAGTTTGCTCCAAAACCTTCATGTGAGAGTTTGCCAGTTACCAGCAGAAGTACAGTGGTTCTACTCAGAATCAGTCTGAGGTCTTCCTCCACCAATAAAACTGGACATGCCATATACCGGTATAACCTGAAATGTGTTGAAATGGTGTTAAATCCATTCTATTCCAGCAGGAAAACAGAAAATGTTGGCTTACACATCATGTTTACCGTTTATATTAGCCAATCAAAATACATCTTAGTAAAATAGTATTATCCGAGCTTGTCATATTACAATCAAAGATGAAGTAATACATTTCTGGTTCTAATTCTTTTTTTATTAACAAATATAATTATGTAGTATGTGTGAATGCTTTCAACCAATGACAAGTGGAAGCTTGTCTTGCAGGGTGATTTAGTGCATATATCATATCAATAAATGACACTAAATACTAAATACATGTATATGCACCTGGGCTGCTTTTTCAGCCCTTTTATCAAGAATCGTTATTCAACTTCATTTCCAATTAGAAATAGGGCCATTCTTAAATAATATATTCTTTGCCGGGCTTTTACCTACTCGCCCAAAATTGCAGCTTAGCCCAAACTTTTTTATTGACTTTTAGAGCAATAATTTTTTTTTTTCATGATTTTTGTTTATTTTTTCTTTAAAATGACTATGCAAAATCAAAATTTGACAAAAAAAAAAAAATTAGCTACCTACCTACCCACATGAAAAATATTGGGTCGGAGCACAGCAAATAAATTTTTTTTTAAGGATGGCCTAGTCTGAAATTTTCCCAATTTCCAATTAAAAATTCCAGATTTAATAGCAAAGAATTTGGGTCCCAAGTCACTTATTTTTTGCCATCTAAAGAAATATTTATGGAGGAGTCATAAATGTTAATATTGTATGGTGTTTGGCATCGCTTTCAACTAATTTTCAGTCTATTCATGATGGTGTCTTACTAAGTTAGACAGTATTCTGAGCACTGCCACATTGGAGTATAACACCCCACCCTGACTGGCAGTCACATTATATTGACACCTGATGGACCAGTCCTAGAACTATCCTCTAAATGCTGAGCGATAAATCTTCTAGTCCTTACTATTTTTTAAGTTTTTAGTATGACCCAACAGGGATCAAAACTGCAACCTTCCGCATGCGACGTGAATGCTCTACTCCTAAACCACAGCTGCGATGTTAGTGGGAATCTAGAGCAGCAAAACAACCATCAGTTCATTTATAATATATAATATGCAGGGTATCTTTTTCAGTCTTTTACTAAGCGTCAGTATTCAGCTCCATTCCTTATCAGAAACAGCCTGAAATTTTCCCGATTTCCAGTTAAACATTTCTGATTAGCAACGAACTTGGGTCCTAAATCATTTTTCACCATTTAAAGAAATATACATGGATGGGGCATAAAACAAACCAATGTATTGGATTTTTAGTTTGACTGTCCACTTATCCCAATAAACGATCAATTAACCTTGCAATTGACCTGACCCAAGAAAGACTATCTTTCCGCCACTGTCCACATGGTCTTGTTTGTCAAAGTAAATACATACAAAGTTGTGTTTACTTAGACATAGTGAGCTTGTCTAAGGAAAATGGTGGAGAAGCAAGCAATATTGATCGCTGATTTGATTATCTAAGACCGCAGCGTGGTCTAGTGGTAGAGCGTCCACCTCACATGCGGAAGGTTGTGGGTTCAATCCCCGGCCAGGTCATACCAAAGACTTTAAAAATGGTACTAGAAGCTTCCTCACTTGACGCTCAGCATTTAGAGGAGAGTTCTAGGTCTGGTCGGCCTGGTGTCAGTATAATGTGACTGGGTGGGGTATCATACCATGTGTCTGCGGCATGATACTCCAGTGTGAAAGCACTTAGAATACTGTCTCAGGTAGACATCGTCGCGATATGAATGAAAAATTGTTGAAAGCGACGCTAAACACAATACAACAATAACAACTACTTATTTGATTGACAACCGGCGTTAGGTCAATTATTGATATATATGTATATTAAATCAGTCAATAATCAGTTACTGTTACTTAGTAATATTACATTTTTCCCAATTTATATGAAAATGCTGTCATGCCCCAACCAACCCCATCCCACTCCCCACCCTACCCCCTATATCTGGATTAGCGATAGGGACCTTTAACCAAAAATAACTGTAAACAAGCAAATTCAGTGAATTTATGTCCCCCGCTTTTTTCAAAAGTTTTGATTCAGTCATTCTTAATTTATTGCACAGAAGCAAAAAAAAATACAATTTTTTCACAAATTAAAGGGGCATAACTCTAGAACAACAAGTGCCACAACCCCTAAAATCAAACTCAGTCTGGGTTTTATCATTATAAACATTGTTTTAAAATTTCAAAAGATTCAGGCATTCTTAAGTTATAATACAGAAACCCTCAAAAATATGATTTTTCACAAATTAAAGGGGCATAACTTTAGAACGACAAATGCTGCAACCCCTCAAATGAGGCTTAGCCTGTTTTGTCATATAAACATTGTATTCAAATTTCAAAATATCTGATACAGGCATTCTTAAGTTATTGCACTGAACCAAAATAAAACATTTTTTGCAAATTAAAGAAGCAGAACTCAATAATGACAAATACTACAATCCCTAAAACTGAACTTAGCCTGTGTTTTGTGATTTTCAAAATTGTATTAAAATTTTAAAAAAATTGATTCTTGCATTCTTAAGTTATTGCACAGAAACCAAAGTGTGATGGACGGACAGACGGACGGACAGACCCAAATTAGTGTCTCCCGCTTTTCACAAAGCGGTGGACAAAAAGTTATCATATGGGAGTGACACCACCTTTAAAGCAAGATCCACTATCGGCTATTGAACCACCGAGCGATGTTAATTCAAGACCATGGATAATCTAATCAATGTAAATTGAACTGTTTCCAAATCAAATCAAATACTTAAAGAGCTCTGTTGCATTCAATTAACACTAAAACAGTCCCTCCTAATTAAGGTTAATTGAAATCCTACCAGAAAGAAACAGAATAATCAAAAACATGAAATTGTTTAGGGCAGGATCAATACCAATAAATTTGAAGAATGAAATCTAAATACTGGTGTTTTAATTACTACCAATAGTTTCCAGACGAATGTCGGAGCCTTTAGTCTCACAGAGAACGCAATAATATCATAAGACAAAACAGACTGGAGGCCATTTTTATTTTTAGGATTTAAAAGTTGAAAGTACAATTATGTATGTGAGTTTTTATTCCTTTTTTATTAGAATCAGTCTAACCATTTATTTAGAGCTACAATAAGAACCTAGCCAAGTCATCCGTCAGATAACATATCAAATGAGGGGTTTAACGCCATTTTCAACATATTCAGGTTAAAAGATGGCATATCCAGTTTTATTTGGGGAGGAAGACCGCACACTTATTCTGAGTCTCCTTCCGCAAGAAACTGGCAAACTTTCTCATATTAAGTTTTTGGAGTGACCAAGATTTGCACCTACGGTCTTAGTGGTGGGAGGTTAGTGATTTTGAGATGGTGCCTTAGACCACATGGCCATTGACAACCCTCAAATGAGGACGAAATCAAAATGGCCTGCATTTTTTATGAAAATAGCTAGAAAAGTGTCCGAGAGCACAGATGCACTCGCTTAAAGTTTAACTGAGGCAAGATTTAATCCATCGTGGTATTTAAGGCACATGACTGTGGTCTTTTAAGTTCCAGTTAGCTCAGTTGGTAGCACATCTGGATATCAATCACATTGTTTCTCATTGTCATTCATTTCTCACCTGTGATTCAAGTGAGGTAGTCATCAGGTACTAGCAGAGATACATAGGTGTGCTTGTGTACAGGTTAACCAGCATTCAAGGAAAGAGTAGTTAGGTTAACTGATTGCTTGTAAGACTTCGATGGCAAAAAAATGAAGCTAAATGTTCAAATAAACATCATTTAACCCTTTACTTCATATAGACACGTTTGGACACCTCTAATATAGAAGCCTTTGGACACTTCTAATATAGAAGCTTTTTGACACCTTATATAGAAGGCTTTTGAATTATTGGGTGAATTATGTTTATATTAACTGACAGAGTGGAAAACAGTGCAGGAAGTGTTCAGATTGCTCGTAACGAGCAATCTGAACTCTTCCTGCATGGTTTTCAAAGGCCTTCAGTGATTGGTGCGGGAAAATGTGTATATATGGAGTAAAGGGTTAAATCAATATAGTGGCTACCAAGACATAAATGTATAAATTAGACTTCATGCTGACACTCTGTACCAACCAAATAATTCAAGGGCCATAACTGTGTTAAATGTTGATGAATCGGAATGCAACGAATACATATACTTTATAGCAAGTTTGCCCATAATCAGCTGATAAGTTTATATGACAAGTAGTCCTGACAAAAAAGTGTGACAAACAGATGGGCAGATGGCCGGACGGACAGACAAGGCTGACACATAAAAACTCCACACTCAAAACACCATAGCAAATAAAAAGAATTTTCATCTCGCATAGAAATGTTTAAAACTAAACTGTGTGAAATTCAAGCATTTTAAATTAATTGCATAATTTGATTGACCTTTGCCTTATAATTTATAATGCAAAAACCCACCAGTCAGTATAAATGGGAAAATGGCAATTAATTATCGGCTCATCAAATTAATTGCAATATTTAAGTAAGTTTTTTCATTTGGTTTTCAACATCAAAAGAGTATTAATGTTTTATGGCTGATGGTTTGATGAGTCAGCATCAGAAAAAGATGGCAAACAAAACGAATAAAAAAAAAAATTAACAAATTAATAAATATAAACACAGGACAATTTCTAATACAGTACAATTTCTTTTCACGACTACTACCGTTTCTTTTTTTTTTTCTATCTCCTTTTTCCCCACTTGTTATTTTTCTTTCAGTTTCTATTCTTACTATTAAAGTATTTCACATTCATATATAAAAAAAATTAACTGTATGTTTTATATTATATCAAATGTAATGGCAAATTGGATGTATTATGAATTAATAAAAAAAAAAAAAAATAAAAAAATAAATGCAGTACATTCATCTAAATGTAGAACTTTGTAAAATCTCACCACCACCATTATCTTCCTTAGTTACCATGGGAATTCGAACCTACAACTCCAACATGATAAATATTTTAACCACTCCACTGTCCTCTAGATGGACTTGAACCAGGAGCAAAGGGGTCAAAATGGAAGTACTCAAAAGTAGTTCCGTAGAAATTGAATGTCAAAGTGATATTGAAATGTAGTCTTGTGTAGAGCATAATTGTATTTTCCCAGAGAATGACATAAAATTGAGTGAAATCCTAGCCATAACAAGCAGATGGGACATCACTGTACTTCTTAAATGAGAATTTTGCATAATTTGACCGATTTGAATCCTGTTTTTTTTTTTAAATAGTTACAACTACTCCACTGAAAAAAAATAGTGAAATTGGAAGCAGTTAATGCCAATTTAATTACGTTGTTGATTTTTTGTTCTCTTGCCGAGTACAGAGGGCATAGCCTGATTAAAGAAGGTATTGATGGACAGCTTTTTCATTATGTGGATATCCGATGTACTGTCTGTAAGGCAATGCAAAATAAAAAATAGTCAAAAGACTCCTTGGAGATGTGCAATATATCAAACAAGTAAAGTGATAGCAGCTAGATATACAGTCAGACCTGTGTAAGCAGCCACTTGTCTTAAGCAGTCACTTTAGCTATTTCCCAATATATATGCCTTCAGAGCAAATTCACCTGTATTAGCCCTTTACTTCATATAGACGCCTTTGGACACCTCCAATATAGACGCCTCTGGACTTCTCCAATATAGAAGGCTTTTGAATTATTGGGTGAATTATGTTTATATTAACTGACAGTGTGGAAAACAGTGCAGGAAGTGTTCAGATTGCTCGTTTCACTGTTTTCAAAGGCCTTCTGTGATTGGTGTGGGGGAAAAAGCGTATCTATGGATTAAGGGTTAAGCAACAACCTGTCTTAAAAAAGCCACTTTTGTTCATGCCCTTGACTGGCTGCTTAAGACAGGTTTGACTGTACATTAAATAATTATGATTTTACCAGCAAGTGTCAACAAAATGATTCAAACTTTAAACTGGCAAACACTCCAGCATAGAAGAATAAACACACCGTCAACTCATCTCTTTGTTTAAATATTAACAGACAATCTACTTGCTGTAGCACACCATTGCCTAATTCCAATAAAACTAGATGCCCAAGGGCTACAATGTCGAGACCGTAAGTACAGACCTATGATTGAACGTAAATGTCTCGTATACTTGTATATGGTGAACATTTGTGGCACATTATATAAAAATCTGTTGAGTGGTTTACAAGATATAGAGTTGACACCAAATAATGTACCTTACTTTAACCATTGACCTATGGAACTGGGTCTTGCTAGCAAAACATTGTCTTGTTATGGTGAATATTTGTGTTGAGTTATTTTAAATTCCAACTGAAGGTTCAGAAGATACCAACATGAAATACTGTGCCTATTTCTGACCTCAAGTGTGACCGTATCCTTTAAGCTTTTGTGGAAAGTTGTCTAATTATGGAGAACGTTTACATAATGTTACTTCAAAATCTGGGGTTTATGAAATAATGAAGCAGATACATAGCATTAGACTTGGAGAAATATAATGTAACTTGAAACTGTTATTAATATCAATGCCGAAAGTAAAATATAATAAAACAAAATTATTAACATCAAACTGGCATTGAATTATTTTGTGGTGATTTTGAATTGGATCATCTACCTTAAATATTATAAACAACATAACAATCTGTGATGTGCATGCAGTTGTGGATGTTGGTTCACGCATGAGCTATTTCCCCACAGCAACAAAAGGTTGACCGACCCCATAGCTTGGTCATAAATCTATTTTCTGAACTCCTTCTTTCCTAGAATAATTACATATTGGAACAGCCTACAAAGGCCTGTCCCAGGCCAATCTCCATTTACAGACTTAACATTTGTTATACTCATTCACTTCAACAGGTGAATGGATTTTATGAAACTTAGTATCCCTTGTATACCTAATACCGCGATATACCTATTACCGCAAATACCCATATAATAACAATATCCCAGACATGCGCAAAGCTCCAACTTCCGTTAGCATCGGCATTTATTTAAATTTTGTACCGACAACTGTTTATAACTCAGTACACTTAAGTTACTTTATTACTGTTTATTATTGATGCCATTTTTTACATGGTTGACAAAATTTTATACTCGAGGTAATAGGTATGACCACTGGTCATTGACCAGTATAATTACAGTTTATGCAGTTATGAATATATTGTTAAAACCAGACAACAAAACTAGAAACAAAATCATCACTATTTTACATAATTAGAACAAAAAAAAACAAAGCAGCTTTTACACAAATAAATGATAAACCATTTTCTTGCTTTTTTCACATGAGCAATTACCCGATTAATAAACAAATGTACATAAAAATGCAATCATTCATTGTTATGTTGAAACATTGTTTTAAGGGATAAACAGCGTGGTGCCCCGTTATATTTGGTGAGCAGAAAGGGAAATGTAATTGTCAGTTATAAAATCTGACATTGTCAATGCTACAGACAATACATTTGACGAGTGTTGTTTTCAATGGTGTGGAAGCCATTTGAAATGGCAGTGATCATGTGACTGGAAAGTCACGTAAAGCTTAAAGTAGTTCGGAAGCAATGATAGAGGTGAATGTAATGAGTCAAATGTGTTAGAGAGTGGTCCCAGGCCAGTACTAGTACATATCAAAGCATGTTGTCAAACAATTTAATTTTTTTTTTGATTGTCTGCTAGAGGGGCTAGTCTTACCCCTATAACAGGGATTAAATGATACTAGGCCAATCCCAGCCTCAGTCAATTTTATACTATTGGTCTGACCACAGGTATTGGCTGTTATAAATATACTGAAGGCCAATGGAATTCACAACAATGTTTGTCATTCATGATCAATTTCTTTCTTTATTTATGAAAGAAATACCTTCAAAAACTGGTTTAAATAATGTCACTTTTAAGACATTGATTGTGTCCAGGCTGGTTATGTCTGGCTATTAACTATCTTCTTCTTCTTCTTCTTCTCTTCTTCTTCACTTCTCGAGTGTAGGGAAACCATTAAGCCCTATTTAGTAATGTTATCCTCGTCAAAGTCAAAGTTTGCTAAATGCTGGTCCAGTGGTTAATAAATGGATAAAGTGTCGAATCTACGATGATGCCAGAATTTATCTAGTTCCGTTTTAAAGCGGATAACTGTCTCTGCCATGACAACATGTTCTGGTAATGAATTCCAGTTATTGATAACATGATGTATGAAGGAATTTTACCTTACCAACTTATTGGCTCTTCATTTCATCAGTTTAAATGACTGACCCCTAATTTGCTGGGTTGTAGCAAGAGTAAATAGTTCCAGTGTAATCAATATTGTCAATTTTGTGTAGTATTTTGAAAACTTGTATTAAATCTCCTTTGTCTTCTATTTTCCAGAGTGGGCAAGTTCAGTCATTCTAATCTTTGTTTATAATCTAAACAACAGAACTCCGGTATGATCCGGGTAGCTCAAGCTGGACTTTTTCAACAATAAATATAGTCTTCTTTAGTGATGGAAACAAGATAATGTTACCATGGTCTAACCAGTGTTTATATAATGTGTGACTAAATGAAACTGAATTACGTGATTTTGGTTCAAAAGTCTTATATGTAGATCATGTTAACTGTCTGTTTATCATGTCGATTTTAAATAAAATTATTAGATTTGATTTAATTTGATTTGAGTTTTTCATAGGCTGGTGCGAAATCTGATTACATTCAATTATTTACATATTTCATAACTAGAACTTATTTCTAATACAAGTAGTTTCATAAACAAATGACAAACAGATCAATGATAAAGATATTATTGATAACTCACGTGATTCATGTAGTTGTCACTAGATTTCAACCGTAACAGGGAATGAGAATCCGTTAATTGACTTTCATATATATCGGATGACACTAAATCTCGGATAGCATACTAAAAGACGGGACTTATTTTTAAGATCCGGGAAACGGGACCTCACTTATGAAAAATATGTTTATTACACACTGAAGGCTAACAGAACAGATTACCTAACTACTCTTTCTATGACTGTGCTTGGTATTCAAAATCATGACCCATCGATTGATAATCATGCAGACATGTCAGTACAATTCAACTAAGTCAAGTTTACGGCAGATTTTATAACTGTGTCAATTCACTACACAGCACGAGGTTGTTTAATTTTTCCTATTTGTTTGACAAAATTGACAAAGTAATCAATTAACCCCCAAACTTTTCTATAAAAAGAAATGGGAGGAGTCTAATTTCAAATGGTGGCACTTTCTTGCAACAATGTTGAATTGGCAGATGTTTTTTCTGTAAAACATAGTAACAAAGTTGTCATTATTTTCAAAAAAGTGAAATTGTAGGGATATGTTCTGTCTTTACAAAAATACCATTTATTCACAATAGCTACCTGAAACAAAGATACCGCAGCGTGGTCAAGTGGTAGAGCGTCCGCCTTTCATGCGGAAGGTTGTGGGTTCGATCCCCGGCCGGGTCATACCAAAGACTTTAAAAATGGTACTAGAAGCTTCCTCGCTTGATGCTCTGCATTTAGAGGACAGTTCTAGGTCTGGTCGGCCCAACAGTATAATGTGACTGGGTAGGGTATCATACCACCTGTCTGCGGCATGATACTCTAGTGTGACAGCGCTCAGAATACTGTCTCAAGTAGACACCGTCGCGATATGACTGAAAAATTGTTGAAAGCAACGCTAAACACCATACAACAACAACAACAACTGAAACAAAGTAGTATTAGTCCTTTAAAAATTGAAATATCAAGGAATATTTGCTAAATATTTGAATTTTGAACCCCGGTTGACCCTTGCCATGTGATATAAACAGTAACACTTGCTTGGCGATGTGTATAACCCACTTGTGAGGAGCCATGCAGTGTTTGATATCTTAGAGTAAAATAATGTGTTTGACTTTCAGTTTGTGAATCACAATGTTTAGGAAGATTAATCTTCATAATGTTTCTATCTTTTTCATATATATTTAAAACAAATGATTATACATTGTAGTTTATGACTTATCTCAAATACATGCATACATGTTTTTTATTGGATGCAAATAAGTAATCATTCAAACTAACCTTGGTTGATCATTGTTTTGAATCCCATAATTCACAATAGCTTATTTTTGTAAATAACTTTAAGTTTTGTTTTTTTAGCAAATACATGTCATTTTATAGTTTATACAGTTCTTATATCACAGCCTTCAATTTAAAACACTAAGTGCTATATAGGCGGCCTTGGATTTTTGTGTATGAGCCATGTACTAGGTTCAAAACACAACTTGGCATAATTTAGATCTTGGTTGGTTTAATATTCTATGCTTTTTTTTCTTACATAATTAAGTAGGCACCAAATTCCTACATTTTAAAACATATTCCAGTATTTTCTGTATCTATGTTTTGGTAAATGACTATTTCTTTGATTAGGAAATGAACATTCACCTAGCCAAAACTGATGTTGAAATGTTATAAACAGACATGAAAACAATATCCATAACTGTTCTACATCATCATCATCATCAGCATCATAATCATGTCACCATTTTCCCCATCTGTGCCTCAATTTTTGTCCTGATTGCCATCTGACAATAAATATTCCTTTATGTTCTGTGTCTAACTATAGTTATTTTCATCAGCATTAATTGACCAGTCTGGTGTAACCAAATAATCCTCAAAATCACACTCATTATAATCAAATAAATGAAATAATATACAAAACTGTTCTCTTGAAACCTTCAAAGTATTTCCACGATTTTCTTCCATTTTTAAGTTTTGCCAGGGAAATTGTGAACCTAAATGGAATGGTCATTCTATAATGTCAAAGGGGTTTCTGTGTTTTTCAATATTTGTATGTTTTGTCTCACAAATAATTGTTTGCCCTTTTCTTGTGTCCAAGCAATTTATTTACAATTCATTACAACATGTACGCCTGTTTGATATAAGTCCATAATAAATAGAATAAACCATTTTTGGGGGCGGTGCTTTAGCAGCCACTTTCAGAGCTAACATGATTTTTTTCCTATACCGCAAATCTACAACCGTGTATCGTGTTAATGCAAACCTGGCAACCACCAAACAAAGAGTTCCATTTCCTGATAAGCGTTCGAACTCACTATAAACAGTAGATTCGCCTATTTCAACGAAATCATTAATATTATAACAGACAGCGACGATTTATACCTATAAACAATTGTGTACCGTATAAATTCCAAGTTTATATTCAGTGCTATTAATCAGCACAAAGGAATTAAAGCGCATGAATACAGATGCTCTGAACTATGGTCACGTGACCAAAAGATTTTTCAAGACGCCATCTTGGACAGCAATTCAAGACAGACAATTGCGTTTTTAACTATTAGTCGTAAATATATTTACCATATTTCATTGAATATGGGAACAAAACTTTTCTAGATCTGTCCCTTATGCCAAGGAACTGTACTTTTATAGTTCCTTGCTTATGCCAATAAACAAACAATACTCGTTCTAAAAATAGAGATATGCTAATGTCGATCACGTGACTTGCGGTTTCTCCCAAATGTTTAAAAATAGACTTGTATTCCTAAAAAGAATTTGAGATTTATCAAGTTATGAATAATGTCAGTGCTGTTATTTTGTTATTTAGTAAATATTTCATATATTTCCAAAAATTGGAATGGTAGATAATTTTGGCTAGTGCGGTTCCGTTTATGGGGTGATATAGAGCCCTAGAAAATATAAATGTCTTTTAAACGAATTGTTTCACTGTTACGCTAGAGAAATCAATAAAGAAAATAGTAACTGAATATACTCAAAGTGGAATTCATCGTGCTAGATTCAGAGCTCTTTGATATTTTATATATGATAAAAAGCTTGTCATTTCTAAAAATATCACGAGTTTAAACTACAAATCTCATATCAATTAATTTAACTTATATCTTGAAGTTGGACATTTGCCAAATTTAAGAGTTGATATTCCTACTATAGGCAAAACATTCAGTTACATGCTCCGACTTATTCAAGAAAAGGGTCAACGTTAAGCATAGAACATGTAGATTTTGTACCCTGTTTAAGAATCAAAGGTAATCGGGATTATTCCACTTCAACGTATGCAAACTGACCTGTTTGTCTAAAACAATAGCAACATTTTACATATTATATGCTACGCCCCCATCAGCACTGCAGTGTTTTGATAAATAGTTTCATTCTCTCTAAGTAAATAATGTACTAATCCATGGAACTTGACCCAAATAATTTCACTTTATCTCTTTGATCATGACCAGAGATGTGTTATATGCAACCCAGCATGAAACTGTAAATTGAATGTACCTAATTAGCAATTTTGTTTATTATGCATGCAGATAAGATGACCATTGCAATATATTTGAGTGCTGTGTTTGCTGTAGTAAATCTGGAGAAACCTTTATTTGAATCCATAATACTGAAGAACCTGCACGTACAATAAACATTGTTGCTTAGATTAACTTCCATAATATCAATCAAATTCAAGAAATTCAGAAAGTGTGTTAACTTGCAACAGGCAGTTTCCTATATGGCTATGCTGGTAGTTACACAGCTTATGTTGGACATGAGTATTATCAAATAGCTGATGTAAACTTGTCGGCTGCTAGTGATAAGCCCCGCCTATAATACTGTGTGTAGCAACTACCAGCGATGGGCCTTTAAAACACTGATTTAGAAAAAAAAGGATTGTTTTTAAATTTTAAACTTTATAAATGCATCTTTATTTATATCCATCTCTTTTTATGCATTTCTTATAACAAACCTTTTCAACAACACTGACCCAAAATGAAATCTTTACCTTTTATATGTTTGAATATTTCTTTTGTTAACATACATGTTCAGAAACGTGTTATATGTACATGGCTATCAGGATTTAATTACAGACACTCATTACGCATTTTTTTTCTTCAAAATTCACCAAGTATTCATGCATTCAAGCACAAAAAATGTTTGCAGTCCTTACTTTGCACGTGTGCAACATCCGGTTTTTAACTTACAGAATTAACATCGATAAGTAATCATTTGTTGCTAAGCAATAATAAAAAACACTTTTATTTAGCGATGCCATGTCTTTTTGAAACTGAGAAAAATCAGGCTATTGGTATGTTCCGGGCCTGGCAATTGGTAAATACCGTAAACTGTTGTACATCATCTTAACTGTTCCAGATAGACTATTTTATTCTTGCAAACCGGTACAATAGGGCCTACTACTGGATATATATATGTCAGATCTCGTGTCAGACCCGGTCGCGTACTCATGGCGCTATTACGTTGACTCACCTACGTAATTGTTTTAGATTTTTACCTGCAACCAGTATTCCTTGGTGTTACGGGGTTCATAAACCGTTTGAAACATAACCTAATGCATATCAAAGCACGTTGTCGACAATTTGATATTTTTGTTTTTTATCATCCTCTACCCCATTACGGCGATTGAATGAGACTGAACCTTGGTCAGATTCAGATAGTGCACCATAGAGTTTAAAGACTGTAATGGGCACTACAGCATTTGCAATATACACTAAAATCAGTGGCAATGCTATAGAACACATATGGAGTGAATTGGGTCGGAGTGTCAGGTTCAATCAACTTGATAGCATAAACGACCTCCGATATGCACTTTTGTTGGAATATAAACATATTCCAAACGCGCACATTCCACTGTCGTGATCAAGCGCTGATGTATCCGTTTTTGGAACCGGCACAGACTAACCAAGATGGCTGACGCTAAACTGTTCCAAGGTAGTTGGTTTCTTACAAGTGTGACTTTGCAATAAGCATGACGTAAATTTGCATTGTTGATGCGATTTTGACTTATGTTGAAAAAGTACCTACACTTTTATTTTTATCCACACATGAAGTGCAGCTGTTCAAATTCTGTTAAAAAATCGAAGCGGTGAAGCAATTTTTTTTCAGCTCTCCTAAGTAGCTTCCACCATGTGTAAACTTTATTTAATATTTTCCTGGTGCAATAGTATGATATCTCTCAATCTCCAAAACCGCATTGAATTCTGTGAAGTAATAATGGAGAAATTGCTATTTTTCTGGAAAACAAAAATCGGAAAAGTCAACGGCACAGTTGGTGTATTTGACATACAGATTTGAGTTTAACAAGAGAAAAGTCCACGGCATAGCACAGTTGCCCAAAATGTCAATGATACATACATGTTCAAGTTAATGCGCATCTATTAGAAACTTTTAGCATAAAAAATAGGATATACCCATAAAGTTAACTCCAATGCCATATGTTTCATTAATTTAACTACATTTGTGTATACTAGCCAATATCAGGAGAAAACGACAGATGCCTTTGAAGCTGCTAGTGATGAACAAATCCTAAGTATAGTTAAAATATATATTGTGCGGCGATTTAACACAATAGAAACAATCGTAATAACTGTAAGGAGCGAGTACCGTTGCTTATATTTTATTAATTCATCATATAATCAATGTGCTATGTTATGAAGCGTTCAATCTAAGTTTCGTCCATATTTAATCATTAATAAAGACATTATTCTGAATGTTAATATGCAACTGAAGCGTCCCAGCTCAGTTTACCTCTTCCATTCTACGATATACAAAAGAAGTGTTCTATCTCAGGACTTTGTATTTGTTTTTGCCATGTATTGATGGAATGATGTTTAGCCGACAGTCAGCAATCAAGATTGTCTGAGCTTGTAATACTTTTGGTATCAGACCGCGGCGTGGTCTAGTGGTTGAGCATTCGCCTCGCATGCGGAAGATCGTGGGTTAGATCCCCGGTCAGGTCATACCAAATACTTTAAAAATGGTACTAGAAGCTTCCTCACTTGACGTTCAGCATTTACAGGAGAGTTGTTGGTCTGGTCGGCCCGGTGTTTGTATAATGTGACTGAGTTGGGTATCATACCATGTGTCTGCGGCATGATACTCCAGTGTGACAGTGCTCAGAATACTGTCTCAAGTAGATACCACGCGATATGACTGAAAAATTGTTGAAAGCGACGCTAAACACCATTCAACAACAACAACTATTGGTATCATTTGAATTTTTAAAAATTGCATTATTTAACATTGGGGGGGGGGGGATGTTTTAAAATTTTGAAAAATTCCGATATACTTCCTTTAAACATGAAACAGTTGCTGTCTATGGTACTTTCAATATTATTTTTAAGAGTCGAAATTCTTTTTTAAAAGATGTCAAATGAAATTATAAAATTAGTTTTAAATAGTAACATGTGCGTTATTGAACTGGTTGTTCTATAAATATCTACAACCGCTATGTTTGCGATATACATCACCTAATTTGGTTATACTTTTGAGCAGTCGACACACAAGACCGTCTGGTGAAAACAAAGAAATACTCAAATGTGAAGAAAATAAACAATAATTTATTAATTGTGTATGTAAATCATAATATTTTCATAATTTATTTACAGAAATTCCATGAAGAAACAAAGTTAATGTCCAAATCTTTCCTTATTTTTTTAAGTATAAATCCCACATAAAACCAAGTTCTTAAATATCATAATCTATAGGATCTTTATTTCCTCCATCAATAAAGTAATAATACAAAATATATAAACGTGACAAAAGAGCAATATTTGAACAGGCCCAGTTAGCTCAGTCAGTAGCACACCTGACTTTCAATCCAGGGGTCATGAGTTTGAATTCCCGCCCAGCCAATCTCCAGGATGATTGATGTATGGCACTGCATCTAACAGTCATTCATCTCTCACAGCCGATTCAAGTAAAAAAGTTGTGAGTTACTTGCGGAGATGGGTGTGCTCGAATACTGGTTAAACCTTCCAGGATCCCAGGAAAGAGTAGTTAGGCTAACTGATTGTCTGTTAGCCCTCAAATTGAGTCAATGGCAAAACATTCAAATAAACATAGCCAATCTATTTGAAATAATCTAAGCACAATAGCAGCATGGTATAATTATAGTTACATTAGGCCATTATAAAGTCTCATCCAAATTTTTCTTATAAAAGGGTAGGGGGGATTTTTTTGTTTATTATTATTTTTTAATTTTTTTAGGAAAATTAGGGGTGGGTGGGGATGATAATCTAGCAATTAGTTTATTATGGCCTTAACCAAATTAATAAATGTAAATTTCATAAAACAAGAACTTGGCCGAGTCTTTTGAATGGAATGAAACCGCGATATACGCGGAACTGCGCTATAAATATCTGAAGGTGCACTGTGCCACAATATTTGGCAATACTACGATAGTTCCAGTCAAAGTACCGTAAACAAACACAAGACAATGTGTGATAAATATGAAACCATTGTTTGTCAGCATAAATAAATTAAAAGCGATGATGTTTACAACAATAATAAGGTGTTATCATGTCAGTTTGAATTATTAAGGTGTAATTGATGCACAAATACATGGTCACAGTTTGAATAAACATAACAAGCTTGCAAACACTTAGCGATTAAGTTGATGTTTCCAATCAATTCATCAATTATTATACTGTTTTTTTTTACAAATCTGGTTGAAAATATCAATTTTAAATTTGGGAGCCATAGAAAAACCTCATTATAAAGAGTTTTGCATTAAATCAGACCACGTTTTAAAGTGACCAAAGTGTACAAAAGTTTTGTATTGGTTTATCATTCACGGCATATGTAGATTTGATACAATACCCATGCTTGCATTGTTGAACCAAGTCAGAAATTAGAGCGACAACACTATATTTGATTCACATATAAGACAAGGACTAGTCAAATAGTCACATTCTGGTAGAGATGAATATTTACATATATTATTGTTGTTCAGACATAAGTTTTTAATGCTAAGCACATCATATCAAGATATCCTTAACCTAAACTAAACATTAATACAACTAAGATCGCATATTTTGTTTTATGAAAGTTGATAATCGAAAATTAATTTTGAATTGGGTTAAATGCCATTTTCAATACATTTCAGATTATATATGGCATATCCAGTTTTATTGGTGGAGGAAGACCTCAGAATGATTCTGTGTAAAACCACCGTCCTTCCACAAGTAACTGGCAAACTTTCCCACATAAAGTTTTTGGAGCGAGTGGGGCTGGAACCTACAACCTTAGTGGTGAGAGTTTTGGATCGAACAAGAAATCGTTTATTAAGAAATTCCAGTAGGCAATAAGACCCATGAGGATACAACATGATACAATTTATATAACAAAGAGTGCAATAAGAACGATGAAAATGTGTACAAATAAATAAAACACACATATGCATTGACACACATGCACACAAACACACACCCATAAACATACACTCACACAACATCAATGTTTTCGTCATTTCAATATCATATAATCAGAACAATATTTGATAATAATAATATTATTTGTGCGAAGAAGGTGACATGTAATATTTCAATCATAATTTAGTTTTTCAAAAATATTTCCAAACAAATAAACTTAATACAATTTATTGAATAAAGATGCATTTGTATTTGATATTCCTGAATAGTTCATTTTTTCTAATCTCTGAACAAAAACACCAATACATTTATTTTTATTGTTCTTTTTAACTTGCATTAGTGCAAAAATATTCACAATATATTGGAATATCGTTAAATATTCACTATATACTGCAGTATCATTATATATTCACTATACACTGGAGTATCGTTAAATATTCACTATACACTGGAGTATCGTTAAATATTCACTTTACACTGGAATATCGTTAAATATTCACTATACACTGGAGTATCGTTAAATATTCACTTTACACTGGAATATCATTAAATATTCACTATACACTGGAGTATCATTAAATATTTACTATACACTGGAGTATCGTTAAATATTCAGTATACACTGGAATATCATTAAATATTCACTTTACATGGAATATCATTAAATATTTACTATATACTGGAATATCATTAAATATTCACTATACGCTGGAATATCATTAAATATTCACTATACCCAGGAATATCATTAAATATTTACTATACACTGGAGTATCGTTAAATATTCAGTATACACTGGAATATCATTAAATATTCACTTTACATGGAATATCATTAAATATTTACTATATACTGGAATATCATTAAATATTCACTATACGCTGGAATATCATTAAATATTCACTATACGCTGGAATATCATTAAATATTCACTATACCCAGGAATATCATTAAATATTAACCACAACATCCCGATACATATTCCTTTTACTAAGATGATACCTTAATGAGTATTACATGATAAAGTCTCTAAAAGGATGCGTTTCATAAAACATTAATTTTAAACGTCGATCCAAATTTGAACATTCAACAAAGACATTTTCAAATTGACTTATGGCGATATTTATCGCGCATTTCTGGATCTTTGAAGTCTCAAACAGGTAGATTTTTACACAATACTACAGCTCGGTGCCATAGAGCTTACATATACATGTATACCTTATATATTGATTGATCGACGCAACATAGCTCTATATCTATTTATAATTATGCAGTTAGAACAGTGTTGCACTGAACCCTGATTTAAAATTCTCGGTTACAGTACATTTATTTGACCAATTAACGGTTACTCTTATCAATTTATACCAACCTTACTAAAATGTACTGAATTTTATATAGATGAAAACATGATATATGAAATGAGAATCACCAAGACATTGAATGTCACACAATGTCCTCTACTTGTTAGTGTTACCAATATCATAAATGTATCAATTACCACATGTGCTGGTTTCAACACAGTCTTCTCCTTTAACTCATAAATGTTTTCAGTTTTGACTCAATTTTTTGTCTGCAAATGGGACACAACTCTAAAGATGGTTTAGAACAATGCTCGCAGCACACAAAATGTCCGCACGGCATAAACGTCATCTCTATCTGCCTGTCCATGCAGATCTTGCAGTTCATCATATCTCGATATTTTTCAACCTCATTTTTATATGAATTTTCATCTGTAAGTAGAAAACAAACAAGTAGGAAACAAACACGCACAAAACTAACAACAATGACAACATTTTAAATCAAGCATTTTTTAAAGTATCATATGAATATAAAGTGAAGCACATTGCTCAGTGGTACAGCATCAAACTGAGGAGCTGAGGTCCGTCGGTTTGATCCTCCCCTGCGGCTATGTATCGTGTCCTTGAGCAAGATACTTTTACTGCATATGCTTTGTACTGGTTCTACCCAGGAAGACTTCAAGTGTGATTTGTATAAGTGTAATAACTTGTTTCACAATTGAAGTAAAATAATTAAGTTTAAACTATATGTAAACATGTTGTAACGTTTCTTTGAAAATATATTTTATAAGAAAGTTTTGTAACTTGTATTTATAAATATTTATTTATAGATCATATAATAATAGCTAATAAAAGATCTCTTAGAAGCAGAGAACTCAACTAAAAGAAGAAAATAGCAGACAATTTCATTAAGAAAGTCTGCTTAGGGTAATGAAACATGCAGTACCCCAAAGCCCTCTACAATCGACTCACGCTGTATTCTATAACAACAACACTGGATAAACTCTACGATTACAAGCAATAATAAATAATATTTACATTTTTACTGCAATCAGCCTAAATTAATATGTACATTAACTGCATTTCATTTCCCAATGAAAAACATTTGCAGCAGGGCGAACTAAAAAGGACCAGTTTACATTTCATTGGTTGCTTGATTTTGTTTTTTCTGGTCAGTTGGCATACAAATGCATGCACTTATTCAGTATGTTGACAAAGTCGCCATAACATTCATGACATTGGCTTTGCGATTTAATATGTATAATTTGCCTTTTAAATATCAAAATGGCAAAAATAACTTAATAGATTTATCTAAATTAGTTGGAAAATATAATGTAAAAATGAGGATTAAAAGTCAGATTTTGAGTTTTGGGTGATGAAAAACATTAGACTAGTTTAATGTTGCCGAGAAACCATTCAGGCTTCATGAATATTAAACTGGCGTAATGTTTTTCATCACCTGATGAAAACTAAACTTTGGGCATTTAATCCTCAAATAACAACACTGAATAAGTTAAAATAATTGAAGACCAAAAGAAAATGCAGGTACTACAGAGCACACAACCTAAAATGGTTCACGGACAGACAATTTACAGATACCGGGGATTAGAATTGCTCACCACAGATTGTTAAGCTTCTTATGAGCTTAAATAAGCTAGATGGACAAGAGATAAGCTAATCAGACCACTTCCGTCCATGGCTAATCTTAGTTCTGAAAGTAATCTCTTGAGCATGATATTAGTTTTGTTTAATAGACAGTATTATTTTCTCCTATAGAAGACACTATAAACAATATACAGGTTTGCCCAGATTCTTAGACTGCTCTTAAAAAAAACAACATTTTTTGCCGTGCTCCTACCTACTTACAAAACTTTTTATTGACTTTCAAAGCATTGAAATTTTTATGTTATGATTTCTGTCCATTTTTGTTTAAAATGTCTACCGGTATGTAAAATCAAAATCTGGCAAATAAATAAATTAGCTACCTACCAACCCACATTAAAAATACTAGGTCGCAGCACAGCAAACAAACATTTTTTTTAATAATGGCCTTACCTCATGAAAATCACCAGGTATTGCATGTGCAACCAAGCACGCTAAATACAATTTCCTACATACACAAATATGTTATAAAATTAAATTTTATAACAAGCATATACCTTTGAGTAATGATTGATTTTGTTCCTTAATGTTTTTTGCACATGTTGGTGTGCAGGAGACCCGTGCATTTGAAGGTTCCAGCAACGCTATATCTATAGCAATAGAAACATGATCTTCACTTGCTGCACATGAAGTAAACGCAATAGGAGTTTTCGTATCTGCCACTGGAATCTTCTTTTCAAGTCTCTGACAATGATCTTTAGGAAGGTCTGGGTATTTCCTCTTTTGTACTTTAAAAATATCTCTAACAATCGAAACATGATCTTCACTTGCTGCACATGAAGTAGATGCAATAGGAGTTTTCGTATCTGCCACTGGAATCTTCTTTTCAAGTCTTTGACAATGATCTTTAGGAAGGTCTGGGTATTTCCTCTTTTGTCCTTGAGACATATGACCTTTAAAAATTAAAATAATAGTGCCAACAAAGCAGTTCACTCTAATAGTTTTCTTCCATACCTTTCTCAACAAGAAAGCCAAAATGGCCCTTAGTGGCTCACATCTGGCATAAGACACTGTGCCAACTATTTTTTTATAATCAAAGGGTGACAACTAAGACATGTTTTTTTAACAAATTAGGCCTGTTCATTAACATAGTATCTGATATCAAGTAACTGCTCTGCATGTCTGATGATGATCAAATGATGAATACTAAATCACTCGTTTTACAAAGAGTGAACATGAGGTCAACAAGTTCGAGAACCAGAAGTCGGACAATAAGAGCTTTAGAAAAAATTTTGAAACTTGTTTCAAATCAATAACTAAATATTAGAGAAGTGGACAATAATATGAAGACTGCCTAAAAAAATGTCAATGTACAGAGCAGTTAGTGGCAACTAAAATAAGAACATGCCTTAAAATTTAAAACTAATATTCTTATTATAAAAAGGGAGATAATTCTTACAATATACAAATAAAGGTCATGACACTTGTACCTTTTTTTTTCTTCAGTGAATAATCCACCTATAAATTTTCACTAGTAATTAAATCTTGATAGTATTTTCTGAGATAAGAACTTTAATAAAACATTTCTAAGTATAAAAGGTGAAATTATCAAATTCTGTTTAAAAAAAGAGTTATCCCACTTGTGCTGTCAAGGGTATAGAACACACATGTGAAGTTCCATTATATGTGAGTAGTAATGTCTGAGAAAATAACTTGTTTGGACATTTAACCAGATTTTCCAAGTTAAAAAAGGAGGCTATAATTCTACTTTAAACTAAACCAAGGTTATCCCACATGTCCCCTTAAATCTCATTAATTGTAGCCAAGATATGTGTGAAGTGTCATCATTGCTAGTAGTTATTGAGATATAATAAACATGCTATAAAACTTTAACCAGATGTTCTAAGTATTGAACTAGCCATAATTCTGCCCCCCCCCCCCCCCCCCCAATTGTCCCACCTATAATGTTTGATCACAAAGTATGCTGAAAGTCTAACTATTGATGTATGGCCAAAGCTAGACAAATAATATGAAATAGAGATACAATGATACCATATCAGCATAATTATTTTTTCTGTATAATAATTTTTTACAAAGGAGATTATGTGCATAGAACTTGTATAGCGTTAACATCAGAGGTCCTGAGTTTGATCCCAGAGTTGTCCTGGCCTCTCAAAAACAACACTCATTACTGGTTCTACCCACGAAACAGAGTCGTCCTGGCCTCTCAAAAACAACACTCATCACTGGTTCTACCCACATACAGAGTCGTCCTGGCCTCTCAAAAACAACACTCATTACTGGTTCTACCCACGAAACAGAGTCGTCCTGGCCTCTCAAAAACAACACTCATCACTGGTTCCACCCACGAAACAGAGTCGTCCTGGCCTCTCAAAAACAACACTCATCACTGGTTCTACCCAAGAAACAGAGTCGTCCTGGCCTCTCAAAAACAACACCCATTACTGGTTCTACCCACGAAACAGAGTCGTCCTGGCCTCTCAAAAACAACACTCATCACTGGTTCTACCCAAGAAACAGAGTCGTCCTGGCCTCTCAAAAACAACACTCATCACTGGTTCTACCCACGAAACAGAGTCGTCCTGGCCTCTCAAAAACAACTATCATTACTGGTTCTACCCATATACAGAGTCGTCCTGGCCTCTCAAAAACAACACTCATTACTGGTTCTACCCACATACAGAGTCGTCCTGGCCTCTCAAAAACAACACTCATTACTGGTTCTACCCACGAAACAGAGTCGTCCTGGCCTCTCAAAAACAACACTCATCACTGGTTCTACCCACGAAACAGAGTCGTCCTGGCCTCTCAAAAACAACACTCATCACTGGTTCTACCCACGAAACAGAGTCGTCCTGGCCTCTCAAAAACAACACTCATTACTGGTTCTACCAACATACAGAGTCGTCCTGGCCTCTCAAAAACAACACTCAAAACAACACTCATTACTGGTTCTACCAACATACAGAGTCGTCCTGGCCTCTCAAAAACAACACTCATTACTGGTTCTACCAACATACAGAGGCCTCCTGGCCTCTCAAAAACAACACTCATTACTGGTTCTACCAACATACAGAGGCCTCCTGGCCTCTCAAAAACTACACTCATTACTGGTTCTACCCACAAAACAGAGTCGTCCTGGCCTCTCAAAAACAACACTCATTACTGGTTCTACCCACATACAGAGTCGTCCTGGCCTCTCAAAAACAACACTCATTACTGGTTCTACCCAAGAAACAGAGTCGTCCCGACCTTTCAAAAACAACACTCATTACTGGTTCTACCCACATACAGAGTCGTCCTTGACTCTCAAAAACAACACTCATTACTGGTTCTACCAACATACAGAGTCATCCTGGCCTCTCAAAAACAACACTCATTACTGGTTCTACCAACATACAGAGGCCTCCTGGCCTTTCAAAAACAACACTCATTACTGGTTCTACCCACATACAGAGTCGTCCTTGACTCTCAAAAACAACACTCATTACTGGTTCTACCAACATACAGAGTCATCCTGGCCTCTCAAAAACAACACTCATTACTGGTTCTACCCACATACAGAGGCCTCCTGGCCTTTCAAAAACAACACTCATTACTGGTTCTACCCACATACAGAGTCGTCCTGGCCTCTCAAAAACAACTCATTACTGGTTCTACCCACATACAGAGTCGTCATGGCCTCTCAAAAACAACACTCATTACTGGTTCTACCCACATACAGAGTCGTCCTGGCCTCTCAAAAACAACACTCATTACTGGTTCTACCCATGAAACAGAGTCGTCCTGGCCTCTCAAAAACAACACTCATCACTGGTTCTACCCACGAAACAGAGTCGTCCTGGCCTCTCAAAAACAACACCCATTACTGGTTCTACCCACGAAACAGAGTCGTCCTGGCCTCTCAAAAACAACACTCATCACTGGTTCTACCCAAGAAACAGAGTCGTCCTGGCCTCTCAAAAACAACACTCATCACTGGTTCTACCCAAGAAACAGAGTCGTCCTGGCCTCTCAAAAACAATACTCATTACTGGTTCTACCCACGAAACAGAGTCGTCCTGGCCTCTCAAAAACAACACCCATTACTGGTTCTACCCACGAAACAGAGTCGTCCTGGCCTCTCAAAAACAACACTCATCACTGGTTCTACCCAAGAAACAGAGTCGTCCTGGCCTCTCAAAAACAACACTCATCACTGGTTCTACCCAAGAAACAGAGTCGTCCTGGCCTCTCAAAAACAACACCCATTACTGGTTCTACCCACGAAACAGAGTCGTCCTGGCCTCTCAAAAACAACACTCATCACTGGTTCTACCCAAGAAACAGAGTCGTCCTGGCCTCTCAAAAACAACACTCATCACTGGTTCTACCCACGAAACAGAGTCGTCCTGGCCTCTCAAAAACAACTATCATTACTGGTTCTACCCATATACAGAGTCGTCCTGGCCTCTCAAAAACAACACTCATTACTGGTTCTACCCACATACAGAGTTGTCCTGGCCTCTCAAAAACAACACTCATTACTGGTTCTACCCATGAAACAGAGTCGTCCTGGCCTCTCAAAAACAACACTCATCACTGGTTCTACCCACGAAACAGAGTCGTCCTGGCCTCTCAAAAACAACACTCATCACTGGTTCTACCCACGAAACAGAGTCGTCCTGGCCTCTCAAAAACAACACTCATTACTGGTTCTACCAACATACAGAGTCGTCCTGGCCTCTCAAAAACAACACTCAAAACAACACTCATTACTGGTTCTACCAACATACAGAGTCGTCCTGGCCTCTCAAAAACAACACTCATTACTGGTTCTACCAACATACAGAGGCCTCCTGGCCTCTCAAAAACAACACTCATTACTGGTTCTACCAACATACAGAGGCCTCCTGGCCTCTCAAAAACTACACTCATTACTGGTTCTACCCCCAAAACAGAGTTGTCCTGGCCTCTCAAAAACAACACTCATTACTGGTTCTACCCACATACAGAGTCGTCCTGGCCTCTCAAAAACAACACTCATTACTGGTTCTACCCAAGAAACAGAGTCGTCCCGACCTTTCAAAAACAACACTCATTACTGGTTCTACCCACATACAGAGTCGTCCTTGACTCTCAAAAACAACACTCATTACTGGTTCTACCAACATACAGAGTCATCCTGGCCTCTCAAAAACAACACTCATTACTGGTTCTACCAACATACAGAGGCCTCCTGGCCTTTCAAAAACAACACTCATTACTGGTTCTACCCACATACAGAGTCGTCCTGGCCTCTCAAAAACAACACTCATTACTGGTTCTACCAACATACAGAGGCCTCCTGGCCTCTCAAAAACAACACTCATTACTGGTTCTACCAACATACAGAGGCCTCCTGGCCTCTCAAAAACAACACTCATTACTGGTTCTACCAACATACAGAGGCCTCCTGGCCTCTCAAAAACAACATTCATTACTGGTTCTACCCACATACAGAGTCGTCCTGGCCTCTCAAAAACAACACTCATTACTGGTTCTACCAACATACAGAGGCCTCCTGGCCTCTCAAAAACAACACTCATTACTGGTTCTACCAACATACAGAGGCCTCCTGGCCTCTCAAAAACTACACTCATTACTGGTTCTACCCACAAAACAGAGTCGTCCTGGCCTCTCAAAAACAACACTCATTACTGGTTCTACCCACATACAGAGTCGTCCTGGCCTCTCAAAAACAACACTCATTACTGGTTCTACCCAAGAAACAGAGTCGTCCCGACCTTTCAAAAACAACACTCATTACTGGTTCTACCCACATACAGAGTCGTCCTTGACTCTCAAAAACAACACTCATTACTGGTTCTACCAACATACAGAGTCATCCTGGCCTCTCAAAAACAACACTCATTACTGGTTCTACCAACATACAGAGGCCTCCTGGCCTTTCAAAAACAACACTCATTACTGGTTCTACCCACATACAGAGTCGTCCTGGCCTCTCAAAAACAACTCATTACTGGTTCTACCCACATACAGAGTCGTCCTGGCCTCTCAAAAACAACACTCATTACTGGTTCTACCCACATACAGAGTCGTCCTGGCCTCTCAAAAACAACTCATTACTGGTTCTACCCACATACAGAGTCGTCCTGGCCTCTCAAAAACAACACTCATTACTGGTTCTACCCACATACAGAGTCGTCCTGGCCTCTCAAAAACAACTCATTACTGGTTCTACCCACATACAGAGTCGTCCTGGCCTCTCAAAAACAACACTCATTACTGGTTCTACCCACATACAGAGTCGTCCTGGCCTCTCAAAAACAACACTCATTACTGGTTCTACCCACATACAGAGTCGTCCTGGCCTCTCAAAAACAACTCATTACTGGTTCTACCCACATACAGAGTCGTCCTGGCCTCTCAAAAACAACACTCATTACTGGTTCTACCCACATACAGAGTCGTCCTGGCCTCTCAAAAACAACTCATTACTGGTTCTACCCACATACAGAGTCGTCCTGGCCTCTCAAAAACAACACTCATTACTGGTTCTACCCACATACAGAGTCGTCCTGGCCTCTCAAAAACAACACTCATTACTGGTTCTACCAACATACAGAGGCCTCCTGGCCTCTCAAAAACTACACTCATTACTGGTTCTACCCACATACAGAGTCGTCCTGGCCTCTCAAAAACAACACTCATTACTGGTTCTACCCACATACAGAGTCGTCCTGGCCTCTCAAAAACAACACATATTACTGGTTTTACCCACATACAGAGTCATCCTGGCCTCTCAAAAACAACACTCATTACTGGTTCTACCCACAAAACAGAGTTGTAAATTACAATAGTAAACTACATGTATTAAAGTTTGTTTTTTTGTGAACTATATTGGTTAACTAGTAAAGATATATTCATAATGTGTATGTTACCATGGTTACCTGAGGTACGATTTGTCTCTCCTGATGTAGAACCATTCACTGGACATGGCTGTGTGTCTTTTCTGTAAATAATATATTATTGTGATATCATGAATAATCATTGGAATATTATATAATGATCATTGCGGCAGTTTATATACATTATACAAATGTCAGACACATGGACATACACACAGACAGAGGGTAGGTAGCAGGCAGACAGATAGAGGACAGACATACTGTAACAGATAAGCAGGCAGATGAACAAACACACAGACAGGTCCAGAGGTAGAGTATCAAACCCATGATCTGAGGGTCGTGAGTTCGATCCTCCGCCATGACTATGAGTGGTGTCCTTGAGCACTACACCTTTTCCGCATATGCATAATACTGGTTCTACCCAGGAAGACTTCGAGCGCGATTTTTCTAAGTTGTATGAACTTGTTTCACAATCCGAATAAATAATTTTAAACTAAACAGAGAAACCCACTAAAATATTGTTGACATTTTCAAAATAAATAATTATAAGTCTGAGATATTGTGGTTATACAAGCACTGTGTAAGTTTAGAGAAAATCACAATAAAAAATACAAGTGCTTAGAATGTACACAACATAAAAGTTTACAGACAGGCAAACAGATGGATGGACGACAGATAAAGGGTCAGATTATTTCACCTAGAGCATTTCTTAGGTGAGCTAAAAATTCTACATTTCCTTATTTTATATATTTTTTATATAATTTTGTACTCACCCTTTTTCAGGAATATCGCTGAACATGCCGTTTTTAAAAACCTTTTTTACACTGTTTCCATGCCTATCTCTAACTACATAACATTGCCCTTCTTGAAAGTTCCCACCTCCTTTGAGCACAACATTTTGTTTCGAAATAGAACCCGAATTAGCTAGCTTTGTTGTTTTACTACCAGCTGTAATAAAACAAGTCAAACAGAAATTGAAATAATTTCAAATATTTTGTTGAACAGCGTTAAATCTATTTGAGATATACCCATTGAAGGTTTCATAGATTATTCAACGTTGTTCAACGTAGCAACACATTTATACTCCAGTTTGGTTTAAACATATTTCAGGCAATTATAAATTAATTGCTAGATTCTAATCCAATTTTTTTCTTAAAAGGGGTAGTTGTGGGGTGGGTGGGGGTGGGGGGTGGTTGAGACTTTCAATTGTTCGTCTTTATTTGGGTTTTTTTTTTTTCGCATGAATATAAAAAGGGTCAGGGCAGCATGAAAAGAAGGGGGTGGGTGGGGATGAGTATCAAACAATTAATTTATTATGGCCTTATTTCCAGTATTTACAGTTAAACAAGTGCAATATTAAAAAAATGAATGATTAGAACGAAAGAATACTATTCTTATAGAGCTCTTCTCCAAAGTATTATAATATGTAAGGTGTAACATAGCGGTACATTTAGAGATACGATAACAGAAAACTTTATTGTAAATGAACAAACAAATATGTACATAAAAGAAAAGAAGATTAAATCAAATTAAAATAGAGAGAAACTTGTAATATGGATGATATTTATGTCTTACTATTTGAAGAATTTTCGAGAAATGAAGCTTGGGTTGATAGCCAAGGTCCATGGTGTATATGTATGTATCTGTTTTAAGACATATGGGGAAATTTTAGAATATATTAGTTATAAACGATTTGCTAGCCATTATAAATTTTTGCACAGCTTCTTAAATATTGATACTTGGATTTGTTTCATGAGAAAATTTGCTATTACACTGAAAGACTGATTGGCTGTTTAGCGTCATTTTATGCCACCGAGGGCTAACAGAAGATCAGTTAACCTAACCACTGTTTCCTGGGATCCCGGAAGGTTCAACAGTACTCTAGCACACCCTATCTCCGCAAGTAACTGATAACGTTTCTGCTTGAATCAGAGGTGAGAGACAATTGATAAATGATATATCATGTAATATAATATCAATCATAACAGAGACTGTGGCTGGAGGGGGAATCAAACTCACAACTCTGGATTGATACCAACTGAGCTGACCGGGTTTATCAATGCTATTACAACCACCGAGAAGAGTTCATAATAAACCCCCTTACATAACTTCTGTTTGCCGGATATTAAAACAAAACAACTGATCAGAGCATAAAGGGTTTTTTTAAAAATAAATGTCACTTATGTTTTTGTCCACTATTAATCCTTTACTCTATAGATACGCTTTTTCTCACACCAATCACAGAAGGCCTCTGAAAACAGTGCAGGAAGAGTTCAGATTGCTCGTCACGAGCAATCTGAATACTTTCTGCACTGTTTTCCCTTCTGTCAGTTAATATAAATATATTTCACCTATTGCTGATATTTATGTAATGAATTAATGCTTTCAGTTTGGAAGAGTCCAAGAAAATGCTTATGGAGCAAAGGGTTCATCTTGTTCCTATATACTAATGTCTTTGATAAGCATGTCTAAATATGTCTTTCCATGGCCTAAGTTTGGTGGAACTATCTTTTTTCAGAAAAAGGTTACTATCTGGTATTTTAAACATCTCTCTTTTTTTGTTAAATGTGTAACGGTATATCAATATGTGAGCATGAAGTGTAATTCAAATTCTTAGTCATTTTGCTCAATCTGCTGATCAGTTAGTTGGAGACACAATTTTGCAAGGGGTAACATTTGGTATACAGCATTTTATTAAGGAGATGAATTCTGTTTTAAAACATCAGAAGTCGCATAACTCTCTCTTAAAATTCATTAGACGGCTACCCAGCGACAACATGCACAAAAAGAACTTTATACCGATACTTTCTACAAAGTTTCATTAAAATTCAATGAGTGATTAAAGAGTTGAAGCATTGGCAAGAATTCTGATGGACAGACAGATAGAGGGACAGGACAAAATCAATATATCTCTCTTTGAAAGAGGCAGATATAATTAAGATTTGCCATAAAGAACAGCTTCAGAAAAACTTGGTATTTTTCTTCAAGGTTACATTATACCTGTGTTAGTTTGTATGTTACCTGAGGCATACGTTCTTTCTCCTGAAGCACTACCAGTGGCTGGACAAGGCTGTTTGTCTCTTCTGTAGATAATATTATTGAGGTATTGTGATTAAAAATTGGAACAGACAGACAGACAGACAGACAGACAGACAGACAGACACTAAACAGACATTTTTATGTAAGTTGTGAGCATATTTAAATTACCACAAAATAGTGTTAACAAGAAGTCTAATGACGCTCTACTGGTAGATGATTGTAGATGTGTTGTAGATTGTCATCAATAAAGTTACAGGCCTATTTATTCTTATAAAACAACACTGGAATAAGACAAATAGCAGGTAACTTCTCATTAAACATATCCTAGCCCTTGAATCATACAAGCTTAATTACATTACTTACCCGATTTCCCCTGTCACTTCTTTTCAATTTGAGAATTTCTGTTTAAAAACTAAAATCCCCTTACTGGACTCCAATGAGCACTATGTTCTTTTATTTGAACAAACTTGAAAACCCTACTCATAGGAACCATTTAAAAAAATATGAACAAATTCGACTGATATGTTTCTGAGAAAAATAATTTAATATCTTTTTGGACCCCTGTTGATCCTTATGTGTATTTATATCCCTTTAAATCTCCTTTGAAGGACCCAGTATCCATTAAAATGACTGAACAATGCCCCAGACATCAAGATGTTTGAAATAATACCAAAATTAGATAAAAAAATACTGTTTTCCTGTGTTCCTCATAGTATGTACATGTATATGTAAAAATCAATGTCCCCATTACTTGGGCCCAATGGACCCAGACCCTCGGCTTGAACAAACTTGAAAACCCTTTTCATAGAGATCATTTCAACCAAATATAAACATATGGTTTGTTGGTTCTCTAGAAGGAATTTTTGAAAATTCCAAATCACATTCTTTATGAGCCCCTGCTGGCCTCTCATGGATATTAAATCCCCATTTGAAGACCCAGTCTCAAATGTTTTCACTAAACAGTAGTCCAGATCTCAAAAAGATTAGAATAAATGTAATTTCTAAAATAGATGCTAAAAACAGAATTGATTGTTTTCCCATAGTATTCCCACATAAAAATCAAAGTCCCCAAACTGGCTCTTGATTTTTGAAATTTCACAATTTTTAAATGGCAATTTCTTTTGCTTAATAAATGGATAAGTTCCAGGGTGGTGCCAATTTCAACCCAAGGGTCATGGCTTGAACAAACCTAAGAGAAACTGATAAGGTAATATTACATGCAAAATATCAAAGCTCCAGGCCTTGTTCTTTCAGAGTAGAAGTTTTTTTAAAAGGAACTTGTAAGTCCCTGAAAGCAGCCAAATTTGACCCCCGGGTTATGATTTGAACAAATTTGAGACAGCTTCAAGTAATAATGTTTCACACCAAATCTGGTGAAAATCTGTTGAGCAGTTTCAGAGAAGGAAGTCGTTTGAAGCAATAGTTAATGATGGACAGATGGACAACGGACAGACCAAGGCAGACAACAAAAGCTCAACTGTGAGCCTTTCACACAGGTGAGCTAACAAATCTGACCTATTGATTCATAAATAAATTAATTGCGTGCTAAAGTGAATACAACATAAAAGTTTACAGACAGACAGATGGGTGACCAGAACATCTATTTTGTACTCACCCTTTTTTCGGAAAATCCCTGGAAATGTTGTTTTTAAAAACCTTTGTTTCACTGTTTCCATGCCTATCTCTAATTAAGTAATTGTGTCCTTCTTCAAAGTCACCACCTCCCTCGAACACAACATTTTGTATGGAAACATTTGGAATTCTTTTGGCAGTAAGCCTTGTAATTTGCATTATATTTCGAGAAGCTGTAATGAAACATATTAAAGCGAATATATCAGGATTTTTCAAAATTTTGAAATAGACTAAAAAAAATTTGTTTTCCAATATATCATATTCACTGATCTCGTATTGCCATAAAGAAATCTATTTAAATGAAAAGGGATTTCCTAACTTGGCCTACTCATCTAGATTTGACTTAAATATATTTCATGCTTAAAACTGCAATATATTTCGTGACGTATCCAAATGAGTCAAATGCTTTCATTTTAATCTGTCATGCTGGTTCACATATTGCAGAATTTCTTTCATCTTAAAATAGGGCTTTCATTAAATTTTGAAGTAGGCGGGTGAAAGGAAAAAAATAGAAGTGGGTCTGGTGGTCCTCGGCAAAAAATGGAAGAAACTCAGCTGAAAACAGGCGGGTGTTCAAGTAAGAATAGCCAGGGGGGAAACCCTGGCCCGGGCTTCTGATTACAGCCCTGTTAAAAAGAGTCTGAATGACAATATGAAGGTCTTTAAGCAAGATTTAAGTGCTGTCTATGTATAGAATAGGGATTTCATTAGAAGTTTACCACTCTGATTAATTTTTTTCCCATGTTTTGGTGGATTTGATATACAAAATAATTAATAGTGTTCTCTCCTTATAAACAAACAGAAACCCTTAGACAAAATTGGAATGCTGGATGAGGTTATATCTACGTTGAAGTACTTCTGATTACAAAATGTGTATACTGCAGCTAAAATAACAACAAAATTACAAGAAAATTTACTTCAAACCTCAATTATATTTAATTCAAGATCATTTTGCTTAATGAAACATTGTAAAACAAGATTACATATAGCTTTTATTTTATGTACAAAAAAGCAGTTGCCCATGAATTTTGAATGATTAATTTGCAAAATAAATAATATTTTGTGTGCTATTTTATCAACATTTAGTCAGGAGATGCAAGTTTCCCATCCTTCTATATACATGTATATAAATCCTTGCTGTCACCGACAGAAAAGTTATATTTGTCTCTTTTTTTTTCTTCAAATAGGCTAGACAAAAAGTTAATTCCTATAAGGTACCGATGTTCTTTTTTAAATATAAAATATAATCTTAAAAAACAAAATATATTAATAAGACTTGCTACAAAGAACAGCCTTAGCGGCTCAGTGTTTTTCTTGAAATGTGCATACTTTTGATTGTTAAACTATTAAAGACGTCTTTATAGTTTGTATGTTACCTGAGACATTCCTTGTTTCTCCTGGAGTACTACCATTGGCTGGACAAAGCTTCCTGTCTTCTATTCTGTAGATAATATTATATTACTGAGGTATTGTGGTTAATTATTGGAATAATTAAATATGGCAGGCAGGCAGGCAGGCCTGTAGACTGACAGATAGATAGAGAGATGACATATAAACAGCTAAGCAGGCAGGAATACAGACATGCACAAATAGTCGAACAGAAAGACGGTTAAGTGTTAAATAGACAAACAAACCTACAGATAAACATATTAAATATCATAACATAAACTCACAGATAAACAAATACAATAACATAAACCCACAGATAAACAAATACCAAAACATAAACCCATAGATAAACAAATACCACAACAGAAATTTACAGATAAACAAATACCAAAACATAAACCTACAGATAAACCCATATATAAACAAATATCATAACATAAACTCACAGATAAACAAATACAATAACATAAACCCACAGATAAACAAATACCATAACATAAACCCACAGATAAACAAATACCACAACAGAAACCTACAGATAAACAAATACCATAATATAAACCCATAGATAAACAAATATCATAACATAAACTCACAGATAAACAAATACAATAACATAAACTCACAGATAAACAAATACCATAACATAAACCCACAGATAAACAAATACCACAACATAAAACTACAGATAAACAAATACCATAACATAAACCCACAGATCAACAAATACCATAACATAAACCCACAGATAAACAAATACCACAACATAAACCCACAGATAAACACCAAAATAATTAAGTACTTGTCATGTTCATAATAAAATCATGAGTATTAACATGATATCTGTCTTTTGTTCTGCAGAAATAATGTAAATAATAGGCCAAAGAGGCCCTGATGATGCCCTGCATGACTTAGTGATCGTAGATGTGTTGTTTTTAAAAGCAGTATATCAGGAACAAAGCACTATAATTGTCTTAAAAAATAAAGTTTATTTTTAAAATGGATAAAAAGCATCTCATTATCATTGATAAATAAACCCTAAATGGTTTGGTATATCAAATCCACCAAAACGTTGCAGTTCTAAGCAAGAAATGTATTTTAATCTAACTAAAGTGCATAGCTCAAGTTCGGAAATCCCTTTTCAATATATTATTTTGGCATGTTTAAATAGATATCATTTGACAATATTGGGGCAGCGAGTATAATAATATAGGCACGATATATTGGAAAAAAATGTTTTCAGCCGATTTTAAAATTTTGAAAAATCCTGGTTCACTCAGGTCCTATTATAACGCGGATCTTGGGGTCCACAAAATGAAACTGCGCAAAACACGGACCACGTTATAGAGATTATTACCTTGAAAAAGTCGGAAGTTGGTTGTTCACACCTATTGTGCAGTCAGACTCTAAGTGAATGGTATTGTTTGCATTATAATGTGATATAACGTGTATTTGAATACAACAGATAGACTTAGATATATAATTATGTTATATTGTATATAATCAATAAAAAAGAAAAACGTTTTAGTGTTGATAAAACTAAAACTGGCAGCCATTTCTGTGTAACCCAGATGTAAAAAACAATGTCTATAAAAATTTGCGCTTGGTTGCTTGATTACGTGATCACTCGATAATAATACAGTTTGCAAATGGCCTCTGTGTTTGGCGCGTGTAAGCATTTATTAAATCACTCTGATTATTATAAACTGTTAATATTCAATGCTGGCATGAATCAATGACTGAAACTATCCTTTAAACCACCATGAGGTAAAGGTTATAACAGTTTGTTCTAATCAAGGCTAATTAGTAGCAGAAGATGAGCGATGATCGAATCAAAACATGGCAACGATATATTGTTTGGTTGTCATTTTTGTTATTTGATCATTCATACAGATTTTCAAGTTTTATATCATGACATCCCCCCCCCCCCCCCCCCCCCCCGAAAAAATGAGAACCAAGCAAAAAAAGCATTATAAAGGAATTCGCATTATATCTGGACTGCAGAGTATAATGCCCTTTAAACAATTTAGATTGATGTGAATGAAGTTACAAGCCTGCTTATTTTTTAAAATTCTAAAATTGGCTTTAAACATTTTTTTTCCAAATTTGAAAAGAGATTTCCTAACTCGGGCTAGACAAGGTTAGACTATAATAGATTATAACATATTTTGTGACTTATTAAATGAGTCACATGATTTTATTTTGATTTCAATTTGATCAGTTATACAGATTTACACATAGTCAAATTTGATTCATCTTAGAAAGAGTCCGAATGATGATGCGAGGGTTGTCTAGCAGTATTTAAGTGCTGTCAATTTTTAGAATTGGGATTCAGTTTCAAGTTTACAACTCAGATTTAAAAAGCGATTTTGTCAAATTTTGATAGATTTGACATACTCAGCCATATGGATTTTATTTATTAATGATAGATAATGAGATGTATTTTAACCATTTAAAATAAAAAAAATTTTAAGACATTTATAGCGTTTTGCCTGACATACTCCCTTTAAATGACCCTTAGGTTAATCCCTTGATTCATACAAGCTTAACTGCCTTATTAATAAGCATACATTATACTAGATCTATCAATTCTTGAATGCTAGAGTGAATACAACATGAAAGTTTACAGACAGACATGTGGACTTTTCTCAGATAATCTAAAAATCTACTCTATTTTGTACTCACAGTTTTTTCAGAATATCGTTGAATATGTTAGGAACCTTTGGTTCACTGTTTCCATGCCTATCATCAGTTGCAGAAGAATGGTTACCTGAGGTAAGATTTGTCTCTCCTGATGTAGAACCATTCACTGGACATGGCTGTGTGTCTTTTCTGTAAATAATATATTATTGTGATATCATGAATAATTATTGGAATATTATATAATGATCATTGTGGCAGTTTATATACATTATACAATTGTCAGACCCATGGACGTACACACAGACAGAGGGCAGGTAGACAGACAGACCGATGGAGGACAGACACACTGTAACAAAATATATAGTTTACGTAACCTAAATATTCGGTGTCAGTAAGTACATGTTTATATACATTGTATAGTATCAGTACATTTTAATGTACATTGTAAAGGTTTAGTACGTGTTTATGTACATTGTCTAGTGTCAGTACATGTTTATGTACATTGTACAGTGACACTACATGTGTGTGTACATTGTGTAGTGTTAGTACATGTTTATGTTCATTGTTTAGTGTCAGTACATGTATATGTACATTGTATATTGCCAGTTAGTACATGTGTATATACACTGTATAGTGCCAGTACATGTTTATGTACATTGTATAGGGCCAGTACATGTTTATGTACATTGTATAGTGTCAGTACATGTTTATGTACATTGTATAGTGTCAGTGCATGTTTATGTACATTGTTAAGTGTCAGTGCATGTTTATGTACATTGTTTAGTGTCAGTACATGTTTATGTACATTGTAAAGTGACAGTACATGCTTATGTACATTGTATCGTGTCAGTGCGTGTTTATGTACATTGTATCGTGTCAGTGCATGTTTATGTACATTGTATAGTGTCAGTACATGTTTATGTACATTGTTTAGTGTCAGTGCGTGTTTATGTACATTGTAAAGTGACAGTACATGCTTATGTACATTGTATCGTGTCAGTGCGTGTTTATGTACATTGTATCGTGTCAGTGCGTGTTTATGTACAATGTATCGTGTCAGTGCATGTTTATGTACATTGTTTAGTGTCAGTGCGTGTTTATGTACATTGTATCGTGTCAGTGCGTGTTTATGTACATTGTATCGTGTCAGTGCATGTTTATGTACATTGTATAGTGTCAGTATATGTTTATGTACATTGTATAGTGTCAGTGCGTGTTTATGTACATTGTATCGTGTCAGTGCATGTTTATGTACATTGTTTAGTGTCAGTACATGTTTATGTACATTGTAAAGTGACAGTACATGCTTATGTACATTGTATCGTGTCAGTGCGTGTTTATGTACATTGTATCGTGTCAGTGTATGTTTATGTACATTGTATAGTGTCAGTACATGTATATGTACATTGTTTAGTGTCAGTGTGTGTTTATGTACATTGTATAGTGTCAGTACATGTATATGTACATTGTTTAGTGTCAGTGTGTGTTTATGTACATTGTATAGTGTCAGTACATGTATATGTACATTGTATAGTGCCAGTTATTACATGTGTATATACACTGTATAGTGCCAGTACATGTTTATGTACACTGTATAGTGTCAATAGATGTTTATGTACATTGTATAGTGTCAGTGCATGTTTATGTACATTGTATAGTGACAGTGCATGTTTATGTACATTGTTTAGTGTCAGTGCATGTTTATGTACATTGTTTCGTGTCAGTGCATGTTTATGTACATTGTATCGTGTCAGTGCATGTAAATGTACATTGTAGAGTGTCAGTGCATGTTTATGTACATTGTATAGTGACAGTGCATGTTAATGTACATTGTATAGTGTCCGTGCATGTTTGTGTACATTGTATAGTGTCAGTGCATGTTTGTGTACATTGTATAGTGACAGTGCATGTTTGTGTACATTGTATAGTGTCCGTGCATGTTTGTGTACATTGTATCGTGTCAGTGCATGTTTGTGTACATTGTATATAGTGTCAGTGCATGTTTATGTACATTGTATCGTGTCAGTGCATGTTTATGTATATTGTATAGTCAGTGCATGTTTATGTACATTGTATAGTGACAGTGCATGTTTATGTACATTGTATAGTGTCAATACATATTGATGTACATTGTATAGTGTCAGTGCATGTTTATGTACATTGTATAGTGTCAGTGCATGTTTATGTACATTGTATAGTGTCTGTGCATGTTTATGTACATTGTATAGTGTCAGTGCATGTTTATGTACATTGTATATAGTGTCAGTGCATGTTTATGTACATTGTATCATGTCAGTGCATGTTAATGTACATTGTATAGTGTCAGTGCATGTTTATGTACATTGTATCGTGTCAGTGCATGTTAATGTACATTGTATAGTGTCAGTGCATGTTTATGTACATTGTATAGTGACAGTGCATGTTAACGTGCATTGTATAGTGTCAGTACATGTTTATGAACATTGTATAGCAACAGTGCATGTTAACGTACATTATATAGTGTCAGTACATGTTTATGTGCATTGTATAGTGTCAGTACATGTTAATGTGCATTGTATAGTGTCAGTGCGTGTTTATGTACATTGTATAGTGACAGTGCATGTTAACATACATTGTATAGTGTCAGTACATGTCTATGTACATTGTATAGTGTCAGTGCATGTTTTTGTACATTGTATAGTGTCAGTGCATGTTTATGTAAATTGTTTCGTGTCAGTACATGTTTATGTACATTGTATAGTGACAGTACATGTTTATATACATTGTATAGTGTCATTGCATGTTTATATACATTGTATAGTGTCAGTGCATGTTTATTTACATTGTGTAGTGTCAGTGCATGTTTATGTACATTGTTTAGTGTCAGTGTGTGTTTATGTACATTGTATAGTGTCAGTGCTTGTTTATCTACATTGTATAGTGCTAGTTAATACAAACTGATCATGTTTTGTTCATCTTAAACGAAAGGTAGATAGGGACAAAGCATTTTAAAGTTATTGCATACTATTTTTTATATAAAAATTCAATATGATGTTTATTTCATAAAAATCTGTTTTTGGGGTTTATTGTATAACAATAGCCTGGTCACCTGGTATAAAGTATGTCAAGTTTATTATGATTTTGATCTTCATTTGCTTGAGAAATCTACATTTATTGATTTCTCAGTAATATGTGACTTTTTTTTGTGGGGAGGGGGATATACTCAAAGTCAAAATTAGATACTTTGCCAGTTTGTAAGAATTTTACTATCATCCTGAGTCATTGTCACAGAAGGAATCCAAACATCAACTTGACCAAATCATATGGTATTGTCACAGTGTGTTCGTAACCTACTAGGAGAGAAATGTATATTAGCAGTATGGTTAGCTCAATCATTAGAGCATTCGCCCTGTAAGCTAAGGGTCCCAGGTTCGAGTCAGGCTGCATATTTTTCTCGTCCCGTAACAGTATTATGAGGAAGAACAATTCACTTTTTAGTTTAACTTATATGTTTTTCTTTAACTGACTAATGTAAATGCTCAAGAGTTTTACTTCTACAGAATCAGAAAAGATTTATTTTTGGATGTGTGTGATTCTAAAGTTTTTAGTCCCTCCGCAAATTCGTCATGGTCATGGGGGCTTGCCCCCTGGGTTGGCAATATAGAATGTGGACTGGTTTTTTTGTATGGTGATAAACTGATGACTTCCATTATGTTGATAAAGCTGAATTGAATTAACAAGTTAGTGGATTGCAGCCTTCCCTAGTGATTGTTTGTTCTTTTGTCACACAGACAGATGGTTAAGCAGACAGGTGGACTGCTAACCAGGCAGGTAGACAGACAAACAAAGAAAGATACATCTGCATGTTGGGACACCTAATATATAGCAAAAAAACTCTCATAATTATTCTATCTGTCATGGTAAACTAGATATTTAAGGTTGAAATTTGGATTTTTAAGCTCAAGTCTAAGAATATTCTCAAGAATGGTTGGTGAATACAACCCTTGGTGACCTATGAAGTGATAACAGATGTGTTGGTTTTAAATCATAAACAGGAGTAGTTTTGATAATCCAAGGGCAAGTAACTCAGCAAAAGACTAAGGCAGGATTGGTTTTCGGGCTCATCCGAGGCGTTATATTAAAAACATGGGGTCAGTAACTAAGTTGAAATAGGCAGAGTGTAGCCATGTTGATATGGGACAATGGGGCTAGCATATTCAAATAATGATATAAAGTATTTCCCTATCAATCTTAATATATTTACATTTTGATCAGATGAGTTAAAAAATCTACATTTATTTTTGTCAAATATTTTGTACTAACCTTAAATTTGAAATATAACTGAATGTGTTGTTTTTAAAAACAAAACTGTTACTGTTTCCATGCCTGTCTGTAAGTTTGTAATGCTGTCCTTCTTCAAAGTGACCACCTCCTTCAAGCAAAACATGTTCTTTAGAAATACAACCCGCAACAATTGGATTTCCTCCGCCAGTTACATTTGTTGCTTTACTAGGAGCTGAAATAAAACATAATGAACGGTAACCTGAGACGAAATTGAAATAATTTCAAACAGTTGGTTAGTTGAATATTTAGCATCATTTTATGCCATTGAGGGCTAACAGATAATCAGTTAACCTAACCACTGTACCCTGGGATTAACCAGTACGTGAGCATATTCCATCTTCGCAAGTAACTGTTAACTTGTCATATATCAATCATCACGGAGACTGTTGCCAGGCTGGGATTCGAACTCGCGACAAAGATTTCCGCATATTTTTACTAGTAAGGAAATTTCATCCTACACCCTCTACCCAGCTGTGATGTTGGAACAATTTATAATGTGATGTAGTAAAACATATGATGTAATATTGGTATATTTGATTTGATGTCTTAAAAGCCATCATAGTAAAATATTATAATTTAAATCAAAATGAATATTTCATGTGTTTAAATATATATTTGGTATGCAAGAAAAGAAATCTTACATAACTTTTTTGGTTAAAAAACAGTTATCCCCCATGATGGAATTTTCTATCCAATCCTCCAACTCATGTAAGATTCTTATAATCCAGAATTGATTGGTCACAGCATAATCGCTCCTTAGAATTATAATTTAAATTTGAAACACCTTTGCCAAAGCCCGATGTTACAGGAAAGCATATAATATGCACTCGTGAAAAAGTATATCAACATTTAAAATGACAGAGAAAGGTCCGAGGGTGCTCTTCTGGCTAAAGTAATTTTGTGACTTAATAATTGTTACCCTTATGAGTTGGACTCTAACAGTGTTTCATATAAGCTCAGAGTTTACTTTGCAATCAAGCCAAAATTTATTAATATAAACTAATATAATCATAGACAAAAATTTAGTTGCTCTGAAATAAACATTTTCAACAAATGGAGATAAATAAGAAGACACCTGAGCAATACATAAGTCCCCTACTGGTTTACAGGTAGCAACCACAATTGTTGTCTGACTGAAAAAAGTAAAATGACTTGCATTTTCTCCTTGTTGCCCATACAAAGTTTCACAAACCTAACTCAGATATTTTTCGAATAATCTTTCAGCACATATGCCGGATGAACGGTTAACCTATAGTCACCTCTGGTGAAACCGATAATGGACTAAAGATTTCATATTCTGTAGACCAAGTCCAAATCCAGGTCACTTGGAAAAATAGTGCATGGTTCTAAACAGTCAGGTAGTTTTACACAATACATAACTATCATATAATACTTCATACTGGTACTTAATTGTTGCCAAAGTCAACTTTTTTTATTTATTTATTTTTTTAATAGGGTTCAACGATATTTTCAACACATGTCATGTTATATATGGCATATATCCAGTTTTACTGGCATAGGAACACCTCAGATTAAGTCAGGCGGAATAAAACCACTGTCCTTCTGCAAGTAACTGGCAAACTTTCTCAGATAAAGGTTTTGGAGCATACAGGACTATGACCTATGACCTTAGTGGCATGAGTATGTGACCTTGAGACCGCACCTTAGACAACTCGGCCATAGAGGGCCCTCTTTTCTTTTTTATTTAAAATATATTTAAAACAAATGTGTTCTTACGACTTGCCACAAAGAACAGCCTAAAGTAAAAGCTAAACAAGAGTTGTCAGAAGACAACAAAGCTCGCCTACGTGATAAAAATCACCACCCATGCAAAGATTGAAATTGGAGGCAAACACCAAAACTTAAACACAACTAAATGCAAAAATTTAACCCGAGTGTCTACAGATGACGCCGCCGCCGCCCGGGTCATGGCAATAGCTCTCCTGGATATTCGTCCTGGCGAGCTAAAAAGTATTTTTAAAGGGTACATAGTTTCAAGATCTACGTTGGTAAACTATTAAAGAACAGCCTAAGATGCTCAGTGTTTTTCTTACAACGTACATGTATACTTTCAATTGCAAAACTATTAAAGATGTCTCCATAGTTTGTACATTACCTGAGCCATGTTTGGTTTCTCCTGAAGCACTACCATTGGCTGGACAATGTTGTTGGTCGTTTCTGTAGATAATAATATATTAGGCCTAAAATAAAATATTGTTTGTTTGTCCGTTCCTACCTGCCCGATAATATTGCCCCTACTATAATATTTCATTGCCAAAATTATGGATAATGTCAAATGTTTCTGTTATATCTGCAGATTATGCTTGGGCAATCCAATTTCGAATCGTTTATTTAGATTGACATCAATGAATTTATAATGTTAAGAACAAACTTGTTCAATAATCACAGATTGCACTATACCAAAGCTGAGGTTTGTTTTGAAGCATTTTTTACATAAGGTAGGGTTAAATAATTGAATATTGTAAAAAATCTTGTTTGTTTCTTAAAAAATCCTACAATCATTGTAAAATATATGGTATGAAAGTTTATAAAATATATTAAAAAATCGCTCAGTTTGTTTTATGGTAAATTTGATTGAAAACCATTGTTTTTTCTCTCTAAAAAATCGAGAGAGAGAAAACATTTCCTGTTTGTCGCTAGTATTTTCAGAATTTGGCGTTTGTTGTAATTTTTGCATTAAATTTTATAAATGCATTGAATGTTGATAAATAGAATGAATATCTAGCGTCATTTTAATGCCATTGAGGGCTAACAGACGATCTGTTAACCTAACCACTGTTTCCGAGGATTCCAAAAGGTTAACCAGTACTCGAGCACACCCCATCTCCGCAAGTAACTGATAACTTTCCCACTTAAATCAGCGGTAAGAGATGAATGATAATGAGACACAATGTCGTATATCAATCATCACGGAGACTGTTGCCGGGCAGGGATTCAAACTCACAACTCTTGGATTGATAGTCTGATGTGTAACCGACTGAGCTAATCGGCTGTGTACAACGTGATACATGTCTCGATTTTGAACATTAGTTAAAATATAACTAAGGTAGAAAAATGTGATTTTGCTGCTATAAATTCATAAATCAAGATGTCAAAGAGACGGGATATGGTCATGTTTACGACATCACAGGAAAATAAATGTTATATTAACTGTAATTTACCACAGAAAAAATACATATTCGCATTTGAAATTACTTTGAACTAGTTTCATTATAATATAATATGAAATATACCACTGACTTCAAAAACTATTTAAAAGGTAGAACCGAACTAAAATCAAAATAAAGATTATCCCACTTGTCCCTTCAAGTCTATTAAATGGTAGTGAAGACTTGTGAAGTTTCATTTATACATGGCTAGCAATTTAATACTATTAATGATATCAGCTGGCAAAAATTAAAACTTAAACAAAATTTTCAAAATATATAAAAAGAGCCATTATTCTGCCAAAGATCAAAATTGAGTTATCCCACTATGCCTATTCACCCAAATTCAATAGTAAGGCACATACTTCCGGATAGAAAATGTTCCTTTGAAACTTTTTAACTACTGTATGAACGAAGGTGAATTGAATGCATTAACATATCTGGAATACTCGTGCAAAATTTTAACTGCGGCAAATGATTACCTCCATCATAACATCAAGTTTATTAATACCTTTCATTAGGTGTTTGTGTTGTACCAAATACATACGTGACTGTTAATAAGTACTCTAGAATGTGTGTCCCGTGAATATCATTTTAGTATAACATGGCAAGTAATATGTTCAATTACTCTCTTAATGTTTCCCAAAACTGAAAATACGTAATGATTATATCTGTGTTTGTTTTAACAAAAGATTCAGGACCAAGAAGAACTATATAATAAAGCATGATTAGATTTTATTTGAACACGAACAATCAGCACAGTAACTACATGTAATTTACAAACATAATGGCAGAATGTGAACAATGAATTTATGGTGAAACAAGTATTATATAAGTACTTATTTTACTTGACGAGTATCAATTACTCTAATACAGATCAATAGTATTGGTATCATTTTCAAACTACTATACCTAAAAGTAACGTATGTATCATACCTCACGCATTTCATGATAGCTTATATTCAGAACACAATATAATAATAATAATGTCTTTAGATAACTTTAACACTTAAATATTGACTTATGACATCGATAGAATATAGACAATCATTCAAGCAACTATGTATTGTGACATTATTGTAAAATACCTTGTTTGCAAGTAGTTAAGAAGTACATCAGAATCGCAAAATAACAGTACCTATCATCAACTTAATATATGCCTGAAAAAATCATACTACTATTTTCAGCAAAAAAGTATCGGAAGCATTAATGCGTTAAATCAGTTCAAATATAAAGAGAAAGAAAAACTTAATTAAAAGTAACGTAAGTATCAGAGTTACTTCTGGCGGGACATTTCATATAAACAATTCATTTAACAAAGATAAAACAAACAAAATTAAAGATTTTGAACACTTTCAATAACTTTATAAAAACAAGAAAACTTTAAAAAAGGTTTATGCGAAGTAAATATTACTACAGTTTTTCTGCGGTAACGTATGTATCGCGTTAACATGAGTTACACACCTCAACTTCTACAACATGATTCAAATTTCTGCTTAATCATATCTTCTTCGTCTTCAGAAAGTTTGAAAAGCCTTTTCGACTTTCCCGATGGCTGCAGTGTGTTCACTTTACAAAGCAACTTATCTCCACCTATCCATATTCGGTCTTCAGGCTGGGGCCACTTGAACATCTGCTTGGCTCTATGCAAGAAGTTGATTTCACATTCTCCCTCATCGTCCTTCTCCTCGACCTTTCCAATGTACCATTGCCCCTCGTATACAGCCGCCACATATGCACCATTTTCAATATCATACAAAATACTGGCATGCTCTTCACTTGCTTCAACAGCAGATGCCTGCATATCGTGTCCACTTTCAGAATCTGTTTTCTTCTGTTCAGTCTCAGTCGTCATAACTTCCATTTGTTCAACAGTGTCATCATGTCGTGAAACTATCTTGCATTTATATTCATTTACCGTCCACGTGTCACAGAATATTCCAGAAATGCAACTTGTACAATAACAGGAGGTTTCTCTCGACATCATCACTTTTCTGTCAGTTTTAAATTTGACTCCCACAGCATGAAGTTTCATAGTCCCATTCAACGGCTTTGTTTTTATTAAGCTCATTTCACATTGTTTCTTCTTGGTTTCCTCCGTTGATACAAATATGAACTCAACTCCTTTCATACTCGATTGCACTGCCCATGAATAGAAATCCATGGCGTTCTGGATTGTTGCCTTCCCTTGTTTGATCGCGTTATCTGCCATGCGCTTTGTTGTACCGCCAAGACCATCACAAGGGCCCTTTCCATGCCCTACTTCAAAATAGTTCCACCTTGCATCTACTCCGTACAGTTCCTGATGATGTGCTATTGTATGAAATATAAATCTATTCCTATACTGACTTGATGGAGAGTCAGTGAAATAGTGTAACGTTTTCAAGTCGGATTTAACAATCTTCAAGGCAGGAACTAATGTGTCCAGAAATGCACATACTGTGCTTGATGAGTGAGATATTTCATTACTGATAATGACATAACTTTTATGCTTTAGTTCATTGTGTTCTTTATAATATGCAACTGCCGGATGTATGGTGACCATTGTTTGGTTCCAATATGCCGTTTGAATTTCGTCTAGGGACCTACATGAAAAGTTCTCAGCAAAGTCCATCTGAAGCATGATGTCATTTTCGGGTAAGTTTTCCTTCAAAGTACGAACTTGGTGATATTGCTCCCGAACTGGTTCAACATGCTGATGGAAAAGGTCAATCTGGACTTTTAAATTTTCTTCTTGTCAGTCTCTTCATCGACTATCATTATTTTCATTTTCCCCCCTTCTATTTCAACTTTCTTCCATACTCTGTAATGGACAGTTTCAGGTAGCTCTGTCAGAATTTCTTCTAAATCATTTGTGTGTATAAATATCTTTTCAGGATTTTCACTAATTCTCACTCCCATTTTTCTAACAGACTGTACTTTCAGAGCCATGTTTTGATGGTGTATGCATTGACAGCTATTTCTGGATATAAAGCATGCCAACAGAATATTTGTTGGCCTGAGACGAGTGAATGTAGCAAGCGAAATGCTCTGGTTCAGATTTTCAGCTTCATATTTTGCATGCAAGTTCTTTAGATAATCGGTGAGAACTTTGGTTTGCTTCTTTTCAGTTTCATCAGGTACTTTCTTTGCATCATTCTTTCCCGGCTGAGTGCGACTGTTATCTTCTCTGTTTAAGAATGCGATCACTGAATCTTCTACAACCCTTGACAAACACCGGCGTCTCTCTTTGGTATAAACTACTTGCTTTGAATCAATCCGGGCGAGGGAACGTCTGCTAAGATGTGTGCATCTACTGATCTGATTCAATACTCTGTACTTCTTAGCAATTCTTCCAGATACAATTCTATGAATGTTGTGGACCTTTTTCTTCCCAGATGCTTCCTTAGCCTTTTCAATTTCAGCCATCAGTACATTTCCCGTAAGTATCTTTCTTCGCACTGTTTGCCTACGCCTTGGTGTTAAATTCAAAGAAGATATTTCCAGTGCAGTTTTCTTGTTTGGTGTCATACATTGTATATAGTGTCAGTGCATGTTTATGTACATTGTATCATGTCAGTGCATGTTAATGTACATTGTATAGTGTCAGTGCATGTTTATGTACATTGTATCGTGTCAGTGCATGTTAATGTACATTGTATAGTGTCAGTGCATGTTTATGTACATTGTATAGTGACAGTGCATGTTAACGTGCATTGTATAGTGTCAGTACATGTTTATGAACATTGTATAGCAACAGTGCATGTTAACGTACATTGTATAGTGTCAGTACATGTTTATGTGCATTGTATAGTGTCAGTACATGTTAATGTGCATTGTATAGTGTCAGTGCGTGTTTATGTACATTGTATAGTGACAGTGCATGTTAACATACATTGTATAGTGTCAGTACATGTCTATGTACATTGTATAGTGTCAGTGCATGTTTTTGTACATTGTATAGTGTCAGTGCATGTTTATGTAAATTGTTTCGTGTCAGTACATGTTTATGTACATTGTATAGTGACAGTACATGTTTATATACATTGTATAGTGTCATTGCATGTTTATATACATTGTATAGTGTCAGTGCATGTTTATTTACATTGTGTAGTGTCAGTGCATGTTTATGTACATTGTTTAGTGTCAGTGTGTGTTTATGTACATTGTATAGTGTCAGTGCTTGTTTATCTACATTGTATAGTGCTAGTTAATACAAACTGATCATGTTTTGTTCATCTTAAACGAAAGGTAGATAGGGACAAAGCATTTTAAAGTTATTGCATACTATTTTTTATATAAAAATTCAATATGATGTTTATTTCATAAAAATCTGTTTTTGGGGTTTATTGTATAACAATAGCCTGGTCACCTGGTATAAAGTATGTCAAGTTTATTATGATTTTGATCTTCATTTGCTTGAGAAATCTACATTTATTGATTTCTCAGTAATATGTGACTTTTTTTTGTGGGGAGGGGGATATACTCAAAGTCAAAATTAGATACTTTGCCAGTTTGTAAGAATTTTACTATCATCCTGAGTCATTGTCACAGAAGGAATCCAAACATCAACTTGACCAAATCATATGGTATTGTCACAGTGTGTTCGTAACCTACTAGGAGAGAAATGTATATTAGCAGTATGGTTAGCTCAATCATTAGAGCATTCGCCCTGTAAGCTAAGGGTCCCAGGTTCGAGTCAGGCTGCATATTTTTCTCGTCCCGTAACAGTATTATGAGGAAGAACAATTCACTTTTTAGTTTAACTTATATGTTTTTCTTTAACTGACTAATGTAAATGCTCAAGAGTTTTACTTCTACAGAATCAGAAAAGATTTATTTTTGGATGTGTGTGATTCTAAAGTTTTTAGTCCCTCCGCAAATTCGTCATGGTCATGGGGGCTTGCCCCCTGGGTTGGCAATATAGAATGTGGACTGGTTTTTTTGTATGGTGATAAACTGATGACTTCCATTATGTTGATAAAGCTGAATTGAATTAACAAGTTAGTGGATTGCAGCCTTCCCTAGTGATTGTTGGTTCTTTTGTCACACAGACAGATGGTTAAGCAGACAGGTGGACTGCTAACCAGGCAGGTAGACAGACAAACAAAGAAAGATACATCTGCATGTTGGGACACCTAATATATAGCAAAAAAACTCTCATAATTATTCTATCTGTCATGGTAAACTAGATATTTAAGGTTGAAATTTGGATTTTTAAGCTCAAGTCTAAGAATATTCTCAAGAATGGTTGGTGAATACAACCCTTGGTGACCTATGAAGTGATAACAGATGTGTTGGTTTTAAATCATAAACAGGAGTAGTTTTGATAATCCAAGGGCAAGTAACTCAGCAAAAGACTAAGGCAGGATTGGTTTTCGGGCTCATCCGAGGCGTTATATTAAAAACATGGGGTCAGTAACTAAGTTGAAATAGGCAGAGTGTAGCCATGTTGATATGGGACAATGGGGCTAGCATATTCAAATAATGATATAAAGTATTTCCCTATCAATCTTAATATATTTACATTTTGATCAGATGAGTTAAAAAATCTACATTTATTTTTGTCAAATATTTTGTACTAACCTTAAATTTGAAATATAACTGAATGTGTTGTTTTTAAAAACAAAACTGTTACTGTTTCCATGCCTGTCTGTAAGTTTGTAATGCTGTCCTTCTTCAAAGTGACCACCTCCTTCAAGCAAAACATGTTCTTTAGAAATACAACCCGCAACAATTGGATTTCCTCCGCCAGTTACATTTGTTGCTTTACTAGGAGCTGAAATAAAACATAATGAACGGTAACCTGAGACGAAATTGAAATAATTTCAAACAGTTGGTTAGTTGAATATTTAGCATCATTTTATGCCATTGAGGGCTAACAGATAATCAGTTAACCTAACCACTGTACCCTGGGATTAACCAGTACGTGAGCATATTCCATCTTCGCAAGTAACTGTTAACTTGTCATATATCAATCATCACGGAGACTGTTGCCAGGCTGGGATTCGAACTCGCGACAAAGATTTCCGCATATTTTTACTAGTAAGGAAATTTCATCCTACACCCTCTACCCAGCTGTGATGTTGGAACAATTTATAATGTGATGTAGTAAAACATATGATGTAATATTGGTATATTTGATTTGATGTCTTAAAAGCCATCATAGTAAAATATTATAATTTAAATCAAAATGAATATTTCATGTGTTTAAATATATATTTGGTATGCAAGAAAAGAAATCTTACATAACTTTTTTGGTTAAAAAACAGTTATCCCCCATGATGGAATTTTCTATCCAATCCTCCAACTCATGTAAGATTCTTATAATCCAGAATTGATTGGTCACAGCATAATCGCTCCTTAGAATTATAATTTAAATTTGAAACACCTTTGCCAAAGCCCGATGTTACAGGAAAGCATATAATATGCACTCGTGAAAAAGTATATCAACATTTAAAATGACAGAGAAAGGTCCGAGGGTGCTCTTCTGGCTAAAGTAATTTTGTGACTTAATAATTGTTACCCTTATGAGTTGGACTCTAACAGTGTTTCATATAAGCTCAGAGTTTACTTTGCAATCAAGCCAAAATTTATTAATATAAACTAATATAATCATAGACAAAAATTTAGTTGCTCTGAAATAAACATTTTCAACAAATGGAGATAAATAAGAAGACACCTGAGCAATACATAAGTCCCCTACTGGTTTACAGGTAGCAACCACAATTGTTGTCTGACTGAAAAAAGTAAAATGACTTGCATTTTCTCCTTGTTGCCCATACAAAGTTTCACAAACCTAACTCAGATATTTTTCGAATAATCTTTCAGCACATATGCCGGATGAACGGTTAACCTATAGTCACCTCTGGTGAAACCGATAATGGACTAAAGATTTCATATTCTGTAGACCAAGTCCAAATCCAGGTCACTTGGAAAAATAGTGCATGGTTCTAAACAGTCAGGTAGTTTTACACAATACATAACTATCATATAATACTTCATACTGGTACTTAATTGTTGCCAAAGTCAACTTTTTTTATTTATTTATTTTTTTAATAGGGTTCAACGATATTTTCAACACATTTCATGTTATATATGGCATATATCCAGTTTTACTGGCATAGGAACACCTCAGATTAAGTCAGGCGGAATAAAACCACTGTCCTTCTGCAAGTAACTGGCAAACTTTCTCAGATAAAGGTTTTGGAGCATACAGGACTATGACCTATGACCTTAGTGGCATGAGTATGTGACCTTGAGACCGCACCTTAGACAACTCGGCCATAGAGGGCCCTCTTTTCTTTTTTATTTAAAATATATTTAAAACAAATGTGTTCTTACGACTTGCCACAAAGAACAGCCTAAAGTAAAAGCTAAACAAGAGTTGTCAGAAGACAACAAAGCTCGCCTACGTGATAAAAATCACCACCCATGCAAAGATTGAAATTGGAGGCAAACACCAAAACTTAAACACAACTAAATGCAAAAATTTAACCCGAGTGTCTACAGATGACGCCGCCGCCGCCCGGGTCATGGCAATAGCTCTCCTGGATATTCGTCCTGGCGAGCTAAAAAGTATTTTTAAAGGGTACATAGTTTCAAGATCTACGTTGGTAAACTATTAAAGAACAGCCTAAGATGCTCAGTGTTTTTCTTACAACGTACATGTATACTTTCAATTGCAAAACTATTAAAGATGTCTCCATAGTTTGTACATTACCTGAGCCATGTTTGGTTTCTCCTGAAGCACTACCATTGGCTGGACAATGTTGTTGGTCGTTTCTGTAGATAATAATATATTAGGCCTAAAATAAAATATTGTTTGTTTGTCCGTTCCTACCTGCCCGATAATATTGCCCCTACTATAATATTTCATTGCCAAAATTATGGATAATGTCAAATGTTTCTGTTATATCTGCAGATTATGCTTGGGCAATCCAATTTCGAATCGTTTATTTAGATTGACATCAATGAATTTATAATGTTAAGAACAAACTTGTTCAATAATCACAGATTGCACTATACCAAAGCTGAGGTTTGTTTTGAAGCATTTTTTACATAAGGTAGGGTTAAATAATTGAATATTGTAAAAAATCTTGTTTGTTTCTTAAAAAATCCTACAATCATTGTAAAATATATGGTATGAAAGTTTATAAAATATATTAAAAAATCGCTCAGTTTGTTTTATGGTAAATTTGATTGAAAACCATTGTTTTTTCTCTCAAAAAAATCGAGAGAGAGAAAACATTTCCTGTTTGTCGCTAGTATTTTCAGAATTTGGCGTTTGTTGTAATTTTTGCATTAAATTTTATAAATGCATTGAATGTTGATAAATAGAATGAATATCTAGCGTCATTTTAATGCCATTGAGGGCTAACAGACGATCTGTTAACCTAACCACTGTTTCCGAGGATTCCAAAAGGTTAACCAGTACTCGAGCACACCCCATCTCCGCAAGTAACTGATAACTTTCCCACTTAAATCAGCGGTAAGAGATGAATGATAATGAGACACAATGTCGTATATCAATCATCACGGAGACTGTTGCCGGGCAGGGATTCAAACTCACAACTCTTGGATTGATAGTCTGATGTGTAACTGACTGAGCTAATCGGCTGTGTACAACGTGATACATGTCTCGATTTTGAACATTAGTTAAAATATAACTAAGGTAGAAAAATGTGATTTTGCTGCTATAAATTCATAAATCAAGATGTCAAAGAGACGGGATATGGTCATGTTTACGACATCACAGGTAAATAAATGTTATATTAACTGTAATTTACCACAGAAAAAATACATATTCGCATTTGAAATTACTTTGAACTAGTTTCATTATAATATAATATGAAATATACCACTGACTTCAAAAACTATTTAAAAGGTAGAACCGAACTAAAATCAAAATAAAGATTATCCCACTTGTCCCTTCAAGTCTATTAAATGGTAGTGAAGACTTGTGAAGTTTCATTTATACATGGCTAGCAATTTAATACTATTAATGATATCAGCTGGCAAAAATTAAAACTTAAACAAAATTTTCAAAATATATAAAAAGAGCCATTATTCTGCCAAAGATCAAAATTGAGTTATCCCACTATGCCTAAATTGAGTCCACTTAATGGTAGTGAACACACACACCGACATGTAGTGGTTACTGAGATATGAGCATGCTGAAAACCTTTAATGAAAAAAAATAACACCGATGTAGGGACACTGAAGTACAAAAGCTCACCTTTTCTTCGAAAGTCGAGCTAAAAATTACAATTATCTTTTGCAATGGTTTATAAATGTACTCACGCATTTCCCGTCATTCTGAAGAACATGCCATTTTTCAAAGTCATCCATTCTCTGTTGCCATATTTGTCTCGTACCATGTAAACATCTCCTTCAGTGAAATCACCATCACCCTCAAGTACAACATTTAGTTTCGAAATAGGAGTAGACAAATATGGTAATGGTGTCTCTTTCACACGCACCATTGCAAATTTACCAGCACAAATTCAACCTGAAATGATAATTTGCAACAGTTTTGATAAACAGGGCTTTCATTAAGTTTTAAGTAGGAGGGTTAAAGGAAAAAGTAGAGTGGGGGTCTGGGGGTCCTCCGCAAAAAAACAAAAGAAACTCAGCTGAAAATAGCCAGGTGTTCAAGTAAAAATAGCCAGGGGAAAATACCGGCCCACGGCTTCACATGACAGCCCTGTACAGATATATCTTAATTATCATTCTACCAATACAACAGCTGAGAGATAGTGATGGCATAACTAAATAATGCAAAATTTATTGTCACAAGGGACACAACTTCAATACTGTTACACAGTAGTTAATGTATTCCATCACACTCATTCTGCAATCTATCTGAGATATTGTAGTTATATATAACTACTGTGCTAATTTTAGATCCTGTCACAAATGCCAGTCCAATAGTATTACTGAGCATGTGGTTCAGTGGTAGAGCACCGAACTCAGGATTGGAGGGTCATGGTTTCGATCCTCCACTACGGTCACATGCGGTGCCTTTGTGCATGACATTTTTTCCGCATATGCTTTAAGCCTTAGTATTGGTCCTATCCATAACGACATTGAACCTGATCTATATAAGATGATGACAAATTATATACCACTGTAAATTAGATGCAATTTGATCTCCATTGAATGTCAGAAGATAGTAATTTTTTAACTAATATATTAGAAAAAAATGTTTTACACCGTTTTGTTTTTTTAGAAAGAAGATCCGCCATTGATTCAGACTTACACGTAGTAAAAGATGTTTACATCTTAGAAAGAGTCTGAATGACGTTAAGCAGTATTTAAGTGCTGTCTATTTTTAGAATGGGGATTTCGTTTCAAGTTGACCACTCCAATTTAAATACTGATTTTGTCACATTTCGGTGAATTTGATATACTAAAACTATTCAGACTCTATTCAATAATGGCAATGAGATGCTTTTTATCCATTTTAATAATTATTTTATTTTTTAAGACATTGACAGCATTTTTACTGATGTACACCCTTTAATTAGTCCATTCGCCAGTAAAAAGGATAAAGAATATCTCTGACAAGATAACACAGTCAATGAACTCTGGAATAATGTTTAATTGTAATCAATTGCTATAATTAGCGAACACAAAACATTGTCATATCGAAAGCCGGAAATAGGAACAAGGGACACAACTCCCGTAACAATATATCAATAGTACAACCAGCAGTTACTGCATACTGGCGCTGGCATTGAATTATTTTGCGGTGATTTTGAATTGGATCATTTACCTTAAATGTTATAAACAACATGACAATCTGTGATGTGTATGCAGTTGTGGATGTTGGTTCAAACATGAGCTAATCCCCCACAGCAACAAAAAGTGGACAAACCCCATAGCTTGGTCATAAATCTATTTTCTTCTTTCCTAGAATAATTACAAATTGGGAAAGCCTCCAAAGCCATGTCCCAGGCCAATCTCCATTTACAGACTTACCATTTGTTACACTCATTCACCTCAACAGGTGAATGGATTTTTATGAAACTTAGTATCCCTTGTATACCTAATACCGCTATATACCTGTATCGTGATTACCCATATAATAACAATATCCCAGACATGCCGAAGCTCCATCTTCTGTAAGCGTCAACATTTGTTTACATTTTGTACCGACAACTGTTTATTACTCAGCACACTTTTAAGTAACTTTATTACTGTTTATTATTGATGCCATTATTTACATGGTTGACAAAACGTTATACTCAAGGTATGACCAGTATAATTACAGTTTATGCAGTTATGAATATATTGTTAAAACTAGAAACAAAATCATCACTATTTTACATAATTAGAACAAAAAAAAAACAAAGCAGCTTTTACACAAATAAATGATAAACCATTTTCTTGTTTTTTTTAACATGAGCAATATCCCAATTAATACACAAATGTACAAAAAAAACGTGATCATTCATTGTTATGTTGAAACATTGTTTTAAGGGATAAACAGTGTGGTGCCCTGTTATATTTGGTGAGCAGAAATGGAAATGTAATTGTCAGTTATAGAATCTGACATTGTCAATACTACAGACAATACATTTGACGAGTATTGTTTTCAATGGTGTGGAAGCCATTTGAAATGGCAGTGATCATGTGACTGGAAAGTCACGTAAAGCTTAAAGTAGTTCGGAAGCAATGATAGAGGTGAATGTAATGAGTCAAATGTGTTAGAGAGTGGTCCCAGGCCAGTACTAGTACATATCAAAGCAAGTTGTCAAACAATTTAATATTTTTTATTTGATTGTCTGCTAGAGGGGCTAGTCTTACCCCTATAACAGCAATTAAATGATACTAGGCCAATCCCAGCCTCAGTCAATTTTATACTATTGGTCTGACCACAGTTATTGGCTGTAATAAATATACTGAAGGCCAATGGAATTCACAACAATGTTTGTCATTCATGATCAATTTGTTTCTTTATTTATGAAAGAAATACCTTCAAAAACTGGTTTAAATAATGTCGCTTTTAAGACATTGATTGTGTCCAGGCTGGTTATGTCTGGCTATTAATTATCTTCTTCTTCTTCTTCTTCTTCTTCTTCACTTCTCGAGAGTAGGGAAACTATTAAGCCCTATTTGGTTTTGTTATCCTCGTTGAAATCAAAGTTTGCTAAATGCTGGTCCAGCGGTAAATAAATAGATAAAGTGTCGAATCTACGATGATGCCAGAATTTATCTAGTTCCATTTTAAAGCGGATTACTGTCTCTGCCATGACTACATGTTCTGGTAATGAATCCCGGTTATTGATAACATGATGTATGAAGGAATTTTACCTTACCAACTTATTGTCTCTTCATTTCATCAGTTTAAATGACTGACCCCTAATTTGCTGGGTTGTAGCAAGAGTAAATAGTTCAGTGTAATCAATATTGTCAATTTTGTGTAGTATTTTGAAAATTTGTATTAAATCTCCTGTGTCTTCTATTTTCCAGAGTGGGCAAGTTCAGTCATTCTAATCTTTGTTTATAATCTAAACAACATAACTCCGGGAGGATCCGGGTAGCTCAAGCTGGACTTTTTCAAGATAATGTTACCATGGTCTAACCAGTGTTTAAATAATGTGTGACTAAATGAAACTGAATTACGTGATTTTGGTTCAAAAGTCTTATATGTAGATCATGTTAACTGTTTGTTTATCATGTCGATTTTAAATAAAAGTATTAGATATGATTTGATTAGAGTTTTTCATAGGCTGGTGCGAAATCTGATTACATTCAATTATTTACATATTTCATCACTAGAACTTATTTCTAATACAAGTAGTTTCATTAACAAATGACAAACAGATCAATGATAAAGACATTATTGATAACTCACGTGATCCATGTAGCTGTCACTAGATTTCAACCGCAACAGGGAATGAGAATCCGTTAATTGAATTGCATATGTATCGGATGACACTAAATCTCGGATAGCATACTAAAAGACGGGACTTATTTTAAAGATCCGGGAAACGGGACCTCACTAATGAAAAATATGTTTATTACACACTGAAGGCTAACAGATGAACAGATTACCTAACTACTCTTTCTATGACTGGGCTTGGTATTCAAAATCATGACCCATCGATTGATAATCATGCAGACGTGTCAGTACAATTCAACTAAGTCAGGTTTAACGGCAAAGCGATCAGATTCACTAGGTGTATTTATTAGTGGCGGGTTTTTAGCTTATGCATGGATCAAATAATATGATGATGTTACCAGTTTTCAATCACTTAAGAATTGCTGTTAAATATTTCAATGTAAAATTTGTGTTGACATTTAATTTATGATTGTATATAATGTTTAAACAACTATAAAATAATATTATTTACTTAAAAGATAAGAAATACACGCACACCGCCTTCACCCATGGTGACCCTAATAAACTTCCAACAAAAAAATGTGTCACCAGATTTCGATCATATATGACTGGATGAGGTAATGTGTCAAACTAAAATGACACGAAGCTGTAGAAGAGCTGATAAATGAATATAAATAAAACTGCATTTACCTTGAACACATGAATATTTTTAACAGATTTATTTTATAACTCTGTCAATTCACTACACAGCGCGAGGTTGTTTAATTTTTCCAATTTGTTTGACAAAATTGACATAGTAACCAATTTAACCCCAAACTTTTCTATAAAAAAAAATGGGAGGAGTCTAATTTCAAATGGTAGCACTTTCTTGCAACAATGTTGAATTGGGAGATGTTTTTCTGTAAAACATAGTAACAAAATTGTCATTATTTTTAAAAAAAGGTTGTATTTGTATGGATATGTTTTGTCTTTACAAAAATACTATTCATTCGCAATAGCTCCCTGAAACAAAGTAGTAGTAGTCCTTACAAAATTGAAATATCAAGGAAAATTTGCTAAATATTTGAATTTTGAATCCTGGTTGACCCTTGCCATGTGATTTAACCCTTTACTCCATAGATACGCGTTTTCCCACACCAATCACAGAAGGCCTTTGAAAACAGTGCAGGAGGTACGAGCAATCTGAACACTTCCTGCACTGTTTTTCCACTCTGTCAGTTAATAAACATAATTCACCCAATAATTCAAAAGCCTTCTACATTAGGTGTCCAAAGGCGCCTATATAAAAGGTTTCCAAAGGAGTTTATATGAAGTAAAAGGATAAACAGCAACACTTGCTTGGAGATGTGTGTAACCCACTTGTGAGGAGCCATGCAGTGTTTGATATCTGAGAGTAAAATAATGTGTTTGACTTTCAGTTTGTGAATTACAATGTTTAGGAAAATTAATTTTCATAATGTTTCTGTCTTTTTCATATATATTTAAAACAAATGATTATACATTGTAGTTTATGATTTATCTCAGATACATGCATGCATGTTTTTTTATTGGATGTAAATAAGTAATCATTCACACTAACCATGGTTGATCTTTGTTTTGAATCCCATAATTCATAATAGCTTCCTTTTGTAAATAACTTTAAGTTTTGTTTTTTTAGCAAATAAATGTAATTTTATTATTTATACAGTTCTTATACCACAGCCTTTAATTTAAAACACTTAGTGCTATATAGGCAGCCTTGGATTTTTGTGTATGAACCATGTACTAGGTTCAAAACACAACTTGGCATAATTTAAATCTTGGTTGGTTCAATATCCTATGCTTTTTTTCTTACATAATTAAGTAGGAACCAAACTCCTACATTTGAAAACATATTCCAGTATTTTCTGTATTGATGTTTTGATATATGACTGTTTCTTTGATTAGGAAATGAACATTCACCTAGCCAAAACTGATGTTGAGCGGTGCTTTAGCAGCCGCTCTCAAAGCTAACATGATTTTTTTCCTATACCGCAAATCTACAACCGTGTATCGTATAAATGCAAACCTGACAATCACCAATCAAATAGTTCCATCCCCTGATAAGCGTTCAAACTCACTATAAACAGTAGATTCGCCTATTTCAACGAAATCATTAATATTATAACAGACAGCGATGATTTATACTTATAAACAATTGTTTACCATATAAATTTCAAGTTTATATTCAGTGTGCTATTAATCAGCACAAAGGAATTAAAGCGCATGAATACAGACGCTCTGAACTATGGTCACGTGACCAAAAGATATTTCAGGACGCCATCTTGGATAGCAATTCAAGTCATAAATATACTTAACATATTTCATTGAATACGGGAACGAAACATTTCTAGATCTGCCAAGGAACTATTCTTGTATAGTTCCTTGCTAATGCCAATAAATAATCAATACTCGTTCTAAAAATAGAGATATGCTAATGTCGATCACGTGACTTGCGGTTTCTCCCAAATGTTTAAAAATAGACTTGTATTCCTAAAAAAATTTGAGATTGATCAAGTTATGAATAATGTCAGAGCTGTTATTTTGTTATTTATTAAATATTTCATATATTTCCAAAAATTGGAATGGTAGGTAATTTCTATTTAAACATATAAGAGTTAAAGCATTTGTGTTTCCGTAGCAAAAATATACAAACATCAAGATGTGTCTAAAAATCGGCGCCATAGCATTTTGGCTTGTGCGGTTTCGTTTACGGGGTGATATAGGGCCCTAGAAAATATAAATGTAAGAATCAATTATTAATGTCGACATACACATTTCAACTTTTCGTCTTTTAAACGAATTGTTTCACTGTTGCACTAGAGAAATCAATATAGAAAATAGTAAATGAATATACTCAAAGTAGAATTCATCGTGCTAGATTCAGAGCATTTTGATATTTTATATATGATAAAAAGCTTGTCATTTCTGAAAATATCACCAGTTGAAGATACAAATCTCATATCAATGAATTTAACTTATATCTTGAAGTTGGACATTTGCCAAATTTAAGAGTTGATATTCCTACTATAGCAAAAAATACACTTTCTAAGGCATACCATTCAGTTACATGCTCTGACTTATTCGAGAAAAGGGTCAACATTAAGCATAGAACATGTAGATTTTGTACCCTGTATAAGAATCAAAGGTAATCGGGATTATTCTACTCCAACGTGTGCAAACTGACCTGTTTGTCTAAAACAATAGCGACATTTTACATCTTACATGCTCCGCCCCCATCAGCACTGCAGTGCTTTGATAAATAGTTGCATTCTCTCTAAGTAAATAATGTACTAATCCATGGAACTTGACCCATATAATTTCACTTTATCTCTTTGATCATGACCAGAGATGTGTTATATGTAACTCAGCATGAAACTGTAAATTGGATGTACCTAATTAGCAGTTTTGTTTATTATGCATGCAATATATTTGAGTGCTGTGTTTGCTGTAGTAAATCTGGAGAAACCTTTGTTTGAATCCATAATACTGAAGAACCTGCACGTACAATAAACATTGTTGCTTAAATTAAATTCCATAATATCAATCAAATACAAGAAATTCAGAAAGTGTGTTAACTTAACTGCAACATGCAGTACCGGTATCCTCTATGGCTATGCTGGTAGTTACAGCTTATGTTGGACATGAGTATTATCAAATAGCTGATGTAAACTTGTCGGCTGCTAGTGATAAGCCCCGCCTATAATACTGTGAGTGGCAGCTACCAGCGATGGGCCTTTAAAACACTGATTTAGAAAAAAAAGGATTGTTTTTAAATTTTAAACTTTATAAATGCATCTTTATATATATCCATCTCTTTTTATGCATTTCTTATAACAAACCTTTTCAAAAACACTGACCCAAAATGAAAACTTTACCTTTTATATGTTTGAATATTTCTTTTGTTAACATACATGTTCAGAAACGAGTTATGTGTACATGGCTAGAAGGATTTAATTACAGACACTCATTACGCATTTTTTTTCTTCAAAATTCCCCAAGTATTCATGCGTTCAATCACAAAAACGTTTTCAGTCGTTACTTTGCACGTGTGCAACATCCGGTTTTTAACTTACAAATTTAACATCAACAAGTAATCAATGTTGCTAAGCAATGATAAAAAAAGACTATTTTATTCTTGCGAACCAGTACAATAGGGCCTACTACTTGATATATATATATATATATGTGAGATCTCGTGTCAGACCCGGTCGTGTACTCATCGCGCTATTACGTTGACTCACCTACGTAATCATTTTAGATTCTTACCTGCAGCCAGTATTCTTTTGTGTTACGGTGTTCATAAACTGTTTGAGACATAACCTAATGCATATCAAAGCACGTTGTCAACAGTTTGATATTTTTGTACTTTATCGTCCTCTACCCCATTATGACATTTAAATGAGACTAAACCTTGTTCCATACACTGGTCAGATTTGACAGTGCGCCACAGAGTTTAAAGACTGTAATGGGCACTACGGCATTTGCAATATAAGCGAAACCAGTAGCAATGCCATAGAACACGTATGGAGTGAATTGGGTCGGAGGGTCAGGTCCAATCAACTTGATAGCATAAACGACCTCCGATATGCACTTTTGTTGGAATAAGAACGTATTCCAAACACACACATTCCATTATCATGATCAAGCGCCGGCGTATCCGTTTTTGGAACCGGCACAGACTAACCAAGATGGCGGACTCTAAACTGTTCCAAGGTAGGTGGTTTCTTACAAGTGTGACTTTGCAATAAGCATGACGTAAATTTGCATTGTTGGTGCGATTTTGATTTAGGTTGAAAAAATACCTACACTTTTATTTTTAACCACACATGAAGTGTAACTGTTAAAATTCTGTTCTAAAATCGAAGCGGTGAAGCAATTGTTTTCTCAGCTCTCCTGAGTAGCTTCCACCATGTGTAAACTTTATATATTTTTTTCCTCGTGCAATAGTATGATATCTCTCAATCCCCAAAACCGCATTGAATTCTGTGAAGTAATAATGGAGAAATTGCTTTATTCCTGGAAAACAAAAATCGGAAAAGTCAACGACACAGTTGATGTATTTGACATACAGATTTGAGTTTAAACAAGAGAAAAGTCAACGGCATAGCACAGTTGCCCGAAATGTCAGCGGCACATACATGTTTTAATTTGCATGCATTAGAAACTTTTAGCATAAAAAATAGGATATATCCATAAAGTTGACTCGATGCCATATGTTTCGTTAATTTAACTACATTTGTGTAAACTAGCCAATATCAGGAGAAAACGACAGGTGCCTTTGAAGCTGCTAGTGATGAACAAATCCTAAGTATTAGTTAAAATATATATTGCGCGGCGATTTAACACAATAGAAAAAACGTAATAACTGTAGGGAGCGAGAATTGTTGGTTATATTTTGTTAACTCGTCACATAATCAACGTGCTAACTTATGAAGCATTCAATCTAAGTTTCGACCACAACTAATTATGATAAAGACATAATATTCTGAACGTTTCCTTACGGAATCTAGTCACCAACTTATATGTGCCTTTTATGAGTCCTATATGGGACATATATGAGATTTATAAGGCACATATAAGTGCCATGAAATCCTGACTATGTGATTTATATGTATAAGGCCACTATATGTCTAACTCATCTCCACATATATGTCCCTTATATGACAGTTGTATGGGAATTGGGCACATGTAAGTCCAGTATAAGGCAGTTATAAGTTCAGACAATATTGTCTATAAGGTCCATACATACTGGCCACAGCTGGTAACATGATACTGTGAGCCCATGATTATGCTGATATGATGGCTATTTCAAATTTGTGGAAGAGTTACACAAAAAGGAAAAGAGGAAACATGTTTTATATCTTATATTATGCTGGATTATAAGAGATAAATAGTTTAAACATTTATATTGCAAGTATAATTTTGTTTGATTTGATTTGATTACAATATTTAAGAATTAAATGGAAACTATGGTTGTACTATATACATTACTATCTTTCTTTTTCTTGATTTATGAGAATGTTTTGATGTTAATTGGTAACTGTTTCTTTTACATGGATACTTACTGTAAATGTTTACAAAAGCAATTTTACTCAAGGATCAAAGGGGACTTGATAAATCATCCACAAATATCAAGCTAACAATTAAAATATTTCAATAACAATAATTTTATTGGAATTTACTTGCTTAAATCAAAGCACATCAATATAGATATGTAAATACCTTGATGATGAAATAAAATACATATCTTATGAATGTAAGAAAATCCAGTGTTTGTATTATATTTGTGGTGGTCCCACTGTACAGCGGAAAGTCAAAGTGATCATGTTTTAAAATTTTGAAAAAATCCTAATATACTTCCTTTAACCCTTTACTCCATAGATACGCGCTTTCCCTGCACCAATCACAGAAGGCCTTTGAAAACAGTGAATGAAGAGTTCAGATTGCTTGTAACGAGCTGTTTTCCACTATGTCAGTTAATATAAACATAACTCACCCTATAATTCAAAAGCCTTCTATATTAGAGGTGTCCAAAGTTGTCTATGTTAGAGGTGTCCAAAGTTGACTATATAATAGAGGTGTCCAAAGTTGTCTATATTAGAGGTGTCCAAAGGCGTCTATATGAAGTAAAGGGTTAAAATTGTAACTTGGTACTTTCAATATTATTTTTAAGGGTGGAAATTCTTTTTTAAAAGATGTCAAATGAAATTATAAAATTAGTTTTAAATAGTAACATGTGCGTTATTGAACTGGTTGTTCTATAAATATCTACAACTGCTATGTTTACGATATACTTCACCTAATTTGGTTATACTTTTGAGCAATTGACACACAAGACCGTCTGGTGGAAACAAAGAAATACTCAAATGTGAAGAAAATAAACAATAATTTATTAGTTGTATATGTAAATCATAATATTTTCATAATTTATTTACAGAAATTTCATGAAGAAACAAAGTTAATGTCCAAATCTCTCCTTATTTTTTTAAGTATAAATCCCACATAAAACCAAGTTCTTAAATATCATAATCTATAGGATCTTTATTTCCTCAATCAATAAAGAGATAATACAAAATATATAAAAGTGACAAAAGAGCAATATTTGAACAGGCCCGGTTAGCTCAGTCAGTAGCACATCTGATTTCAATCCAGGGGTCATGAGTTTGAATTCCCGCCCAGCCATTCTACATGACGATCGATGTATGGAACTGCATCTCACAGTCATTCATCTCTCACAGCCGATTCAAATAAAAAATTATGAGTTACTTGTGGAGATGGGTGTGCTCGAGTACTGGTTAAACCTTCCAGGATCCCAGGAAAGAGTAGTTAGGCTAACTGATTGTCTGTTAGCCCTCAAATTGAGTCAATGGCATAAAAATGATGCAAAACATTCAAATAAACATAGTAAATCTATTTGAAATAATCTAAGCACAATAGCAGCATGGTATAATTATAGTTACATTAGGCCATTATAAATTCTCATCCCATTTTTTCTTATAAAAGGGTAGGGGGATTTTTTTTGTTTATTATTATTTTCTTTTTTTTTTAATGAAAATTAGGGGTGGGTGGGGATGATAATCTAGCAATTAATTTATTATGGCCTTAACTAAATTAATAAATGTAAATTTCATAAACAAGAACTTGGCCGTGTCTTTTGAATGCTATGTTTTCTGTTGGTTATATATTATTTCATTTTTAAGCAATGTTTTATATACTAAATATTTAAAGTACACTAAACGCCTTTTTTGAATACTGAATATATTTTTATCACAATTCTGATCACTTTTATCAGTTCATATATGTCAACCACAAAGAATATGTTAATTTATGTTTAAAGTGATGAAATTATTGAAATAAAATTGTAATAAAGGTATACTCGGGTCCTCTTATAATGCGGTTGTCGGATCCACGATATACGCGGAACCGCGCTATAAATATCTAAAGGTGCACTGTGCTACAGTATTTCGCAATACTACGAGAGTTCCAGTCGAAGTACCGTAAACATACACAAGACAATGTGTGATAAATATGAGACCATTGTTTGTCAGCATAAATCAATTAAAAGCGATGTTGTTTACAACAATAATAAGGTGTTATCATGTCAGTTTGAATTATTAAGGTGTAATTGATGCACAAATACATGGTCACAGTTTGGAAAAACATAACAACTGCAAACACTTAGCGATTTAGTTGATGTTTCCGATCAATTCATCAATTATCATACCGGTTTTTTTATAAATCTAGTTGAAAATATCAATTTGAAATTTGGGAGCCATAGAAAAACCACATTATAAAAAGTTTTGCATTAAATCAGACCACGTTTTAACGGGACCCAAGTGTACAAAAGTTTATTATTCACGGCATATCTAGATTTGATACAATACCCATGCTTGCGTTGTTGAACCAAGTAAGAAATTAGAAAGTCAACACTATATTTAATTCACATATAAGACAAGGACTAGTCAAATAGTCACATACTGGTAGAGATGATTATTTACATATATTATTGTTGTTCAGATATTAGTTTTTAATGCTAAGCACATCCAATCAAGATATCCTTATTGATTCACATATAAGACAAGGACTAGTCAAATAGTCACATACTGGTAGAGATGAATATTTACATATATTATTGTTGTTCAGATATTAGTTTTTAATGCTTAGCACATCCAATCAAGATATCCTTATTGATTCACATATAAGACAAGGACTAGTCAAATAGTCACATACTGGTAGAGATGATTATTTACATATATTATTGTTGTTCAGATATTAGTTTTTAATGCTTAGCACATCCAATCAAGATATCCTTATTGATTCACATATAAGACAAGGACTAGTCAAATAGTCACATACTGGTAGAGATGATTATTTACATATATTATTGTTGTTCAGATATTAGTTTTTAATGCTAAGCACATCCAATCAAGATATCCTTATTGATTCACATAAAAGACAAGGACTAGTCAAATAGTCACATACTGGTAGAGATGATTATTTACATATATTATTGTTGTTCAGATATTAGTTTTTAATGCTAAGCACATCCAATCAAGATATCCTTATTGATTCACATATAAGACAAGGACTAGTCAAATAGTCACATACTGGTAGAGATGATTATTTACATATTATTGTTATTCAGATATTAGTTTTTAATGCTAAGCACATCCAATCAAGATATCCTTATTGATTCACATATAAGACAAGGACTAGTCAAATAGTCACATACTGGTAGAGATGATTATTTACATATATTATTGTTGTTCAGATATTAGTTTTTAATGCTAAGCACATCCAAACAAGATATCCTTATTGATTCACATATAAGACAAGGACTAGTCAAATAGTCACATACTGGTAGAGATGATTATTTACATATATTATTGTTGTTCAGATATTAGTTTTTAATGCTAAGCACATCCAATCAAGATATCCTTATTGATTCACATAAAAGACAAGGACTAGTCAAATAGTCACATACTGGTAGAGATGATTATTTACATATATTATTGTTGTTCAGATATTAGTTTTTAATGCTAAGCACATCCAATCAAGATATCCTTATTGATTCACATATAAGACAAGGACTAGTCAAATAGTCACATACTGGTAGAGATGATTATTTACATATTATTGTTATTCAGACATTAGTTTTTAATGCTAAGCACATCCAATCAAGATATCCTTATTGATTCACATAAAAGACAAGGAATAGTAAAAGAGTCAAATACTGGTAGAGATGAATATTTACATATATTATTGTTGTTCAGATATTAGTTTTTAATGCTAAACACATTCAATCAAGATATCCTTAATTCAAACTGAACATTAAGACAACTAAGATCGTATATGTTGTTTTATGAAAGTTGATAATAAGAAAATTAATTTTGAATTGGGTTAAATGCCATTTCCAACACATTTCAGATTATATATGGCATATCCAGTTTTACTGGTGGAGGAAGACCTCAGAATGATTCTGTGTAAAACCACCGTCCTTCCACAAGTAACTGGCAAACTTTCCCACATAAAGTTTTTGGAGCGAGTGGGACTGGAACCTACAACCTTAGTGGTGAGAGTTATGGATCGAACAAGAAATCGTTTATTAAGAAATTCCAGTAGGCAATAAGACCTATGAGGATACAACATGATACAATTTATATAACAAAGAGTGCAATAAGAACGATGAAAATGTGTACAAATAAATAAAACACCCATATGCATTGACACACATGCACACAAACACACACCCATAAACATACACTCACACAACATCAATGTTTTCGTCATTTCAATATCATATAATCAGAACAATATTTGATAATAATAATATTATTTGTGCGAAAAAGGTGACATGTAATATTTCAATCATAATTTAGTTTTTCAAAAATATTTCCAAACAAATAAACTTAATACAATTTATTGAATAAAGATGCATTTGTATTTGATATTCCTGAATAGTTCATTTTTTCTAATCTCTAAACAAAAACACCAATACATTTATTTTTATTGTTCTTTTTAACTTGCATTAGTGCAAAAATATTCACAATATATTGGAATATCGTTAAATATTCACTATATACTGCAGTATCATTAAATATTCACTATATACTGCAGTATCATTAAATATTCACTATACACTGGAGTATCGTTAAATATTCACTATACACCAGAATATCGTTAAATATTCACTATATACTGCAGTATCATTAAATATTCACTATATACTATACACTGGAGTATCGTTAAATATTCACTTTACACCAGAATATCGTTAAATATTCACAATATATAGGAATATCATAAAATATTCACTATACACTGGAATATCATTAAATATTCACTATACGCTGGAATATCATTAAATATTCACTATACGCTGGAATATCATTAAATATTCACTATACGCTGGAATATCATTAAATATTAACCACAACATCCCGATACATATTCCTTTTACTAAGAAGATACCTTAATGAGTATTACATGATAAAGTCTCTAAACGGATGCGTTTCATAAAACATTAATTTTAAACGTCGATCCAAATTTGAACATTCAACAAAGACATTTTCAAATTGACTTATGGCGATATTTATCGCGCATTTCTGGATCTTTGAAGTCTCAAACAGGTAGATTTTTACACAATACTACAGCTCGGTGCCATAGAGCTTACATATACATGTATACCTTATGTATTGATTGATCGACGCAACATAGCTCTATATCTATTTATAATTATGCAGTTAGAACAGTGTTGCACTGAACCCTGATTTAAAATTCTCGGTTACAGTACATTTATTTGACCAATTAACGGTTACTCTTATCAATTTATACCAACCTTACTAAAATGTACTGAATTTTATATAGATGAAAACATGACATATGGAATGAGAATCACCAAGACATTGAATGTCACACAATGTCCTCTACTTGTTAGTGTTACCAATATCATAAATGTATCAATTACCACATGTGCTGGTTTCAACACAGTCTTCTCCTTTAACACATAAATGTTTTCAGTTTTGACTCAATTTTTTGTCTGCAAATGGGACACAACTCTAAAGATGGTTTAGAACAATGCTCGCAGCACACAAAATGTCCGCACGGCATAAACGTCATATCTATCTGCCTCTCCATGCAGATCTTGCAGCTTATCATATCTCGATATTTTTCAACCTCATTTTTATATGAATTTTCATCTGTAAGTAGAAAACAAACAAGTAGGAAACAAACATGCACAAAACTAACAACAATGACAACATTTTAAATCAAGCATTTTTTAAAGTGTCATATGAATATAAAGTGGAGCACATTATTCTGTGGTAAAGCATCGAACTGAGGAACTGAGGTCCGTCGGTTTGATCCTCCCCTGCGGCTATGTATCATGTCCTTGAGCAAGATACTTTTACTGCATACGCTTTGTACTGGTTCTACCCAGGAAGATTTCAAGTGTGATTTGTGTAAGTGTAATAACTTGTTTCGCAATCGAAGTAAAATAATTAAGTTAAAACTATATGTAAACATGTTTCTTTGAAAATATATTTTATAAGAAAGTTTTGTAACTTGTTTTTATAAATATTTATTTATAGATCATATAATAATAGCTAATAAAAGATCTCTTAGAAGCAGAGAACTCAACTAAAAGAAGAAAATAGCAGACACTATCATTAAGAAAGTCTGCTAAGGGTAATGAAACATGCAGTACCCCAAAGCCCTCTACAATCGACTCACGCTGTATTCTATTACAGCAACACTGGATGAACTCTACGATTACAAGCAATAAGAAATAATATTAACATTTTTACTGCAATCAGCCTAAATTAATATGTACATTAACTGCATTTCATTTCCCAATGAAAAACATTTGCAGCAGGGCGAACTAAAAAGGACCAGTTTACATTTCATTGGTTGCTTGATTTTGTTTTTCTGGTCAGTTGCCATACAAATGCATGCACTTATTCAGTATGTTGATAACGCCGCCATTACATTCATGACATTGGCTTTGCGATTTAATGTGTATAATTTGCTTTTTAAATATCAAAATGGCAAAAATAAATTAAAAGATTTATCTAAATTAGTTCGAAAATATAATGTAAATATGAGAATTAAAAGTCAGACTTTGAGTTTTGGGTGATGAAAAACATTAGTTTAATGTTGATCAGAAGCCATTCTGGCTTCATGAATATTAAACTGGCCTAATGTTTTTCATCACGCGATGAAAACTAAACATTGGACTTTTAATACTCAAATAACAGCACTGAATCAGTTAAAATAAGTGAAGACCAAAAGAAAATGCAGGTACTACAGTGCACACAACCTAATATGGTTCACGGACAGACAATTTATGGATACCGGGGATTAGAATTGCTCACCACAGATTGTTGAGCTTCTTATGAGCTTAAATAAGCTAGATGGATGAGAGATAAGCTAATCAGAACACTTCCGCCAATGGCTAATCTTAGTTCTGAAAGTAATCTCTTGAGCATGATACTAGTTTTGTTTCATAAACAGTATTATTTTCTCCTACGGAAAAAAAGACACAACAATTAACAATGTTCAGGTTTGCCCAGATTCTTAGACCGTTCTTAAAAAAAAACAACATTTTTTTGCCGTGCTCCTACCTCCTTACTAAAATTGCAGCGACCCAAACTTTTTATTGACTTTCAAAGCGTTGAAATTTTTATGTTGTGATTTCTGTCCATTTTTGTTTAAAATGACTACCGGTATGTAAAATCAAAATCTGGCAAATAAATAAATTAGCTACCTACCTACCCACATTAAAAATACTGGGTCGGAGCACAGCAAACAAACATTGTTTTAATGATTGCCTTACCTGATGAAAATCACCAGGTATTACATGTGCAGCCAAGCACGTTAAATACCATTTCCTACATATACATGTAATGTTATAAAATTAAGTTTCATAACAAGTATATACCTTTGAGCAATGACTGATTTTGTTCCTTAATGTTATTTGCATATGTTGGTGTGCAGGAGACGCGTGCATTTGAAGGTTCCAGCAATGCTATATCTCTAACAATAGAAACATGATCTTCACTTGCTGCACATGAAGTAGACGCAATAGGAGTTTTCGTATCTGCCACTGGAATCTTCTTTTCAAGTCTTTGACAATGATCTTTAGGAAGGTCTGGGTATTTCCTCTTTTGTCCTTGAGACATATGACCTTTAAAAATTAAAATAATAGTGTCAACAAAGCAGTTCACTCTAACAGTTTTCTTCCATACCTTTCTGAACAAGATAGCCACAATGACCCTAAATGGTTCACATCTGGCATAAGACACTGTGCAAACATGAACTATTTTTTTATAATCAAAGGGTGACAACTAAGACATGTTTTTTTAACAAATAAGGCCTGTTCAATAACATAGTATCTGATATCAAGTAACTGCTCATGTGATGAAAATCACCAGGTATTACATGTGCAGCCAAGCACGTTAAACACCATTTCCTACATATACATGTATATGTTATAAAGTTAAGTTTCATAACAAGTATATACCTTTGAGTAATGACTGATTTTGTTCCTTAATGTTTTTTGCATATGTTGGTGTGCAGGAGACGCGTGCATTTGAAGGTTCCAGCAATGCTATATCTCTAACAATAGAAACATGATCTTCACTTGCTGCACATGAAGTAGACGCAATAGGAGTTTTCGAATCTGCCACTGGAATCTTCTTTTCAAGTCTTTGACAATGATCTTTAGGAAGGTCTGGGTATTTCCTCTTTTGTCCTCGAGACATATGACCTTTAAAAATTAAAATAATAGTGTCAACAAAGCAGTTCACTCTAACAGTTTTCTTCCATACCTTTCTGAACAAGACAGCCACAATGGCCCTTAGTGGTTCACATCTGGCATAAGACACTGTGCAAACATGAACTATTTTTTTATAATCAAAGGGTGACAACTAAGACATGTTTTTTTAACAAATTAGGCCTGTTCAATAACATAGTATCTGATATCAAGTAACTGCTCATGTGATGAAAATCACCAGGTATTACATGTGCAGCCAAGCACGTTAAATACCATTTCCTACATATACATGTACGTTATAAATTTAAGTTTCATAACAAGTATATACCTTTGAGTAATGACTGATTTTGTTCCTTAATGTTTTTTGCATATGTTGGTGTGCAGGAGACGCGTGCATTTGAAGGTTCCAGCAACGCTATATCTCTAACAATAGAAACATGATCTTCACTTGCTGCACATGAAGTAGACGCAATAGGAGTTTTCGTATCTGCCACTGGAATCTTCTTTTCAAGTCTTTGACAATGATCTTTAGGAAGGTCTGGGTATTTCCTCTTTTGTCCTTGAGACATATGACCTTTAAAAATTAAAATAATAGTGTCAACAAAGCAGTTCACTCTAACAGTTTTCTTCCATACCTTTCTGAACAAGACAGCCACAATAGCCCTTAGTGGTTCACATCTGGCATAAGACACTGTGCAAACATGAACTATTTTTTTATAATCAAAGGGTGACAACTAAGACATGTTTTTTTAACAAATTAGGCCTGTTCAATAACATAGTATCTGATATCAAGTAACTGCTCATGTGATGAAAATCACCAGGTATTACATGTGCAGCCAAGCACGTTAAATACCATTTCCTACATATACATGTACGTTATAAATTTAAGTTTCATAACAAGTATATACCTTTGAGTAATGACTGATTTTGTTCCTTAATGTTTTTTGCATATGTTGGTGTGCAGGAGACGCGTGCATTTGAAGGTTCCAGCAACTCTATATCTCTAACAACAGAAACATGATCTTCACTTGCTGCACATGAAGTAGACGCAATAGGAGTTTTCGTATCTGCCACTGGAATCTTCTTTTTAAGTCTTTGACAATGATCTTTAGGAAGGTCTGGGTATTTCCTCTTTTGTTCTTGAGACATATGACCTTTAAAAATTAAAATAATAGTGTCAACAAAGCAGTTCACTCTAACAGTTTTCTTCCATACCTTTCTGAACAAGATAGCCACAATGGCCCTAAGTGGTTCACATCTGGCATAAGACACTGTGCAAACATGAACTATTTTTTTATAATCAAAGGGTGACAACTAAGACATGTTTTTTTAACAAATTAGGCCTGTTCAATAACATAGTATCTGATATCAAGTAACTGCTCATGTGATGAAAATCACCAGGTATTACATGTGCAGCCAAGCACGTTAAATACCATTTCCTACATATACATGTATGTTATAAATTTAAGTTTCATAACAAGTATATACCTTTGAGCAATGACTGATTTTGTTCCTTAATGTTATTTGCATATGTTGGTGTGCAGGAGACGCGTGCATTTGAAGGTTCCAGCAATGCTATATCTCTAACAATAGAAACATGATCTTCACTTGCTGCACATGAAGTAGACGCAATAGGAGTTTTCGTATCTGCCACTGGAATCTTCTTTTCAAGTCTTTGACAATGATCTTGAGGAAGGTCTGGGTATTTCCTCTTTTGTCCTCGAGACATATGACCTTTAAAAATTAAAATAATAGTGTCAACAAAGCAGTTCACTCTAACAGTTTTCTTCCATAGCTTTCTGAACAAGATAGCCACAATGGTCCTAAGTGGTCCACATCTGGCATAAGACACTGTGCAAACATGAACTATTTTTTTATAATCAAAGGGTGACAACTAAGACATGTTTTTTTAACAAATAAGGCCTGTTCAATAACATAGTATCTGATATCAAGTAACTGCGCATGTGATGAAAATCACCAGGTATTACATGTGCAGCCAAGCACGTTAAATACCATTTCCTACATATACATGTAATGTTATAAAATTAAGTTTCATAACAAGTATATACCTTTGAGTAATGACTGATTTTGTTCCTTAATGTTATTTGCATATGTTGGTGTGCAGGAGAGGCGTGCATTTGAAGGTTCCAGCAATGCTATATCTCTAACAATAGAAACATGATCTTCACTTGCTGCACATGAAGTAGACGCAATAGGAGTTTTCGTATCTGCCACTGGAATCTTCTTTTCAAGTCTCTGACAATGATCTTTAGGAAGGTCTGGGTATTTCCTCTTTTGTACTTTAAAAAAATCTGTAACAATAGAAACATGATCTTCACTTGCTGCACATGAAGTAGACGCAATAGGAGTTTTCGTATCTGCCACTGGAATCTTCTTTTTAAGTCTTTTACAATGATCTTTAGGAAGGTCTGGGTATTTCCTCTTTTGTTCTTGAGACATATGACCTTTAAAAATTAAAATAATAGTGTCAACAAAGCAGTTCACTCTAACAGTTTTCTTCCATAGCTTTCTGAACAAGATAGCCACAATGGCCCTATGTGATTCACATCTGGCATAAGACACTGTACAAACATGAACTATTTTTTTATAATCAAAAGGTGACAACTAAGACATGTTTTCTTGACAAATTAGGCCTGTTCAATAACATAGTATCTGATATCAAGTAACTGCTCTGCATGTCTGATGATGATCAAATGATGAATACTAAATCACTCGTTTACAACAAAGAGTGAACATGAGGTCAACAGGTTAGAGAACCAGAAGTCGGACAATAAGAGCAATAGAATTTTTTTTGAAACTTGTTTCAAGTCAATCCCTAAATAATAGAGAAGTGGACAATGATATGAAGCCTGCCTAAAAAATGTCAATGTACAGAGCAGTTAGTGGCAACTAAAATAAGAACATTTTAAACTAATATTCTAATTATAAAAAGGGAGATAAGTCTTACAATATACAAATAAAGGTCATGACACTAGTACCTATGATTTTTTTCTTCAGTGAATAATCCATCTATAAATTTTCACTAGTAATTAAATCCTGATAGTATTTTCTGAGATAAGAACTTTAATAAACCATTTCTAAGTATAAAAGGTGAAATTATCAAATTCTGTTTAAGACAAGAGTTATCCCACGTGTGCTGTTAAGGGTATAGAACACACATGTGAAGTTCCATTATATGTGAGTAGTAATGTCTGAGAAAATAACTTGTTTGGACATTTAACCAGATTTTCCAAGTTAAAAAAGGGGGCTATAATTCTACCTTAAACTAAACCAAGGTTATCCCACATGTCCCCTTAAATCTCATTAATTGTAACCAATACATGTGTGAAGTGTCATCATTGCTAGTAGTTATTGAGATATAATAAACATGCTATAAAACTTAAACCAGATGTTCTAAGTATTGAACTAGCCATAATTCTGCCCCCCCCCCCCCCTTCCCACCCTTGGCGCCTTGTTTCACCTTAATGGTAGTGAACAGACACATGAAGGTTTATTGATGTATTGGTTAATGAGATATATGAGGGGTGTTTTGTGTATTTGCCTTGTAACCGTTAAAAACTAACTAAATCACTAATGTATTCATTTCATACCCCAATATATGTAATACCATTGTGTAGGTATTGAATAGAGCTATCCAGGCATATAAATATCGATGTAAAATTTCTCGTAAATTTTGAGCAACTTATGAAAACACAACACATTTTGAACACCCCTTGTATTAGCATGCCTTAAAAATTTAACCAAACGAAAAATGTGCCTGTCGATGTGAATGCTCTTGCTGTGGCTATAGCCATAACCAGTTGAGAAGTTTAGGAGTAGTGTTGGCAAGAAAATGTAAATTTCATGCATGTATCCCCTACTATGCACATAACTAAATATTTATGAATAAATTTATTAATAAAGCTATGAACTTACAGTTACATGTGAAAAACAAAGTATACATGACTCTCACTGTGAATTTTGTCCATTACTTTTGGCACAAGTGCATTTCTCATGAACATTCAATAAATACCAGAAATTTCCGCAGAATTAATTGACCCACCTATAATGTTTGATTACAAAGTATGCTGAAAGTCTTACTATTGATGTATGGCCAAAGCTAGACAAATAATATCAAATAGACATACAATGATATCATATCAGCATAATTATTTTATTTGTATAATAATTTTTTACAAAAGAGATCATGAGCATAGAACTAAAATGTTGACCGTTAACATCAGAGGTCCTGAGTTTGATCCCAGAGTATTCCTGGCCTCTCAAAAACAACACTCATCACTGGTTCTACCCACGAAACAGAGTCGTCCTGGCCTCTTAAAAACAACTATCATTACTGGTTCTACCTACAAAACAGAGTCGTCATGGCCTCTCAAAAACAACACTAATTACTGGTTCTATCCACGAAACAGAGTCGTCCTGGCCTCTCCAAAACAACACTCATTACTGGTTCTACCCGAGAAACAGAGTCGTCCTGGCCTCTCAGAAACAATACTCATTACTGGTTCTACCCACGAAACAGAGTCGTCCAGGCCTCTCAAAAACAACACTCATCACTGGTTCTACCCACGAAACAGAGTCGTCCTGGCCTCTCAAAAACAATACTCATTACTGGTTCTACCCAAGAAACAGAGTCGTCCTGGCCTCTCAAAACAACATTCATTACTGGTTCTACCCACGAAACAGTTTTGTCCTGGACTCTCAAAAACAACACTCATTACTGGTTCTACCCGAAAAACAGAGTCGTCCTGGCTTCTCAAAACAACATTCATTACTGGTTCTACCCACGAAACAGTGTTGTCCTGGATTCTCAAAAAGAACACTCATTACTGGTTCTACCCGAGAAACAAAGTCGTCCTGGCCTCTCAAAAACAACACTCATTACTGGTTCTACCCACGAAACAGTCGTCCTGGCCTCTCAAAACAACACTCACTACTGGTTCTACCCACGAAACAGAGTCATCCTGGCCTCTCAAAAACAACACTCATGACCGGTTCTACCCACGAAACAGAGTCGTCCTGGCCTTTCAAAAACAACACTCATCACTGGTTCTACCCACGAAACAGAGTAGTCCTGGCCTCTCAAAAACAACACTCATTACTGGTTCTACCAAAGAAACAGAGTCGTCCTGGCCTCTCAAAAACAACACTCATTACTGGTTCTACCCAAGAAACAGAGTCGTCAAATCCTCTGAAAAACAACACTCATTTCTGGTTCTACCCACGAAACAGAGTCGTCCTGGCCTTTCAAAAACAACACTCATTACTGGTTCTACCCGAGAAACAGAGTCTTCCTGGCCTCTCAAAAACAACACTCATTACTGGTCTACCCGAGAAACAGAGTCGTCCTGGCCTCTCAAAAACAGCACTAATTACTGTTTCTACCCAAGAAACAGAGTCGTCAAATCCTCTGAAAAACAACACTCATTACTAGTTCTACCCACGAAACAGAGTCGTCCTGGCATCTAAAAAACAACACTCATTACTGGTTCTACCCGAGAAACAGAGTCGTCCTGGCCTCTCAAAAACAACACTCATTACTGGTTCTACCCGAGAAACACAGTCGTCCTGGCCTCTCAAAAACAACACTAATTACTGGTTCTACCCACGAAACAGAGTCGTCCTGGCCTCTCAAAAACAACACTCATCACTGGTTCTACCCAAGAAACAGAGTCGTCCAGGCCTCTCAAAAGAAACACTCATTACTGGTTCTACCCATGAAACAGAATAGTCCTGGCCTCTCAAAAACAACACTCATCACTGGTTCTACCCACGAAACAGTCGTCCAGGCCTCTCAAAAACAATACTCATTACTGGTTCTATCCACAAAACAGAGTAGTCCTGGATTCTCAAAAAGAACACTCATTACTGGTTCTACCCACGAAACAGAGTCGCCCTGGCCCCTCAAAAACAACACTCATTACTGGTTCTACCCACGAAACAGTCGTCCTGGCCTCTCAAAACAACACTCATTACTGGTTCTAGCCACAAAGCAGAGTAGTCATGGCCTCTGAAAAATAACACTCATTACTGGTTCTACCCACGAAACAGAGTCATCCTGGCCTCTCAAAAACAACACTCATTACCGGTTCTACCCACGAAACAGAGTCGTCCTGGCCTTTCAAAAACAACACTCATCACTGGTTCTACCCGAGAAACAGAGTCGTCCTGGCCTCTCAAAAACAACACTAATTACTGGTTCAACCAAAGAAACAGAGTCGTCCTGGCCTCTCAAAAACAACACTCATTACTGGTTCTACCCAAGAAAAAGAGTCGTCAAATCCTCTGAAAAAAACATTCATTTCTGGTTCTACCCACGAAACAGAGTCGTCCTGGCCTCTCAAAAACAACACTCATTACTGGTTCTACCCGAGAAACAGAGTCGTCCTGGCCTCTCAAAAACAACACTCATTACTGGTTCTACCCGAGAAACAGAGTCATCCTGGCCTCTCAAAAACAACACTAATTACTGTTTCTACCCAAGAAACAGAGTCGTCAAATCCTCTGAAAAACAACACTCATTACCGGTTCTACCCACGAAACAGAGTCGTCCTGGCCTCTCAAAAACAACACTCATTACTGGTTCTACCCGAGAAACAGAGTCGTCCTGGCCTCTCAAAAAAACATTCATCATTGGTTCTACCCAAGAAACAGAGTCGTCCTGGCCTCTCAAAAACAACACTCATCACTGGTTCTACCCAAGAAACAGAGTCGTCCTGGCCTCTCAAAAACAACACTCATCACTGGTTCTACCCAAGAAACAGAGTCGTCCTGGCCTCTCAAAAACAACACTCATTACTGGTTCTACCCGAGAAACAGAGTCGTCCTGGCCTCTCAAAAAAACATTAATCATTGGTTCTACCCAAGAAACAGAGTCGTCCTGGCCTCTCAAAACAACACTCATTACTGGTTCTACCCGAGAAACAGAGTCGTCCTGGCCTCTCAAAACAACACTCATCACTGGTTCTACCCAAGAAACAGAGTCGTCCTGGCCTCTCAAAAACAACACTCATCACTGGTTCTACCCAAGAAACAGAGTCGTCCTGGCCTCTCAAAAACAACACTCATCACTGGTTCTACCCAAGAAACAGAGTCGTCCTGGCCTCTCAAAAACAACACTCATCACTGGTTCTACCCAAGAAACAGAGTCGTCCTGGCCTCTCAAAAACAACACTCATTACTGGTTCTACCCAAGAAACAGAGTCGTCCTGGCCTCTCAAAAACAACACTCATCATTGGTTCTACCCAAGAAACAGAGTCGTCCTGGCCTCTCAAAAACAACACTCATCACTGGTTCTACCCAAGAAACAGAGTCGTCCTGGCCTCTCAAAAACAACACTCATCACTGGTTCTACCCAAGAAACAGAGTCGTCCTGGCCTCTCAAAAACAACACTCATCACTGGTTCTACCCAAGAAACAGAGTCGTCCTGGCCTCTCAAAAACAACACTCATTACTGGTTCTACCCGAGAAACAGAGTCGTCCTGGCCTCTCAAAAAAACATTCATCATTGGTTCTACCCAAGAAACAGAGTCGTCCTGGCCTCTCAAAAACAACACTCATCACTGGTTCTACCCAAGAAACAGAGTCGTCCAGGCCTCTCAAAAACAACACTCATTACTGGTTCTACCCACGAAACAGAGTAGTCCTGGCCTCTCAAAAACAATAGTCATTACTGGTTCTACCCACAAAACAGAGTCGTCCTGGCCTCTCAAAACCAACAATCATTACTGGTTCTACCCATGAAACAGAGTCGTCCTGGCCTCTCAAAAAACAACACTCATTACTGGTTCTACCCACGAAACAGAGTCGTCCTGGCCTCTCAAAAACAACACTCATCACTGGTTCTACCCGAGAAACAGAGTCGTCCTGGCCTCTCAAAAACAACAATCATTACTGGTTCTACCCGAGAAACAGAGTCGTCCTGGCCTCTCAAAAATAACACTCATTACTGGTTCTACCCAAGAAACAGAGTCGTCCTGGCCTCTCAAAAACAACACTCATTACTGGTTCTACCCGAGAAACAGAGTCGTCCTGGCCTCTCAAAAACAACAATCATTACTGGTTCTACCCGAGAAACAAAGTCGTCCTGGCCTCTCAAAACCAACACTCATTACTGGTTCTACCCGAGAAACAGTCGTCCTGGCCTCTCAAAAACAACAATAATTACTGGTTCTACCCAAGAAACAGAGTCGTCAAATCCTCTGAAAAACAACACTCATTACTGGTTCTACCCACGAAACAGAGTCATCCTGGCCTTTAAAAAAAAAACACTCATCACTAGTTCTACCCACGAAACAGAGTCATCCTGGCCTCTCAAAAACAATACTAATTACTGGTTCTACCCACGAAACAGAGTAGTCCTGGCCTCTCAAAAACAATAGTCATTACTGGTTCTACCCACAAAACAGAGTCGTCCTGGCCTCTCAAAACCAACAATCATTACTGGTTCTACCCATGAAACAGAGTCGTCCTGGCCTCTCAAAAAACAACACTCATTACTGGTTCTACCCACGAAACAGAGTCGTCCTGGCCTCTCAAAAACAACACTCATCACTGGTTCTACCCGAGAAACAGAGTCGTCCTGGCCTCTCAAAAACAACAATCATTACTGGTTCTACCCGAGAAACAGAGTCGTCCTGGCCTCTCAAAAATAACACTCATTACTGGTTCTACCCAAGAAACAGAGTCGTCCTGGCCTCTCAAAAACAACACTCATTACTGGTTCTACCCGAGAAACAGAGTCGTCCTGGCCTCTCAAAAACAACAATCATTACTGGTTCTACCCGAGAAACAAAGTCGTCCTGGCCTCTCAAAACCAACACTCATTACTGGTTCTACCCGAGAAACAGTCGTCCTGGCCTCTCAAAAACAACAATAATTACTGGTTCTACCCAAGAAACAGAGTCGTCAAATCCTCTGAAAAACAACACTCATTACTGGTTCTACCCACGAAACAGAGTCATCCTGTCCTCTCAAAAATAACACTCATTACTGGTTCTACCCAAGAAACAGAGTCGTCCTGGCCTCTCAAAAACAACACTCATTACTGGTTCTACCCGAGAAACAGAGTCGTCCTGGCCTCTCAAAAACAACAATCATTACTGGTTCTACCCACGAAACAAAGTCGTCCTGGCCTCTCAAAACCAACACTCATTACTGGTTCTACCCGAGAAACAGTCGTCCTGGCCTCTCAAAAACAACAATAATTACTGGTTCTACCCAAGAAACAGAGTCGTCAAATCCTCTGAAAAACAACACTCATTACTGGTTCTACCCACGAAACAGAGTCGTCCTGGCCTCTCAAAAACAATACTAATTACTGGTTCTACCCACGAAACAAAGTCGTCCTGACCTCTCTAAAACAACACTCATCACTGGTACTACCAAAGAATAAGAGTCGTCCTAGCCTCTCAAAAACAACACTCATCACTGGTTTTACCCACAAAACAGTGTTGTCCTGGCCTTTCAAAAACAACATTCCTTACTGGTTTTCCTCAAAAAACAGTGTTGTACTGGCCTCACAAAAACAACACTCATTACTGGTTCTACCCAAGAAACAGAGTAGACCTGGCCTCTCAAAAACAACACTCATTACTGGTTGTACCCACGTAACAGTGTTGTCCTGGCCTCTCAAAAACAACACTCATTACTGGTTCTAACCATGAAACAGAGTCATCCTGGCCTCTCAAAAACAACTCTTCTTACTGGTTCTACCCAAGAAACAGAGTCGTCCAATCCTCTCAAAAACAACACTCATCGCTGGTTCTACCCAAGAAACAAAGCTGTCCTGGCCTCTCAAAAACAACACTCATTACTGGTTCTACCCACGAAATAGAACGTCCTGGCCTCTCAAAAACAACACTAATTACTGGTTCTACCCACGAAACAGAGTCATCCTGGCCTCTCAAAAACAACACTCATTACTGGTTCTACCCACGAAACAGTCATCCTGGCCTCTCAAAAACAACACTCATTACAGGTTCTACCCACGAAACAGAGTCGTCCTGGCCTCTCAAAAACAACTCACTACTGGTTCTACCCACGAAACAGAGTCGTCCTGGCCTCTCAAAAACAACACTCATCACTGGTTCTACCCACGAAACAGAGTCGTCCTGGCCTCTCAAAAACAACACTCATCACTGGTTCTATCCACGAAACAGGACGTCCTGGCCTCTCAAAAACAACACTCATTACTGGTTCTACCCACGAAACAGAGTCATCCTGGCCTCTCAAAAACAACACTCATTACTGGTTCTACCCACGAAACAGAGTCATCCTGGCCTCTCAAAAACAGTGTTGTTCAGTCTGGAAGAGTCCAAGAAAATGCTTATGGAGCAGAGGGTTCATCTTGTTCCTATATACTAATGTCTTTGATAAGCATGTCTAAATATGTCTTTCCATGGCCTAAGTTTGGTTGAACGATCTTTTTTCAGAAAAAGGTTATTATTTGGTATTTTAAACATTTCTCTTTTTTTGTTAAATGTGTAACGGTATATTAATATGTGAGCATGAAGTGTAATTCAAATTCTTAGTCATTTTGCTCAATTTGCTGATCAGTTAGTTGGAGACACAATTTGGTAAGAAGTAACATTTGGTATACAGCATTTTATTAAGGAGATGAATTCTGTTTTCAAACATCAGAAGTCGCATAACTCTCTCTTAAAATTCATTAGACGGCTACCCAGCGACAACATGCACAAAAAGAACTTTATACCGATACTTTCTACAAAGTTTCATTAAAATTCAATGAGTGATTATAGAGATGAAGCATTGGCAAGATTTCTGATGGACAGAGGGACAGGACAAAAAACAATATACCTCTCTTTAAGGCAGATATAATTAAGATTTGTCATAAAGTACAGCTTCAGAAAAAACTTGGTGTTTTTCTTCAAGGCTACATTATACCTGTCTTAGTTTGTATGTTACCTGAGGCATACGTTCTTTCTCCTGAAGCACTACCAGCGGCTTGACAAGGCTGCTTGTCTCTTCTGTAGATAATAATATTGAGGTATTGTGATAAAAAATTGGAACAGACAGACACTAAACAGACATTTTTATGTAAGTTGAGAGCATATTAAAATTACCACAAAATAATGTAAACAAGGAGTCCGATGATGCTCTACTGGTAGATGATTGTAGATGTGTTGTAGATTGGCATCAATAAAGTAACTGGCCAGTTTATTCTTAAACAGGAAAATATCAGTGGAACCGATGGATGCTCCCCAAGTGAGTGTGTGACTGTACCGGCTACTTGGTTGAAAAATACCAAACTGCATAGCAGGTAATGATGCATCCTAGCAAGTTTCACAAAATTCCAACATGGGGTTGTAGAGAAATAGCGCGGACAAGAATTTGGTCACAGACTCAATCAAAGGGCCATAACTCCGTGAAAAAACATTGAACAGTAACACATAGATAATATGCGCATCTGCACTTGGTAATGATGCATCCTAACATGTTTCATAAAATTCCATCATGGGGTTGTAGCGAAAGAGCGCGGACAATAATTTGGTCACAGACAGAATGAAAGGGCCATAACTCAGTGAAAAATCACTGAACTGAACACAAAGACAATATGCGCATCTGCACTTGGTAATGATGCATCCTAGCAAGTTTCAAAAAAATTCCAACATGGGGTTGTAGAGAAATAGTGCAGGCAAGAATTTGGTCACAGACCCAATCAAAGGGCCATAACTCCGTGAAAAAACATCGAACCGGTACACATAGACAATATGCGCATCTGCACTTGGAAATAATGCATCCTAGCATTTTTCATAAAATTCCAACATAGGGTTGTAGAGAAATAGCACAGACAATAATTTGGTCACAGACTCAATCAAAGGGCCATAACTCCGTGAAAAATAACCAAACCAGAACACATAGATAATATGCGCATCTGCACTTGGGAATGATGCATCCTAGCAAGTTTCATAAAATTCCAACCTGAAGTTGTAGAGAAATAGTGCAGACAAGAATTTGGTTACAGACTCAATTAAAGGGCAATAACTCCGTGAAAAATCATCGAACCAAAACACAAAGATATTATGCACATGTCCACTTGGTAGTGATTTATCCTAGCAAGTTTCATAAAATTCCGACATTGGGTTGTAGAGAAATAGCCCGGACAAGAATTTGGTCACAGACAGAATCAAAGGGCCATAACTCCGTGAAAAATCATCGAACGGGAACACAAAGACATTATGCGCATCTCCACGTGGTAGTGTTGCATCCTAGCAAGTTTCATAAAATTCCAACCAGAGGTTGTAGAGAAATAGCCCGGACAAGAATTTGGTGACCCACGGATGGACGGACGCACGGACGAAGCGGCGACTTTATGCTATATATTATGGATATAATAAAAACAACACTGGAATAAGACAAATAGCAGGTAACTTCTCATTAAACACATCCTAGCCCCTTGATTCATACAAGCTTAAATACATTACTTACCTGATTTCCCCTGTCACTTCTTTTCAATTTGAGAATTATCTGTGTTCACCTTATATTTCTGTTTAAAAACTAAAATCCTCTTACTGGACTCCAATGAGCACTATGCCCTTTATTTGAACAAACTTGAAAACCCTACTCATAGGGACCATTTAAACAAACATGAACAAATTCGACTGATTTGTTTCTGAGAAAAATAATTTAATATATTTTTGGACCCCTGTTGATCCTTATGTGTATTTATTCCCCTTTAAATCTCCTTTAAAGGACCCAGTATCCATTAAAATGACTGAACAATGCCCCAGACATCAAGATGTTTAAAATAATACCAAATTAGATGCAAAAAAACAACACTGTTTTCCTGTGTTCCTCATAGTATGTACATGTATATGTAAAAATCAATGTCCCCATTACTTGGGCCCATTGGACCCAGACCCTTGGCTTGAACAAACTTGAAAACCCTTTTCATAGAGATCATTTCAACCAAATATAAACATATATGGTTTGTCGGTTCCCTAGAAGGAATTTTTGAAAATTCCAAATTACATTCTTTATGAGCCCCTGCTGGCCCCTTATGGATATTAAATCCCCATTTGAGGACCCAGTATTAAATGTTTTTACTAAACCATAGTCCAGATCTCAAGAAGATTAGAATACATGTAATTCCTAAAATAGATGCTGAAAACAGAATTTATTGTTATCCCATAGTATTCCTAAGTAAAAATCAAAGTCCCCAAACTGGTTCTTGATTTTTAAAAATTCACAATTTTTAAATGACAATTTCTTTTGCTTAATTAATGGATAAGTTCCAGGGTGGTGCCAATTTCGACCCAAGGGCCATAGCTTGAACAAACCTAAGAGAAACTGATAAGGTAATATTACATGCAAAATATCAAAGCTCCAGGCCTTGTTCTTTCAGAGTAGAAGTTTTTTAAAAGAAACTTGTAAGTCCCTGGATGCAGCCAAATTTGACCCCCGGGTTATGATTTGAACAAATTTGAACCAGCTTCAAGTAATAATGCTTCACACCACATCTGGTGAAAATCTGTTGGACGGACGGACAGACCAAGGGAGACAACAAAAACTCGACTGTGAGCCTTTCACACAGGTGAGCTTACAAATCTGACCTATTGATTCATAAATAAATTAATTACGTGCTAAAGTGAAAACAACATAAAAGTTTACAGACAGACAGATGGGTGACCAGAACATCTATTTTGTACTCACCCTTTTCCCGGAATATCCCTGAACATGTTGTTTTTAAAAACCTTTGTTTCACTGTTTCCATGCTTATCTCTGTGTCCTTCTTCAAAGTCACCACCTCCCTCGAGCACAACATTTTGTATGGAAACATTTGGAATTCTTTTAGCAGTAAGTCTTGTAATTGGTATTATATTACGAGAAGCTGTAATGAAACGCAGTAAAGTGAATATATCAGGATTTTTCAAAATTTTGAAATTGACTAAAAAAATGTTTTTTTTTCCAATATATCATATTCACTGATCTCGTATTGCCATAAAGAAATCTATTTAAATATGCCACAATAATACATTGAAGAGGGATTTCCTAACTTGGCCTACGCATCTAGATTTGACTAAAATATATTTCATGCTTAAAACTGCAACATATTTCTTGTTGTATCCAAATGAGTCGTATGCTTTCATTTTGATCTGTCCTGCTGGTTCATATGTTGCAGAATTTCTTTCATCTTAGAATAGGGCTTTCATAAGTTTTGAAGATGGCAGGTGAACGGAAAAAAAAAGAAGTGGGTCTGGTGGTCTTCTGCAAAAAATGAAAGAAACTCAGCTGAAAATAGGTGGGTGTTCAAGTAAGAATAGCCAGGGGGAAAACCCCAGCCCTGGCTTCTGATCACAGCCCTGTTAGAAAGAGTCTGAATGACAATATGAAGTTCTTTAAGCAATATTTAAGTGCTGTCTATGTATAGAATAGGGATTTCATTAGAAGTTTACCACTCTGATTAAATTTTTTCCCATGTTTTGGTGGATTTGATATACAAAATAATTAATAGTGTTCTCTCCTGATCAACCACCATTAAACAGAAACCCCTAGACAAAATTGGAATGCTGGATGACGTTATATTTACGTTGAAGTACTTTTGATTACAAAATGTGTATACTGCAGCTAAAATAGCAACAAAATTAAGAGAAAATTTACTTCAAACCTCAATTATATTTAATTCAAGATCATTTTGCTTAACGAAACATTTTAAAACATCTAAGATTACACATAACTTTAACTTTATGTACAAAAAAGTAGTTGCCTATGAATTTTAAATGATTAATTTCCAAAATAAATAATATTTTGTGTGCTATTTTATCAACATTTAGTTAGGAGATGCAAGTTTCCTATCCTTCTATATATATAAGTCCTTGCTGTCACCGAAAGAAAAGTTATATTTGTCTCTTTTTTTTTTCTTCAAATAGGCTAGACAAAAAAATTAATTCCTATAAGGTACCGATGTTCTTTTTTTAAATATAAAATATAATTTAAAAAACAAAATATATTAATAAGACTTGCTACAAAGAACAGCCTTAGTGGCTCTGTGTTTTTCTTAAAATGTCCATACTTTTGATTGTTAAACTATTAAAGACATCTTTATAGTTTGTATGTTACCTGAGACATTCTTTGTTTCTCCTGGAGTACTACCATTGGCTGGACAAAGCTTCTTGTCTTCTATTCTGTAGATAATATTATATTACTGAGGTATTGTGATTAATTATTGCAATAATTAAATATAGCAGGCAGGCCTGTAGACTGACAGATAGATATAAAGATGACATATAAACAGTTAAGCAGGCAGGAAAACAGACATGCACTTATAGTCGAACAGAAAGACAGTTAAGTGTTAAAACAAACCCACAGATAAACAAATATTATAACATAAACCCACATATAAACAAATACCATAACATAAACCCACAGATAAACAAATACCACAGCATAAACCTACAGATAAACAAATAGCATAACATCAACGCACAGATAAACAAATACCATAACATCAACCTAAACCCACAGATAAACCCACAGATAAACAAATACCACAACTTAAACCTACAGATGAACAAATACCACAACATAAACCCACAGATAGACAAATACCATAACATAAACCCACAGATGAACAAATATCATAACATAAACCCACAGATAAACAAATAACATAAACCAACAGATAAACAAATGCCATAACATAAACCCACAGATAAACAAATACCACAACATAAACCTACAGATAAACAAATACAATAACATAAACCCACAGATAAACAAATACCACAACTTAAACCTACAGATGAACAAATACCACAACATAAACCCACAGATAAATACAAAATACATTTTGATTGAAATTGTTGATTTTCAAAATAATTAAGTACTCATCATGTTCGTATTAAAATCATGAGTATTAACATGATATTTGTATTTTGTACTGCAGAAATAATGTAAATTATAAGCCAAAGAGGCCCTGATGATGCTCTACATGACTTAATGATCGTAGATGTGTTGTTTTTATAAGGAGTATATCAGGAACAAAGCACTATAATTGTCTTAAAAATAGAGCATTCGACCTGTAAGCGAATGGTCCCGGGTTCAAATCATGTACTGGCTACATATTTTTCTTGTCCTGTTACATTGGCGCCAAACAGGGGGCTGTGGCGTATATATATATTCCGAGAAACATTCACATGATTATCTGGTCTCTATGGAAATTCGGGGACGAATTTCAAATTTGTGAGGGAATATGTCACAGTGTGTTCGTAACATACTAGGAGATAAATGTATTTAAACGGTTCGATTAGCTCAGTCGGTAGAGCTTTCGCACTGTAAGCAAAGGGTCCGGTTTTCGAGTCACCGACTGGCTGCATATTTTAATTGTCCTGTTACATTGGCGCCCAACATGGGGCTGTTGCGTATATATATATATATATTCCGAAAAACATTCACATAATTCTCTGGTCTCTATGGAAATTCGGGGACGAATTACAACTTTGTGAGGGAATATGTCACAGTGTGTTCGTAACATACTAGGAGATAAATGTATTTAAACAGTTCGATTAGCTCAGTCAGTAGAGCTTTCGCACTGTAAGCAAAGGGTCTGGTTTTCGAGTCCCCGACTGGCTGCATATTTTTCTTGTCCTGTTACATTGGCGCCCAACAAGTGGCTGTTGCGTATATATATATATATATATTCCGAAAAACATTCATATTATTCTCTGGTCTCTATGGAAATTCCGGGACGAATTCCAAATTTGTGAGGGAATATGTCACAGTGGGTACATAACATACTAGGAGAGAAATGTATGTAAGCGGTTCGGTCAGCTCAGTTGGTAGAGCAATCACTGTGTAAGCAAAGGGTCTCGGGTTCGAGTGCCCGACTGGCTGCATAGTTTTCTTGTCCTGTTACAGTTTTATGAGGAAGAACAATTCATTTTTTAGTTTAACTTATACATGTATGTTTTTCTTTAACTGACTAATGTAAATGCTCAAGAGTTTTATTTCTACAGAATCTGATTAGATTTATTTTTGAATATTTGTGATTCTAAGGTTTTTAGTCCCTCGGCCAATTCGTCATGGGGCCTTGCCCCTGGGTTGACAATATAAAGAAAGAAAGATACATCTTCATTGAAAATGTTCATTTTCAAATTGAAAATACATTTTCTTATATGTTTTGAGCATATTTAAATACCTCTGAATCCAAACAGTAATATGAATTTCACCTCCATACTCTTTGAGCCACACACAAAATATGCAAACCTGAGAGCTAATAAGAGGTCAGGAGTCATATTCACCAACCATTCTTAAGAATATTCTTAGACTTGGAACTCAAGAACAAATTTTGAAAAACACACTTTGAGACCATTAATTGAGGCCAAAATTTGCAAGCATGTAGTGACACCTAATATATAGTAAATAAGAATAAGAATATTCTCAAGAATGGTTGGTGAATGAGACCCCTGGTGACACCCTACTGCTGTGAAGTGATCACAGATGTGTTGGTTTTAGATCATATACAGGAGCATTTTTGACAATCCAAAGGCAAATTAATTCAGCAAAAGACCCAAGCAGGATTGGTTTAATAGTAAAAACATGGGGTCAGTAACTAAGTTGAAATAGGCAGAGTGTAGCCATGCAGATATGGGACAATGGTGCTAGCATATTCAAATAATGATACAAAGTATTTCCCTAACAATCTTAATACATTTACATTTTGATCAGATGAGCTAAAAAAATCTACATTTATTTTTGTCAACTATTTTGTACTCACCTTAAATTTGGAATATCACTGAATGTGTTGTTTTTAAAAACCCGAGTTTCACTGTTTCCTTGCCTATCTGTAAGTTTGTTATGCTGTCCTTCTTCAAAGTGACCACCTCCTTCGAGCAAAACATGTTCTTTAGAAATAAAACCTGCAACAATTGGTTTTCCTCCACCAGTTACATTTGTTGCTTTACTAGAAGCTGAAATAAAACATAATGAACGGAAACTGAGACGAAATTGAAATAATTTCAAACAGTTGTTTGGTTGAATAATTATCATCTTTTTAATGCCATCGAGGGCTAACACACGATCAGTTAACCTAACCACTGTTTCCTGGGATTAACCAGTACTCGAGAACACCCCATCTCCGCAAGTAACTTATAACTTCTCCACCTGAATCAGCGATAAGAGACGAATGACAATGAGACACAACGTTTCCCTAACTTGGATTACGCATCTAGATTTGACTAAAATATATTTCAGGCTTAAAACTGCAACATATTTGCAACGCATCCAAATGAGTCACATGCTTTCATTTTGACCTGTCCTGCTGGTCCACATATTGCAGAATTTCTTCCATCGTAGAATAGGGCTTTCATTAAGTTTGAAGAAGGCGGGTGAAAGGAAAAAAATAGAAGTGGGTCTGGTGGTCCTGCGTAAAAAATGGAAGAAACTCAGCTGAAAATAGGAGGGTGTTCAAGTAAGAATAGCCAGGGGGAAAACCCTGGCCCGGGCTTCTGATTACAGCCCTGTTAGAAAGAGTCTGAATGACAATATGAAGGTTGTTAAGCAATATTTAAATGAATAGGGATTTCACCACTCTTAGAAGTTCACCACTCTGATTAAATTTTTTTCATGTTTTGGTGGATTTGATATACAAAATAATTAATAGACTTAGTGTTCTTTTCTGATAAACCACCATTAAACAGATACCCATAGACAAAATTGGAATGCTGGATGACGTTATATCTACGTTGAAGTACTTCTGATTACAAAATGTGTATATTGCAGCTAAAATAACAACAGAATTATGAGAAAACTTACTTCATACCTCAATTATATTTAATTCAAGATCATTTTTGCGTAACGAAACATTTTAAAACATCTAAGATTACATATAACTTTTATTTTATGTACAAAAAAGTAGTTGCCCATGAATTTTGAATGATTAATTTGCAAAATAAATAATCCTTTGTGTGCTATTTTATCAACATTTAGTCAGGAGATGCAAGTTTCCTATCCTTCTATATATATAAGTCCTTGCTGTCACCGAAAGAAAAGTTATATTTGTCTCTTTTTTTTCTTCGAATGGGCTATACAAAAAAAAATTCCTATAAGGTACCGATATTCTTTTTTTAAATATAAAATATAATTTAAAAAAAAAAAATATAATAATAAGACTTGCTACAAAGAACAGCCTTAGTGGCTCAGTTATTTTCTTCAAATGAGCATACTTTTGATTGTTAAACTATTAAAGACGTCTTCATAGCTTGTATGTTACCTGAAACATTCTTTGTTTCTCCTGAAGCACTACCATTGTCTGGACAAAGCTTCTTCCTGTCTTCTATTCTGTAGATAATATTATATTACTGAGGAATTGTGATTAATTATTGGAATAATTAAATATAGCAGGCAGGCCTGTAGACAGATAGATAGAAAGATGACATATAACCAGTTAAGCAGGCAGGAAAACAGACATGCACTTATAGTCGAACAGAAAGACAGTTAGCTGTTACATGTATATAGACAAACAAACACACAGATAAACAAATATCATAACATTAACCCACAGATAAACAAAAACAATAACATAAACTCACAGATAAACAAATACCACAACATAAACCTACAGATAAACAAATAACATAACATAAACCCACGGAAAAACAAATACAATAACATAAACCCACAGATAAACAAATACTATAACATAAACCTAAACCCACAGATAAACAAATACCATAACATAAACATAAACAAATACCTTAACATAAACCCACAGATGAACAAATATCATAACATAAACCCACAGATAAACAAATACAATAACATAAACCCACAGATAAACAAATAACATAAACCAACAGATAAACAAATACAATAACATAAACCCACAGATAAACAAATACCACAACATAAACATACAGATGAACAAATACCACAACATAAACCCACAGATGAACAAATACCACAACATAAACCCACAGATAAATACCAAATACATTTTGATTGAAATTGTTGATTTTCAAAATAATTAAGTACTCATCATGTTCGTATTAAAATTATGAGTATTAACATGATATTTGTATTTTGTACTGCAGAAATAATGTAAATTATAAGCCAAAGAGGCCCTGATGATGCTCTACATGACTTAGTGATCGTAGATGTGTTGTTTTTATAAGGAGTATATCAGGAACAAAGCACTATAATTGTCTTAAAAATAGAGCATTCGACCTGTAAGCGAATGGTCCCGGGTTCAAATCATGTACTGGCTACATATTTTTCTTGTCCTGTTACATTGGCGCCAAACAAGGGGCTGTGGCGTATATATATATTCCGAGAAACATTCACATGATTCTCTGGTCTCTATGGAAATTCGGGGACGAATTTCAAATTTGTGAGGGAATATGTCACAGTGTGTTCGTAGTATACTAGGAGAGAAATGTATGTAAACGGTTCGGTTAGCTCAGTCGGTAGAGCTTTCGCACTGTAAGCAAATGGTCCTGGTTTTCGAGTCCCTGACTGGCTGCATATATTTCTTGTCCTGTTACATTGGCGCCCAACATGGGGCTGTTGCGTATATATATATATATATTCCGAGAAACATTCACGTAATTCTCTGGTTTCTATGGAAATTCGGGGATGAATTCCAAATTTGTGAGGGAATATGTCACAGTGGGTACAAAACATACTAGGAGAGAAATGTATGTAAGCGGTTCGGTCAGCTCAGTTGATAGAGCAATCACTGTGTAAGCAAAGGGTCCAAGGTTCGAGTGCCCGACTGGCTGCATAGTTTTCTTGTCCTGTTAGAGTATTATGAGGAAGAACAATTCATTTTTTAGTTTAACTTATATGTTTTTCTTTGACTGACTAATGTAAATGCTCAAGAGTTATACATCTACAGAATCAGATTAGATTTATTTTTGAATATTTGTGATTCTAAGGTTTTTAATCCCTCGGCCAATTCGTCATGGGGCCTTGCCACTGGGTTGACAATATAAAGAAAGAAAGATACATCTTCATTGAAAATGTTCATTTTCAAATTGAAAATACATTTTCCTATATGTTTTGAGCATATTTAAATACCTTTTAATCCAAACAGTAATATGAATTTCACCTCCATACTCTTTGAGCCACACACAAAATATGCAAACCTGAGAGCTAATAAGAGGTCAGGAGTCATATTCACCAACCATTCTTAAGAATATTCTTAGACTTGGAACTCAAAAACAAATTTTGAAAAACACACTTTGAGACCATTAATTGAGGCCAAAATTTGCAAGCATGTAGTGACACCTAATATATAGTGAAAAAGAATAAGAATATTCTCAAGAATGGTTGGTGAATGCGATCCCTGGTGACACCCTACTCCTGTGAAGTGATCACAGATGTGTTGGTTTTAGATCATATACAGGAGCATTTTTGACAATCCAAAGGCAAATAATTCAGCAAAAGACCCAAGCAGGATTGGTTTAATAGTAAAAACATGGAGTCAGTAACTAAGTTGAAATAGGCAGAGTGTAGCCATGTAGATATGGGACAATGGTGCTAGCATATTCAAATAATGATACAAAGTATTTCCCTATCAATCTTAATACATTTACATTTTGTTCAGATGAGCTAAAAAATCTACATTTATTTTTGTCAACTATTTTGTACTCACCTTAAATTTGGAATATCACTGAATGTGTTGTTTTTAAAAACCCGAGTTTCACTGTTTCCTTGCCTATCTGTAAGTTTGTTATGCTGTCCTTCTTCAAAGTGACCACCTCCTTCGAGCAAAACATGTTCTTTAGAAATATAACCTGCAACAATTGGTTTTCCTCCACCAGTTACATTTGTTGCTTTACTAGAAGCTGAAATAAAACATAATAAACGGAAACTGAGACGAAATTGAAATAATTTCAAACAGTTGTTTGGTTGAATAATTATCATCTTTTTTATGCCATCGAGGGCTAACACATGATCAGTTAACCTAACCACTGTTTCCTGGGATTAACCAGTACTCGAGAACACCCCATCTCCGCAAGTAACTTATAACTTCTCCACCTGAATCAGCGATGGGAGACGAATGACAATGAGACACAACGTTTCCCTAACTTGGCTTACGCATCTAGATTTGACTAAAATATATTTCATGCTTAAAACTGCAACATATTTGCAACGCATCCAAATGAGTCACATGCTTTCATTTTGATCTGTTCTGCTGGTCCACATATTGCAGAATTTCTTTCATCGTAGAATAGGGCTTTCATAAGTTTTGAAGAAGGCGGGTGAAAGGAAAAAAAATAGAAGTAGGTCTGGTGGTCCTGCGTAAAAAATGGAAGAAACTCAGCTGAAAATAGGAGGGTGTTCAAGTAAGAATAGCCAGGGGGAAAACCCTGGCCCGGGCTTCTGATTACAGCCCTGTTAGAAAGAGTCTGAATGACAATATGAAGGTTGTTAAGCAATATTTAAGTGAATAGGGATTTCACCACTCTTAGAAGTTCACCACTCTGGTTAATTTTTTTTCATGTTTTGGTGGATTTGATATACCAAATAATTAATAGTGTTCTTTTCTGATAAACCACCATTAAACAGATACCCATAGACAAAATTGGAATGCTGAATGACGTTATATCTACGTTGAAGTACTTTTGATTACAAAATGTGTATATTGCAGCTAAAATAACAACAAAATTATGAGAAAACTTACTTCAAACCTCAATTATATTTAATTCAAGATCATTTTTGCGTAACGAAACATTTTCAAAAACATCTAAGATTTACATATAACTTTTATTTTATGTACAAAAAAGTAGTTGCCCATGAATTTTGAATGATTAATTAGCAGAATAAATAATCATTTGTGCGCTATTTTATCAACATTTAGTTAGGAGATGCAAGTTTCCTATCCTTCTATATATATAAGTCCTTGCTGTCACCGACAGAAAAGTTATATCTGTCTCAAGTCCTTGCTGTCACCGACAGAAAAGTTATATCTGTCTCTTTTTTTTATTCGAATATGCTATACAAAAAAAAAATTTCTATAAGGTACCGATATTCTTTTTTTAAATATAAAATATAATTTTAAAAAAAAAAATATATTAATAAGACTTGCTACAAAGAACAGCCTTAGTGGCTCAGCTTTTTTCTTCAAATGTGCATTCTTTTGATTGTTAAACTATTAAAGACGTCTTCATAGGTTGTATGTTACCTGAGACATTCTTTGTTTCTCCTGAAGCACTACCATTGTCTGGACAAAGCTTGTTCCTGTCTTCTATTCTGTAGATAATATTATATTACTGAAGTATTGTGATTAATTATTGGAATAATTAAATATAGCAGACAGGCCTGTAGACTGACAGATAGATAGAAAGATGACATATAAACAGTTAAGCAGGCAGGAAAACAGACATGCACTTATAGTCGAACAGAAAGACAGTTAGGTGTTATATAGACAAACAAACCCACAGATGAACAAATATCATAACATAAACCCACAGATAAACAAAAACAATAACATAAACTCACAGATAAACAAATACCACAACATAAACCTACAGATAAACAAATAACATAACATAAACCCACAGATAAACAAATACAATAACATAAACCCACAGATAAACAAATACCATTACATAAACATAAACCCACAGATAAACAAATACCACAGCATAAACCTACAGATAAACAAATACAATAACATAAACCCACAGATTAACAAATACCACAACATAAACCTACAGATGAACAAATACCACAACATAAACCCACAGATAAATACCAAATACATTTTGATTGAAATTGTTGATTTTCAAAATAATTAAGTACTCATCATGTTCGTATTAAAATCATGAGTATTAACATGATATTTGTATTTTGTACTGCAGAAATAATGTAAATTATAAGCCAAAGAGGCCCTGATGATGCTCTACATGACTTAGTGATCGTAGATGTGTTGTTTTTATAAGGAGTATATCAGGAACAAAGCACTATAATTGTCTTAAAAATAGAGCATTCGACCTGTAAGCGAATGGTCCCGGGTTCAAATCATGTACTGGCTACATATTTTTCTTGTCCTGTTACATTGGCGCCAAACAGGGGGCTGTGGCGTATATATATATTCCGAGAAACATTCACATGATTCTCTGGTCTCTATGGAAATTCGGGGACGAATTTCAAATTTGTGAGGGAATATGTCACAGTGTGTTCGTAACATATTAGGAGAGAAATGTATGTAAACAGTTCGGTTAGCTCAGTCGGTAGAGCTTTCGCACTGTAATCAAAGGGTCCCGGTTTTCGAGTCCCCGACTGGCTGCATATTTTTCTTGTCCTGTTACATTGGCGCCCAACATGGGGCTGTTGCGTATTTATATATATATTCCGAGAAACATTCACATAATTCTCTGGTCTCTATTGAAATTTGGGGACGAATTCCAAATTTGTGAGGGAATATGTCACAGTGTGTACATGACATACTAGGAGAGAAATGTATGTAAGCGGTTCGGTCAGCTCAGTTGGTAGAGCAAGCACTCTGTAAGGAAAGGGTCCCGGGTTCGAGTCCCCGACTGGCTGCATATTTTTCTTGTCCTGTTACAGTATTATGAGGAAGAACAATTCATTTTTTAGTTTAACTTATATGTTTTTCTTTGACTGACAAATGTTAATGCTCAAGAGTTTTACTTCTACAAGATCAGATTAGATTATTTTTGAATATTTGTGATTCTAAGGGTTTTAGTCCCTCGGCCAATTCGTCATGGGGCCTTGCCCCTGGGTTGACAATATAAAGAAAGAAAGATACATCTTCATTGAAAATGTTCATTTTCAAATTGAAAATACATTTTCCTATATGTTTTGAGCATATTTAAATACCTCTTAATCGAAACAGTAATATGAATTTCACCTCCATACTCTTTGAGCCACACAAAAATTATGCAAACCTGAGAGCTAATAAGAGGTCAGGAGTCATATTCACCAACCATTCTTAAGAATATTCTTAGACTTGGAACTCAAGAACAAATTTTGAAAAACACACTTTGAGACCATTAATTGAGGCCAAAATTTGCAAGCATGTAGTGACACCTAATATATAGTAAAAAAGAATAAGAATATTCTCAAGAATGGTTGGTGAATGCGACCCCTGGTGACACCCTACTCCTGTGAAGTGATCACAGATGTGTTGGTTTTAGATCATATACAGGAGCATTTTTGACAATCCAAAGGCAAATAATTCAGCAAAAGACCCACAGCAGGATTGGTTTAATAATAAAAACATGGGGTCAGTAACTAAGTTGAAATAGGCAGAGTGTAGCCATGCAGATATGGGACAATGGTGCTAGCATATTCAAATAATGATACAAAGTATTTCCCTATCAAGCTTAATACATTAACATTTTGATCAGATGAGCTAAAAAAATCTACATTTATTTTTGTCAACTATTTTGTACTCACCTTAAATTTGGAATATCACTGAATGTGTTGTTTTTAAAAACAAAACTGTTACTGTTTCCGTGCCTATTTGTAAGTTTGTAATGCCCTCCTTCTGCAAAGTGACCACCTCCTTTGTGCAAAACATGTTCTTTAGAAAAACAACCTGCAACAATTGGTTTTCCTCCGCCAGTTACATTTGTTGCTTTACTAGAAGCTGAAATAAAACATAATGAACGGAAACCTGTGACGAAATTGAAATAATTTCAAACAGCTGTTTGATTGAATAATTATCATCATTTTTATGCCATCGAGGGCTAACAGACGATCAGTTAACCTTACCACTGTTTCCTGGGATTAACCAGTACTCGAGCACATCCCATCTCCGCAAGTAACTGATAACTTTTCCACTTGAATCAGCGGTGAGAGACGAATGACAATGAGACACAACGTTGTATATCAAACATCATTGAGACAGTGTTGCCGGGCGGTTATTTAAACTCAGATTGCTAGATGCGTGACCGACTTAGCTAATAGGGCCCGGCTATTTCAAACAGCTGGACTACATTATATCTTAGACTGCATGTACTGATGTAGAAGTGCATAATTCCAAGCATTGTTATTAACCCATTGAAGAGGCCTCACCTCGTTCGCCGATATTTTGCGATCTAAACAGTCTAACTGCACATTTATATCAAACATCATATACTAAGAATTTTATGTTCACTAACTTATACTAAATTTTGCCTCTGAAGTGTAAATTTCTTTAATATTGTTGGCCAAATACTAAATCGCAACCCACGATACATTATATCATTGGTAAGTATTGCAATTGGTTTATGTTATAACACTGACAAACAAAATGGAAAATGCCGACCTGTGTATTAACAAAGTTCTCATAAATATGATAAACTACAATCATGGAATCAACCATCATTATCTTCGAATGGAACCTTCCTCTTTGTGATTCAATAACCTTTCCATTATTACTGAACAGAAAGTTGCAGGGGCTACATCTTTAAGTTTTCATAGTAAACGTTGCCAAACATAGCAACACATCTATACTAGAGTTTGCTATTACAACAACACAGACAAGCTCATAATGAATTAACTAGCATATAACTTCTATAACCTGGACATTAAAACATTCTTGCATACCAGACAATAATTTCCGCATAGTTTCACTAGTAAGGAAATTTTATCCTACACCCCCTCCATGTGCTCATCCAACCCCGCTGTGATGTTGGGACAATTTATAATGTGTCATAGTAAAACATATGATGTAATACCGTATATTTGATTTGATGTCTTAAAAGCCATCATGGTAAAATTTAATAATAATTTAAATTAAAATAAATATTCCATGTATTTAAATATATATTTGGTATGCAAGAAAAGAAATCTTACATGACTTTGTAGGTTTAGATAGAAAATTTCGTCCCTTTGGACAACCGTTTTCGCAGGAACTCGTCAGGTTTCCTCACATGATGGAATTTTCTATCCAAACCTCCAACCTATGTAAGATTCTTATCATCCAGAATGGATGGTCACAGCATAATCCTATAATCCTATGTCTTTAAATCACAAACACTTTACAACGTTATTTAAGCAAAGACTTGTGGATAGTTTTGTTCAAAAATGGAGTTCAGATCTAGAATCAAATAGACTATTAACATTATACAAATTGTTTAAAACAAACTTTGAATATGAACAATATTTAAATATGTTAAGCACCAGAAAGTTTGAAGTTGTATTACAAGATTACGCATATCTTCTCACAATTTAAGAATTGAAACAGGAAGGCATTCAAGAGAAAGACTTGAACGTCGACATGAAAGGGTTTGCCAGATGTGTGACAGTGCTGAAATTGAACACGAATTTCATTTTGTATTACTATGTCCTATTTACCATGAACTAAGATGCAAATATATTCATAACCATTATATCCGTAGACCAAATATGTTTAAGTTTATTAATATTCTTCAATCAAAAAATAAATTGGAAATTGTTAAATTAAGCAAATTTATATCCGAAGCAGTTGTAAAAAGACGTTCCATAATAAATAACTGATAAATATTCCATACTCAAAAAACTTATTTGATGTAAAAGAAAATTTGAGTATATTATACAATATCTAATAGATATGAGTATTGAAATGTCGATAGTAAGAGCGAATACGTGTGGTGGGGTGCGAGAGTGTATGTATGTGTGTGTGTGTGTGTGTGTGTGTGTGTGTGTGTGTGTGAAAATGTGAGCATGCTATTTACTCAACTTGTTATGTGTTTATGTGTTTAATTATTTATATGTTATTACAACATTGTAATTTGATGAGAAACTATGTATAGATTAAATCAATAAAATATCTTCTTCTTCATAATCGCTCCTTAGAATTATAATTTAAATTTAAAACACCTTTGTCAAAGCCCGATGTTACAGGAAAGCATATAATAATGGAAAAAGTAAAATGACTTGCGTTATCTCTTTGTTGCCCTCTATCTACATGCAAAGTTTCACAAACCTAACTCAGATATTTTTCGAGTAATCGTTCAGGACATATGCCGGATGAGCGGTAAATAGTCACCTCTGGTGAAACCGATAAGGGACTAAATACTTCATATTTTGTAGATCAAGTCCAAATCCACGTCACTTGGAAAAATGATGTATGGTTTTAAACAGAAGGGCAGTTTTTCGCAATACATAACTATGGACAAATTTGGTGACTTTGGAGACAAACAGAGTTAACCAGAAACCTTAAAATTCATTGAACCGGAAACATTCATGTTATACAGTCGAAACTCGATATTGGAGAGACTGCCAAACAAAACTTGACATATCCGAATATCGACATAGATTTTGCCTCAAAATCAATATTTAGTTTCATCACCTGGGCTGGGTTCAACACGGTTAAACATGTTTACTTGGTTTATAAACACAAACGGTGAGCTAACGAACGAAAAGTAAACGGAAATCGGTCTACACGGCGTTGTCCCTCCACTTCCCACATATCGTTCAGTTCACTTCTGTAATCAAACGTTTGCAAACAAATTAAACGTTCAGCCTATGTAATTTTTCCCAATTGTCGCACGTCAATTGTACTTTCGCTTTCATATTACGGTCCGTGCAGTAGAACTACACTGTCGTGATAAATGCTAATATCCGGGTCATTCTTTAAATTTCTCGGCAGTGCGAGCTATAAGTTAAGGCTGATTGATTGAATGAAATGATATTTAAACCAAATTAACATGCAATCACCCGATTCGATGACACGATGTTTGCAACGTTCTGTAAGTCATTAAAACTGACACCTTTGTCATTGACCGGTAATTAGTGTTGCATCATGAACAAATTTTAAAAAATGGCATGCGGCGTGGAAAAAACACAACAATAAATATATCGAGACAAACAGTCAATTAAAGGTGTTAAATGATGAGGGACTAAAACTGGGATCGTGATATCTGGAGTATAGACAGAGACAATATCGAGTTAAAAGGAGTTTATTTATATAAGCAAAGAAAAGGAAAAGCTGGGACTGGCAAAAAATATCGATATTACCAAGCAATATCGAGATAACGAGTTTCGACTGTATATGGCATATATCCAGTTTTACTGGTGTAGGAAGACCTCAGACTAAGTCAGGCTGAGAAGAACCACCGCCCTTCTGCAAGTAACGGGCAAACTTTCTCAGATAACGGTTTTAGAGCAAGCATGACTCGAACCTATGACCTTGGTGGCGAGAGTAAGTGACCTTGAGACGGCACCTTAGACCACTCGGCCCTCTTTTCTTTCTTTTTTTTTATATAAAATACAATCTTAAAACAAAATGTGTTCTTGCCACAAAGAACAGCCTAAAGTAACAGCTAAACAAAAGTTGTCAGAAAACAACAAAGCTCGCCTTCTCACCAGCCATGCAAAGATTGAAATTGGAAGCAAACACCAAAACTTAAACGCAAAAGTTTAACCTGAGTGTCTACAGACGACGCCGACGCGGTCATGGCAATAGCTAGCTCTAATGGAAATTCGTACCGGCGAGCTAAAAAGTATTTTTAAAGAGTACATAGTTTCGAGGTTTACGTTGGTAAACTATAAAAAGAACAGCCTAAGATGCTCAGTGTTTTTCTTACAACGTACATGTATACTTTCGATTGCAAAACTATTAAAGATGTCTCCATAGTTTGTACATTACCTGAGTCATGTTTGGTTTCTCCTGAAGCACTACCATTGGCTGGACAAGGTTGTTGGTCGTTTCTGTAGATAATAATATATTAGGCCTAAAATAAAATATTGTTTGTTTGTCCTTTCCTACCTGCCCGATAATATTGCCCCTACTATAATATTTCATTGCCAAAATAATGGATAATGTCAAATGTTTCTGTTATATCTGCAGATTGTTGCTTGGGCAATCCAATTTCGAATCGTTAATTTAGATTGACATCAATGAATTTATAATGTTAAGAACAAACTTGTTCAATAATCACAGATTGCACTATACCAAAGCTGACGTTTGTTTTGAAGCATTTTTTACATAAGGTAGTGTTAAATAATTGAATATTGTAAAAAAAATCTTGTTTGTTTCTTAAAAAATCCTACAATCATTGTAAAGTGTATGGTATGAAAGTTTATAAAATATATTAAAAAAACGCTCAGTTTGTTTTATGGTAAATTTGATTGAAAACATTGTTTTTTCTCTCAAAAAAATCGAGAGAGAGAATTGTTGTAATTTTTGCATTAATTTTTATAAATGCATTGAATGTTGATATATAGATTGAATATTTAGCGTCATTTTTATGCCATCGAGGGCTAACAGACGATCTGTTAACCTAACCACTGTTTCCGAGGATTCCAAAAGGTTAACCAGTACTCGAGCACACCCCATCACCGCAAGTAACTGATAACTTTCCCACTTAAATCAGCGGTAAGAGACGAATGATAATGAGACACAATGTCGTATATCAATCATCACGGAGACTGTTGCCGGGCGGGGATTCGAACTCACAACTCCTGGATTGATAGTCTGGTGTGTAACCGACTGAGCTAATCGGCTGTGTACAACGTGATACATGTCTCGATTTTGAACATTAGTTAAAATATAACAAAGGTAGAAAAATATGTGATTTTGCTGCTATAAATTCATAAATCAAGATGTCAAAGAGACGGGATATGGTCATGTTTACACAGGTAAACGCATCACAGGTAAATAAATGTTATATTAACTGTAATTTACCATAGGAAAAATACATATTCGCATTTGAAATGACTTTGAACTAGTTTCATTATAATATAATATGAAATATACCACTGACTTTAAAAACTATTTAAAAGGTAGAACCGAACTACCTTTTAGTGAGAAAATTTAAACTTTAACCAAATTTCTTTAAATAACAAAGAGCCATAACTCTGCCTAAAATCAAAATAAAGATTATCCCACTTGTCCCTTCAAGTCTATTAAATGGTAGTGAAGACTTGTGAAGTTTCATTTATACATGGCTAGTAATTTAATACTATTAAAGATATGAGTTGGCAAAAATTAAACTTAAAACAAAATTTTCAAAATATAAAAAGAGCCATTATTCTGCCTAAGATCAAAATGGAGTTATCCCACTTGGCCTTTTGAGTTCACTGAATGGTAGTGAACACACCCTACAATGTGTAGTGGTTACTGAGATATGAGCATGCTGAAAAAAACCTTTAATGAAAAAAAATAACACCGACGTAGGGGCACTGAAGTACAAAAGCTCACCTTTTCTTCAAAAATCGAGCTAAAAATTACAATTATCTTTTGCAATGGTTTATAATTGTACTCACGCATTTCCCGTCATTCTGAAGAACATGCCATTTTTCAAAGTCATCCATTCTTTGTTGCCATATTTGTCTCGTACCATGTAAACATCTCCTTCAGTGAAACCACCATCACTCTCAAGTACAACATTTAGTTTCGAAATAGGAGTAGACAAATATGTGTCTCTTTCACACGCACCATTGCAAATTTACCAGCACATATTTAACCTGAAATGATAATTTGCAACTGTTTTGATAAACAGGGCTTTCATTAAGTTTTGAAGTATGAGGGTTAAAGGGATTATACTGGCAAGTAACACAAACACGCTGTTAATCCAGACTTTTCCTGTATGCAGTGTGCACAAAATAATGCTTATGTATTGACGTATAACCTTTATTTACTTGAAAGTTATCAAATTAACAGTAATTGAATATTGGCCAAAACTTTAATATGTTCTGCAATTATGTATTGCGCAATGTTTACATTGAACTCCGTAAACTTTCCGAAAAAAGCCTCGAAAACAAGATCAGGAATGAGTCTTCACGATGTTATCCGATGACTGATCAGAAACCCGAAAGCGGTTCATTGAAAATGGCGAATGTAAACAATAACAAAAACTTGACTCCAGAAACCCGATGTTTGTAATAAAGAGGTTATGCAATAAGACACTTTAGATGCGTATATCTCTAAGCTATAAGTATATCATCATGCTGGGTGTGTGTATTTAGGACAGGTTATTGACGATAATATGCCAATATAATTCCTTTAAAGGAAAAAGTAGAATGGGGGTCTGGGGGTCCTCCGCAAAAAAGCAAAAAAAAACTCAGCTGAAAATAGCCAGGTGTTCAAGTAAGAATAGCCTAGAGAAAACCCCGGCCCACGACTTCACATGACAGTCCTGTACAGATATATGTTAATTGTCATTCTACCAATACAACAGAGGAGAGATAGTGATTGCATGACTAAATAATGCAAAATTTATTATCACAAGGGACACAACTTCAATACTGTTACACAGTAGTAAATGTATTCCATCACACTCATTCTGCAAGCTATCTGAGATATTGTAGTTATATATAACTACTGTGCTAATTTTAGATCCTGTCACAAATGCCAATTGTATTACTGAGCATGTGGTTCAGTGGTAGAGCACCGAACCCAGGATTGGAAGGTCATGGTTTCGATCCTCCACTACGGCCACATGCGGTGTCTTTGTGCAAGACATTTTTTCCGCATATGCTTTAAGCCTTAGTATCGGTTCTACCCAGAATGACATTGAACGTGATTTGTATAAGTTGACAAATTATATACCACTGTAAATTAGATGCAATTGATCTCCATTGAACGTCAGAAGATAGTAATTTTTTAACTAATATATTAGAAAAAAATGTTTTACACCGTTTTGGTTTTTTTTTTAGAAAGAAGATCCGCCATTGATTCAGGCTTACACGTAGTAAAAGATGTTTACATCTTAGAAAGAGTCTGAATGACGTTAAGCAGTATTTAAGTGCTGTCTATTTTTAGAATGGGGATTTCGTTTCAAGTTGACCACTCCAATTCAAATATTGATTTTGTCACATTTCGGTGAATTTGATTTACTAAAACTATTCGGACTCTATTCAATAATGGCAATGAGATGCTTTTTATCCATTTTAATAATTATTTTATTTTTTAAGACATTGATAGCATTTTTACTGATGTACACCCTTTAATTAGTCCATTAAATTATTAATTAATGAAAATGTCAAATATTATTAATAATGAGATCATATTATATGTATCTATGTGCTTTTGGTTCAAAATATTTATATGTATCTATGTTTATTGTTTGTGTTTATCACGTCAGAGACATATAAACATTATACTGTATACTGCAGCTAAACTAACGAGAAATTTTCCTTCAAACCTCAATATATTTAATTCAAGATCATTTTGCGTAATCGAAACATGTTTAAACATTTAAGATTACATATAACTTACAGTTTATGTACAGAAATCAGTGGCCTGTAAATTATGAATGCTTAATTTGCCAAATAATTGATCCTTCGTGTGTTGTTTTATCAACCTTTAGTCAGGCAGCACCAGTTTCCTATCCTTCTAAGTTCTATAAAAGTCCTTGGTTTAAAGTTGTTTTGTTTTTTTGTGGTATAGATTTTGTTTTCTGTATATTTTTTATTCTGTATACAGCTTCATGTACAGATCAATGCGTATACACCTGGTGCCTTTTTCGTTAAAAATATTAATATTTCATAGAAATTCTAACATTTTTTGTTTTCAACTCGTAATGATCAAAATCAGAAAAAAAATTATCAAAAGTGGATACATGCAAAAAAATAGTCAACATTTCAATCAGCTTTACCTTGGTACAAACAGTATTACATTCGCACAAAGATTCAAAGAGCTTTTAAAGAAATACTAAAGGCGCTAATCAAATTTTCAGCCTTAATAATAGATCTGCCAGTCTAAGTTTGTTTTGGCGCGAAATCATATGACATCTAATTATATACACATTTCATAACTAGAACTTATTTCAATAAAGAATATTTCCATAAAAAATTAATTAAGAAAACATTTATAACTGACGTGATTCATGAAGTTGTCACTAGATTTAAGATTCAACAGAATTTCACATGTACTGTACGGATGACACTAAATCCCGGATTCTGGACTATTTTCTCAAGATCGGATCTGAAACCTCACAAATGTTTTCCATTTTGTTGCGAAACATTTTTCTAATGTCTTACTTTAAAATGGACTATAATGAGAAAAAATTATCACATGTAAACGTTAAAATTCTTCATTTCTTTTAATTTAAAAAAAATTCCTGCCAATACCGGTTAATATCGGTGTTTTGACTGGATACCGTTCTTTAGTAAAACCACAAAAACCATAATAACAGCAGAGTAACGTCCCTTGATAATTGGAAACAATTTTGGTTTTCAATTTTTTAATTATGTGAAAATATGGCATCTGATAAGGAAGAGCCACCAGAAGTTCAATTAAATCGTGATATACTGAATGGCATCCATAAATTTATTGATTCAAATATCCGTTATGTTAAAGTAAGTACTGTGAGGATTTGTTATGACATGTGCAATGACATCCGGACGGTAATCTTTCGGATATTTTGGCCTTAAGGCAAAGCTGGATTTCTGACGATGTCCACTTTTGGCTAGCTGTCGACCCAAAGATGCGAACAACCCCAAGCTTCTGCCCAGGCCATTTAAGCACAGGGGCACCCCAGTGCTTGACTGTCAGAAATGGTATTCCCCTAGTGCTTGAATTCATAAACAAAATTTTCCAGAAGCTTACTTTCCTATAAATCATTATTTTTCTTTGCATATCTTTTCTCATTTTAACGTCTAAAATGGAACATACTAAATATGATGACTTTAACTGATTAACACAAGTTTTAATAGTGAAATGTATTTGAATGAGTGCCTTACACAGCACTTGAAAATTAATTGAAGGTGTTTACGCACTCTTACCCCAGCGCTTGCATTCCTTCCTGTTGAGAACCCTGAACTCCTCTATGAGAATAAATATGCAATAAATAATAGCTCATTCTTAGATCCAAATGAACCTCATTTTAAAGCTTAAGATTGTGAATATTTAGCAGAAAGGACCACATAAGAATGATTTTGAAATACTCGGAGGTTAATACATAACAAAGCCGGGCCAGGAGGTGATAATTGGTCTGGAAAATGAATAATGGCCCCAAGAACTATTATGAATATCAGTCCAATTACCACCTCCCGGCCAGGCTCTGTCTTGTTTTAATGTTTTTAATACACATGTTCGGATGCACCACTCAAAGGGAGTTATTACGTTTTCACTCACCAGAACTGCTGTTATCGCTACAAAGCATGCTCATGATGTCTATTTACCAACCTCTTTATTGCATGTGCTTCTTATACACATACTTTCATTATATTTTAACAGAGTATAAAATGAAAGAAAAATAATAATAAAAACAAATTTTATTGTTAAAAAAAACAACACCCGTCATTGGCGCGTCTTGCACACATGACATTCAGATTAATAAAATGTGATATGACTTGCACATTACCCAATCAAGCCATTGCGTCACTCTGATGTTGACGTATTTCAAGATATTTATTGGCTTTTTAGTTTCACTATATGGGTTGCTAGGCAGTTGTTTCCCTTGATTTGTTTACATTCGACACAGAATGGAATATAATGCTGAAGTTCTGTAGTTTTATAAATGTGATAAAAACAAAATCAAATTAAAATAAATTGAAGACAAATAAGTATCAGTTGAGACTCATAGAATCTGTTCTTCCTAAAGCTATGCTGGAAGTCTGGAGAGAATGTTCTGCAACATTGTACGGGGTAAGTACATGGATGGTCGACTGAAATCACAATAGTCTTTTCTTTGTAATTTCAGAGCACTGTGTACATAGTTGGTGGAGCTGGCATTATTCTCATCGCTAGGAGTATTTATTTGGTGAGAAGTTTTCAGGGACCTAGTCTAGGGTGAAATGAAAATGAAATTACATAACTCATTTAATACTTCATAAATTATGTTGCAGTTTCAAGCGGAAAATCTATTTTAGTCTTACTAGGTGTGTAGCCCAAGCTAGGAAAGCTCTTTTCATTATATTTATTTGGTATGTTTAAATAGATATCCATTTGGTAATCCGGGGTCAGTGAGTATATATAGGAATAATATATTGGAAACAAATGTTTTAAGTCAATTTTAAAATTTGAAAAATCCTGATAAATTCCCTTTAATATATTTGTATTTTGTACTTTTACATCTCATTTTAAAGGAGTTACACAGGTCTTATTCACCTGGCTACAGACAAATTTGGAAATATTTTTTGTTACTTTTGGAATTTGAACGCACGACGACCCCAGTGGTGTCCGAATATTGTACACATCTTATTAAATTTTTTATTTTATTTTATACTTTTCAATTAATTATTGAAATTTCTCATTAGATTATTTAGATAATTTCACTGTTACAAATAGTGGAATTATCAAGTGTAATTTCATTTACAGTCTGGTCTCAATTTTGAAATAAAATAAATTTCACTCTTGAACTCTAGTTGGTTTTGCTGTTCGTAACCATGTCACATCAATGTCCTCTTGATTGATTGCATATTGAGCATCATTTTATGCCATCCAGGGCTAAAAAACAATCAGTTTACCTATTATGCTAACCACTATTTCCTGGGATCCTCAAATGTTAACCAGTACTCAAGCACAACCATCTCTGCAAATAACTGATAACTTTCCCATCAGTGATGTCAGAATAATGACAAAAACACAATGTCAATCTTATATTAATCATCACAGTGACTATGACCAGATGGGGATTCAAAGTCAAAACACCAGGATTGATAATCAGACGTGCTAGCAATTTAGCTAATGGGGCCCCGACTTGTCCACTTGATAAAATAAAAATGATATTCCACTGTAACCAGTAAATATTTTCTGTATGATGAAATTTTGTTTCAGACACGAGTGTTTACCCGTATAGAGGATATCCCAAATCACTTCTTCACAAAGCAGTTCCGTCTGGTTGGGCGGGTGAAGGAAGTTAGAGAAGATGGAGTTCTCAGCATACAACACATACCCATAATGAGGCTGAGGACACCATTTGTGAAACAAGTGTCAGGTAAAAGTATTCATCATGTAATATATATAGGATCTTACAAGAGTGCTCATTTATTAATGAATTTATCTAAGGATTGGCCAAAATATATTATTTGAGGCTCTGCCATTTTATTCCAACAAGTTTAATGAATTCAATTAAAAAATATTCATGAGTAAGATACGTTGTACCACATAACTAAAGAAAATGGCAAATTTACCATTCATTAAACAGTTGGAGAATAAATTGGACATTATTTATTTATTATTATTTATTTATTTTGGCCATGTCCGAGCACCATAGACCTGATGCAAGCTGTTAAACAGACAAGCAGATAATCCAATCAGTGATTAATATTGTTTCCACGGCCTCCATTTTCTTCAACAAACTAACAGTTTCGAAGTAAACGCTACATTGTATTTACTTAGACAATCAATGCCATGTGGCCAGTGGATAGAGCGATAGTCTCTCTCGCTTTAAGTCAATTACAATTTGCCTTGGTATTATTTTACTCATCTACTGGTATGGCCCTGTAAGACTTACTAATATACGGAATTGTTAATTGGCTGCATGATTTACAAGTAGTCATCACAGCAATATAATTATTTCTTATTTACAACAGACACTCTGCCAGTCCATCTAGCCTGTATAGACGTGTGTTCACCAGGGCGGTGCTGGCTGGTAGACAATGTACAGAATAAGGAAGTCTGGTTCCACCTTCTGCACCGGGAAACCAGCAATAACAATCCCATGCTTTTCAGCAGGATTGAAATACCAAAGGTAACAGTATATCATTACATAAGTGGGAATAGTGTCTGTCCTGTTGGTTGATTTGTTTATAGTAATTTATTTTAGCTTGATTGCAAAGAAAGCTTAAAGCTTGTAATTTATGAACTGCTCTCGAGTCCACTTCTTGGATTTGAACCAGTACTGATTGTTGGTTTTTTAGAGATATCGGGTCAAGCTTGGATCGAACCCACAACCTCTGATGTGAGTGACGAGTGCATAATATTTGAATCAGTAAAACCAATGCCCTTCTGCAATTAAATGGTAATTTTTTTGAATGGGGTTTAATGCCATTTTCAACACATTTCAGGTTATATATGGCATATCCAGATTTATTGGTATAGGAAGACCTCAGAATGAATTTGAGTAGAATCACCGTCCTTCGGCAAGTAACTGGCAAACTTTCTCACATAAAGTTCAAAGTTGTTGGAGCAAGCAGGACTTAAACCTATGACCTTAGCAGTGAGAGGTAAGTGATCTTGAGACAGCGTCTTAGACCATCCAGCCATGGAGGACCCCAGTAAATGGTAAATATCTCAATGTAGAAGGTTTAGACAGAGCTGCACAGAGCTAGACAACCTCAGCATTGAGAGGCAAGTGATCTTTAGACTGTATGAATATACATTTAGTTCAAAATATGAAAACTGCAGCACTGGTCTAGTGGTAGAGCATCCATCTCGCATACTGAACGTAGGTTCAATCCCTGGCTGAGTCATACCAAAAATTGATCCTAGAAGTTTCCTCACTGGTGCCCAGCATTTAGAAGATAGGTCTAGGTCTTGTTAGCCAGGCTCCTGTTTCACCAATATCTTAGCTTAGTTTAGATTCTAAACTTAAAATCAAACTTAACTAAGTAAGTTTACTAAACTTACCCAAAACCTGTTTCACCATCATTTAAAACTTAACTAAGTATTCCACTTAGTCTGTTGCAACAATTTTAAGTATTTAAGATTTTGCATGTGAATTTAAGTTAGCTTTGATGTCGACTTAAATTCTTAAGTATTTTACTTAAAGTTAAGTTTTTAAGTATCGGATTTATGTTGGTGAAACAGGTTTAGCATACTTAAGAAAACTTTGGTAGCAAAACTTAAATTTAAGTTTTTTAATCGCTAAGTATGACCTTAAGTTTGTTGGTGAAACAGAAGCCTGGTGACAGTGTAAGGCATATGTGAGTGGTTTGGGTATCATACCATGTGTCAGCGGCATGATACCCGAGTGTTGCAGTGCTTAGAACTGTCTCAAGTAGACACTGTCGCAATATGACAGAAAAATTTTGAAAGCGAGGCTAAACACCATACAACAATGTCAAAATATGAAACACTTTCTTGAAACTAGTGAAATGCATTGATATTCTGATTTTTTCAGAAGTTCAAGAGAAATATACAGGTGAATGAGGAACTTGTTAGACTGGGACTGTGCAAAATTTTACCACTTGTCATTTTCCGAGGATTCTGTTACAAAGTTGGCCACAGATAAAACCTTGTTACTATTTTTAGACAGACTGATTCAGCTAGAGAATCACGCATCTAAGAAAGGAGTAGGGATGTGGACTGATCCAGAAATAGAATACAGAAAAAAAAGGCGGAAAAAAGGATGGGACACTTTAAAATATATTGTTGTTAGCCCATTCAAAGGGATTCATTGGATTTTTAAAAAAATATTTGGAAGAAAAAATTGAATGACATGTGTGTTTAATTTTATGTAATGATAATAATTAGTATTAGATTGTTGATCTTTAACAATGGTAAAATAAAATAAGATAAAATGGAATAGTGGGAAATTGGAACAATGCTAAAAAAAATAAATAATTGGACAATCGAATATCAAGTAATGATATAATGGAAAAATGGAATAATGGTAAAAGGGAATATTTGGGAAAATAGAATATGGGAAATTTGAATAACGGTAAAAGGGAATAATGGGGAAAATAGAATATGGGAAATTGGAATAATGGTAAAAGAGAATAATGGGGAAAATAGAATATGGGAAATTGGAATACCGGGAAAATGGAATAATGGTAAAAGGGAATATTGGGGAAAATAGAATATGGGAAATTGGAATAACGGTAAAAGAAAATAATGGGGAAGTGAAATTAAGGTATTATAGTAAAATGGAGAACTTGAATAATGGTGAAAGGGAATTATGGGAAACTAGAAAAATAGTCATATGGAAAACCTAAAAATGATAGTATATGTTGATTAACTGCCTTGTGTAAAGCAATAAACATGTAAATGTTATGCCTATTGAATTGATTTCATTGATCATCCTGACAGGAGTTTTGATTAAATCTCACCCAATTACATTTCCTTGCTATTGGACAAAGCTTTTTAGCTTTAGTTAGCATTTTGTTATGTGAAAATCTGTATGTTCAGTATCTTTGAAATTCCAAATTTTTCATATTAAGTACAGTGGGTTAAAGAAGAAGAATGACATTTTGTTGCGATTGTCAGTAAATTGTTTCCTTGGATGTATTTAATCTCAAAATATCACAATTCAAAAATTAATCTTAACACGACTATAAGCTAACAGTGCTTTGGCCCGAGTTTAGGTCAAGGGTGTTTTTGTGTTTTTTTGAATCGTCATGTCAGACTTAGAACTATCAAAGGAATATAGATATTTTAAAATCAGGTGCATCAGTGTTTTTTATTCGCCCCACAAGGCATATAGAAAGGAATTTGTTTGTCAGTCTGTTCATATGTATGATCTCCATCCAAAAATTGTTGCCCAATCAAAAACTTTGTTAAACATGTAAGGAAATTTAAAACGACTTGGTATAAAATATGATTATCATATGACATGTCACACACTAGGCCCAGGTACGTAACTGAAAGGTCAAGATTACAATTTGATGTGAAAAATATTATGAAACTGCCTTATATATGTATACAGAAAGTGTGTTTTCATGTCCTGTCTGTATCTTTGTCAATCAATAAGGTATTTTAAAACTTAGTCACCTGTTAAAACATGTATGTACTTCAAAACATACCAAAAGGTAAAATCTGTAGCATGCTTTTTTGTAATTTTATTTAAAATGAGCACAACAGAGACACAAATTATTTGTGAAGTTATAACTACTAATAATCACAGTTATTAATATCACAATTATTGTTTTTTATTTTTATTAAAAAGTCGGAAAGTACATCTACATTCACACACCAGTCCAGCGATTTTTGCCCCTTACGTGTGACTTTTCTTATTACTGAATTTAATTTATTTGTCTTGCATGTTTGTATCATTTAAAATGTTATTATAATTTATTGTTTAATCTGTTTGAATACAAATAAAAAGGAAACTTCCAAAGTTATTAATATTGCTCTTATATGTATAGTTCCATCTTTGGCTCATCTTTTGGACACATTGGTGTCGTTGTCTGCTGGTTGAAGTTTTATGTTTGCTCAGCCTTGTCTCTTTATAAAACAAACTACTATCATATTGCCTAATTTCATAAACACATTCATATGTAATGCAAACAATTAATATAGCTAAGTAGCCTAAGATTCCATACTTTAGGCTCTAAAACCATATGTTAAAGGTCGGGTTTACATTATTACTTTTTTAAATCAATTTTGTTTTTCAGTGATAGATACTGATTCTATAAACTTATCACCATCATGTCAAATAAAGTGACCTTGACTTACTTAAAAGATGAACGTCTGCTCCTGCTTGCAGTACTTGTGAAATTATAGATACTTTATTGATAAGTAAATGGACATGAAATGCACAAGTGACTTGATATTGAGGAATAGTATGTAAACTGTACGAGGAGTTGGAAGTTCTGATATACATGTGGACTGGACGGTGGGGGATCGGACAGTTTAAGTATTATATGCCTCCTTACCTTTGACACAAGGGGCATACATAAATATTTGTCATTTACCTGCTCCCCATACTGGACACTGGAAATTAAGATTGCACAATGAAACAAAGTTGTGAATGTTTACATTTTTTTTTTGTCATGACAAATATGCATTCAAAATCATTTAATATCTCTATCATAAAGACAATATAAGTGTAAGGTACGAAAAGAACAAAACAGGAAGTGAAATGTGTCCAACATTTTAAAACACACGCACACACACACACACTTTATATATATATATCTATCTATCTATATTCATGTAGAAGACGCTAACAGAAAAAATAATAATAAAGTTGCCATGGCCCATAATCATAAGGTATCTTAAATTGAAAAATTCACTCTTAACTCACAATTTTAGATTTTCCCTTTTTATATCACTGTAAAACCATTCTATATATATAAATGGAGTATTAGTTCAAATTTATAAATTTTACTCCAACCGTGAAACAAATTGTACAAGCTAGAAATAGCTTTCTTCTCAATTCTGTTATTATGTGTAATATCTGTAATATGTTGATAACAAACAAATATTGTTTAAACCAAGTCACGCTTGAAGTCTTCCTGGGTTGAACCAGTACTAAGAATATGCAGAAAAAGTGCTTTGCTCAAGGACACCACACATAACCATTGGAGAGGATCGAATCCACGACCCTCCTGGGTTTGATGCTTCATTACTGAATGGGTTATTAAACTTATACTTTGATTGAATAGTAAGATGAAATCTAAATCTGTTGATTACCCATGTAAGAAAAAAATCAATGTAATGAAACCATAGAAATTGATGTAAAAAACTGGTTTTCTATTTAAGAACCTTCATGAATACGGGACCCATAAATATATCAAAAGGTTGTAATTGAAATTGATATGTCTGTTATGTACAACACTGAAAGTTTAAAGATGAAACACGGGATACATAGCAAGTTTAAAATCAACTTTACACATCAAATCAATCTTTACAACTATTAACATATAACCATATGTAAATGAACATATGACCATATGTAAATGAACATGTGCAAATGAACTTTTTATAACCATATGTTAATGAATAAACAACCATATGTAAATGAACTTATGACCATATGTAAATGAACATATAACCATGTTAATGAACATATTACCATTTGGAAGTAAATGAACTTATGACCATATGTAAATGAACATATAACCAAATGTAAATAAACATATTATTTTATCAAAATGAACATAATTATATGTAAATGAACATATGACTATATGGATATTAAATATTATTATATAAAAAATCATTTTTGTTTGAATATTTAGTGTTATTTTTATGCCAATGAGGGCAAACAGAACCTCTTTCCTAGGATACTGGAAGATTAACCAGTACGGGTACTCGAGCACAGCCTTCTCCCCAAATAACCATTAACTTTCCCACTTGAATCAGCAGTGAGAGATGAACGACACTGAGACACAATGTCAAATTTCAATTATTGCAGGTATTTGAACACTGACCTCTGAATTGATAGTCAGACATTCTACCTACGAGCTAATACATACACCAGTATATACATAAAAATATATATAGGAATTGGCTTGATTAATGGATGTTATCAGCATGTATTTTTTTTCTTTTTATCCGATTCTCGGAACTCAAAATATTGACAAATTTAGGTCCTGGTGACATTTACTTGGTGTGATCATTTTTTTTCTGCTCTTTTCGACACTTTACTGTAAAAAAGTTTTATTTAATGCATAAATTAGTTATGCATTTTTGGTTAATGCATAAATAATGTAACTTATATTGAATCATAATATACACAGATTGACAAAAAAAAGCATCTATTTTTAAATTAAATGATAATAGCCTTAATGCCATGCAGATGTGACCATTTATTGCTTATTTAGGTAATCTGGACATTACTACAAAATCATTGTGGGAAACATTGATTATTCAAAACAATAATAAAATCCTATCACAGGCTTGCAAGCAACTAAGATGTCATATAGCGGTATTTAAAGTTTGATTGCCTTTAAAAGAGCCATCTTCCTTTGTTTTAATTTTGTCTAATTCAAACAGATTATTACAGAAACTTGATACTCAATTATCTACATTTATATGTACAGTTAAGACAATTTTTAAAAAAAAACAAAAAACAATGAAGAAATATGCAAGATTAAATCAACAGGTATCCATTACAATATATAAATATTGTCACACTTTTTTCTCGACCACCATCATTTATTAAAACACGCATCTGAGAGAAAATCGTTACTTTGTTACACAAATTTTTTTGAAACATTTAACATATTTCAGATAATGGGATTTAAGATTGAAATTCATGAGGTCCAGGAAGGTTAGCCAGTTCTCGAGCACCACATCTCCGCAAGTAACTGATAACCATCCTATAAACATCAGCAGCCAGTGACAATGAAACACAATATTTTATATAAATCATCACGCACTCTGTCATCAGGCAACGATACAAGCTCACACACCCTGGATTGACAGTCAGATACGCTACCAACTGACCTAACCAGTCACAGCACAGGTAATTTAAAACATTTTTTTCGGTCACGTTGGGATATTCTTCTGGTGAGGTTTTATGTTTAACAAAAAAGCACACACAAGTAAATGATTATTACAGACTTTTAAGTTTAGAATCTTGTAACACGACTCATTCACACAAATAAATAATCAAAGCACATGATAGTAAATGATGGAATACAATATTATTGTTATAAAAGAAATATAATATGTACAACAGCAACTACTATTCACTAAGTTTTACATTATGGTGGGTCAAGATGAATCCTACCAATAAATTAAATCCACTAATCTAAGACAAAAAATTCTGTTGAAATGGATGAAAATAAAAGATTACGGTATTAGTATTATTTCTCCCAATATACTTAAAATTCTAAGGTAAAATTTCTGTTTCTGAGGCTGTTGTCATAGAACATCCAGAGGAATGCTAACTTGCTATTTTATTTTTGAGGAGAACTTTTTATCATATTTATTATTCTACATAATAAAGCAGAGGTACGATAAACTTTTGTTTTATCGGCAACGAAGATTTAAATGGTTGCAACACACAAATTGATGATGTCATTGTTTTTGTGTTGTGTTAAACCCATATTTCAAAATTTTTCTACCATTGATAAGCTATTTATTATGTTTATTATGTTAATAGATATAAAGAGTGCCATAAGAAGTAATTACAATTTATAAAGCCCTAGATCGATAGCAATTCAAAAGATTAATTATTTAGAAACGATTGATTATAATAATGACAGACACTCAGCTACTGGATTAATTCAAAATGAGCTTAATAACTCAAATGAACTCTGTTCAAATGAGTTCTAAATAATTAAAAACAAAACAACAATAAACTAAGTCACATGTAATAAAACTTAAATTAATTTATTATTTCAAACCCAAATTAACCAAACAAACGTACATGTATATTTGTTTCTTGCCAAATAATGAAAAATCATTTATAAACTATTAACAGCTAGACCACTTTTTTCTTCTATTTTACCAAATTCTATAGTAAATTCAAATCATGAAGGTTAGAGATCACTAAATATGATCTATTGTTTGGGACGTTTGTTGTTGTTTTTTTGTGTGTGAACACATTTCATGGAGTAAAAACCACAAGATGGACAGCCTTTTCTTGTGGTAAAATGTCATTTCTTTTCTGTCAAACTTTACTGGGCAGATTATCAAAAATAAAACATTCTTATATATCATTAAAAAAAGAAAACTTATCCAACAACCAGAACAGGAACTGTCAAACTTGTCTTAAGCAACCAGTCAAGAGAAGGTGAAAAAATGGCCTTTTAAACAGGTTGTTGTTTAATGCAGTTCAATTTGCTCTGAAAGTATATTAATGAGAAATAACAAATGTGGCTGTTTAAGGCAAGTGGATGCTTAACAGAGGTGACCACTTATACAGGTTTGACTGTACTTGTAATTACAAAGATTTTTCTATATGATTATTAAATATGCTACTAATATTGTAGTTTTAAATGATTGAATATTTAGCGTCATTTTTATGCCATCGAGGGGAACCAGACGATCAGTTGACCACTGTTTCCTGGGATTAACCAGTACTCGAGCACACTCCATCTCCAAAAGTAACTGATAACTTTCCCACTTGTAGTTTTAAAAGCCAAAGTTTACTGGCTACATCTTGCATTCAAAACAATAGTTTATAGCTTAAGGATTAACTACACACACAAAAAAACCGTTTAGCTCAGTCACTCTATGTGTAAATCACATCTGGAGAACAAGTTCACCATATTTATATAAAGACTTGTGGCTTTCAAATTACAAAAATGTATTAATGTAAACCATAACATTTTTGTTAATGATAATTGATCACAAAGGACAGTTCTGTTACTATGAAAAAAATTGTAATGATTTGTTCACACACGATAGTGTTGCCATCAATTCTTACTTATGGCAGTCAGTTTGTGTTCCTTGATTATATCATACACATAATATGATGACATCTTACTATGCCTTGTATAACAAATTAAACATCCAAATCTTCATTGTGTTTAAAATGTCTGTGTCAAAGCATAACAACAACTTATTTTGGTCACTGCTCCCAGCCTTTTGTTTTGATATTTCACAAGTCACAAAACTTGCTTGACATCGATATTGGTAAAGGGCCTTTCAGTAAAAATATTGGGTAAGCAACTGATTTTAAACGGTTCTAGAAGTCAATCAATCATCTCAAGTAGTTTGCAATGACCATAATGCAAATTGCATGTACATAACAAATATGTCAGCTGATCTGTATTGACTTATCACATGTTACATAAGGTAAAACAAACAGCTCTACTGTTGTCAGCCACATGCACCATGAACACATTTCTCTTGATAACAGCAGGTCACGGCGGTGATTTAGAGATAGAGCGTCCGCCTCACGTTGGTTTGATCTCGGTCAGGTCATACCAAAGTCTTCAAAAATGATATCAGAAGCTACCTCGCTTTGGGTTCAGCAGTTAGAGAATATTTCTGAACCTTGTTCATCTGGTGTCAGTATAATGTGACTGGGTGGGGTATCATACCATGTGTCTGCGATATGATACTCTAGTTTGGCAGCGCTTGGAATACTGTCAAGTAGACACTGTTGCAATATAACTGGAAAATTGTTGAAAGTGACACTAAACACTATACAACAATGACAACAGCATTGTTTGATCTTTTACATGTAAATTGGAATTCATCCTACTTGATTTACAAGGCAACGTAATAACAGTAAAATAACACCCAAATATGCATCACGGGAAAATAACACATTTATTTTCACCTAAATATTAATGAACAAAATTGCACAAGAATTAATAATATGCAAACAACAGTACAACCTTTATACATTTGTCCAATCAGCATGATGTAGCTGTTACACCCATACAAATAAAACCCTTGCGGAAATATTGGAGGCAACTATACTTTACTAAAACTAACATACTACATTAAACCTGTCACTTGTTTGCTGTTTGTTTTTTTGTAGAAACCTTTCATGAATCTGAATGTGATAACAAAAATAAATATTTAAGTATAAATGAATGAATAGTGTTTTATGTGCATGTAAAATATTTCAGTAAACATTCCACTTTAATTTATCCAACAGACACGTAAGGGTAATTGATGACAATGACTTAACAATGATGTACAAATTAATCCCTAAATGTCGACCAATCATGCAAAATAAAAAAGGAGGCATTCAGGTTATCTATTTGTTTGTAATGTCCGAATTGAATCATCCTTTCATCAGACAGTTATTTTCGTACTGACTAGAAGGTGTGATAAGCCTGTGGGCGGTTCACAACATGAATAATTGCATCTTCAAATTGATCTGAATGGTCAAAATCATACAAGTTGCTCTCAACTAAACTACAACAAAATCTCAAAATGGACATCACTTTCAGATTATCATGGTGACAAGGAAACAATCACAGTCCACTTTCACCAACATTTACTTCACTATTAAACAGATACTTAAAAAGTGCAAGTAGACAGGCATTTAAGTTTATTTTACCTAAATTCGTATACATTTCTGCATGCTTTCAGTTTTAAAGTATTCAAACCTGTCTTAAGCAGCCACTCAAGGGAACAAGTAAAACATCCCTCATAAGGCAGATCTGGGTGGCTGCTTAATACAGGTTGATTAAAACCAAAATGATAAAAATGGTAAATAGAAAATGTGGCTGTTTAGGACTAGTGGTACCTTAATCGAGGTGACCACTAACACAGGTTTGTTAATACACTGTTGATGAGACTCTATCCTATATACACACATGGACATGTAGATACTTGCTCTAGTTATCCAACTTAGTTTAATCTGACAGTAATTGTATGTATTGTATGTATGGTTTTCTTTACAGTCTCAGCAATTTTGTGTTATTCATGCATAAATTCTTCATACAATCTTTGTTCCTCTTCTTAATCTGACAGATACTTTGCTTCAAGCCTGTCAAAGTGAACTGTTGTTTAAGCACAGCTTAATTTATGCAGAATTTTTTATTAACAAAGCTTTCTTTCTTTTTTAAATATGCATCGACAGATTTGGTTTTTTTTAAAGCATGCTTCAACAGAAACATGCTCTAAAAAGCAAGCTTCAACAGAGCTTTGTTTTTGAACACCAACAGAGCACTGTTCATCAAAACATCAACAGAGTTTTGTTCTTGAACGTATACACCAACAGAGTTTTGTTTATCAAACATCAACAGAGCTTTGTTCTTGAACATACTCACCAACAGAGCTTTGTTCATCAAAACATCAACAGAGCTTTGTTCTTGAAATAAACACCAACAGAGCTTTGTTTATCAAAACATCAACAGAGCTTTGTTCTTGAAAAATACACACCAACAGAGCTTTGTTTATCAAAACATCAACAGAGCTTTGTTCTTGAAAATACACATGAACAGAGTTTTGTTGGTTTTTTTAACTATAAACCAACAGTTGTTTTTTTCTCAAAAATGTTTTGTTTTTAAAAGCATGTTTCAACAGAGCTTTGTTCACAAAACCCAGACAGAGCTTTGTTTCTAAGAATATGCTTCTTCAGAGATTAGTTTTTAACAGAGTTGTTTTTTCTTGAATCCATGCTTCATCAGTGCTTAACGTTAAAACAGCATTGTGTTTCAAACTACAAGAGCTATACTCTGATAACATTTTGACAACTATGTTTGGTAGAGGGAGATTGCTGTAACACTACTGTTACTAGTAGTAAGCAGTTAACACCTCATTCAATTCCCATTCTCCTACTAGTGAACGACATCTAACCTAACAAAATGCTGCTACTGCTGCTGCTGAATGCTGCTAATCATGGATCTACATGCCACATCTATCAAACACAGATCTTGAAGACGTTTAAATCTATATGGAATGACTCATATGCTATGTAAGTTCTCTACATCTACATGGTAGTGATATTCCAGTATCAGAGGTATAACTTAACATCAAATGCAGTTTCTTTTCATTTCCAGAAATGACGATGGATTCTTTTTAACTGGAAATTTCAAATGTAGAATGAAAGAACTGAAAAGTGTGTTTACTCCACCCATGTCCATGTTATACATAGAAAATTCTAACTTTAGAGGTGCTGACTAGAACTGCGTCATCATAAAATCTTGTCTCTATTACCACGTTACCACTGAAACGAGAACATATTCAATATATAACTCAGTTACATTCTGGTACTGTCTTCAGTTACAACTGTAACAGTGGATAATCAGGTTACATAACAAGAGATCTAAAGGGGTCTTAATCGCTCACCTCGTTTAACTGTCACTTGGACCAAGCCTATGAAAAAACTTATAGATGAGAAAAATGGGAATTATCTGTTTTCCCATAGCATTTCCATAAAAATCAAAGTCTCCCTAATGGACATAAGCCCCTTTATCTGAACAAACTTAAAACCCTTGCTCACATGATTGAACACATTTGACTGAGTTCTCTAGAAGATTTTTTAAAATTCACATTTTTTTGCTGTTTTGGTTCCAAATAGCCCCTTATAGACATTATATCTGTCTCAACTGTTATTCTATGTGTCCCAAGTACATTGTGTAAATACCATAAAGAAGGCAGTTTATGTTAGTATATCCTGCATTTGAGGTTCAGATGGAATAATCCATTCCGAGGGGATAACTGTTTCAGCTATTAAAGAAAACTTTACCGCTTTATCACCAACCAAAACAGTTATCCGGAGTTATGGAAATTTCCATCTGAACAAAAAATCATGTAAATGCCACCTAGCTAGGGATTTACTTGTGTCAGCAACAATAAAAAACATGGGCTCTCAATATGCTGTTTAAGAAGATGTAAGACCTAAGCCAATTACTATATGTAACTCTAGTCTGCTATAGAAAAGACTCTCAGAGTAACCTTCCTTTGCTGCCTTGCATTTAGATAGATTGAGTATTTAGCGTCATATTTATGCCACTGACAGCTAACAGATGATAAGTTAACCTAACCACTGTTTTCTAGGATCCTGAAAGGTAAACCAGTACTCAAGCACACACCATTTCCGCAAGTAACTGATAACTTTCCCACTTGAATCAGTGGCGAGAAATGAATGATAATGAAACACAAAGTCATATATCAATCATCACAGAAACTATTGCCGGGATGGGATTCAAACTCACGACACCTGGATTGATAGACAGACACGTTACCGACTGAACTAATCGAGCCCGGCTTCCATTTAGAAGAAAAAAGTTAAAATAAATAAATGTTGGAACTAACTTTAAGACATTTGCTGGCATCATCTGACTCTCAGGGGCGGCCTCTATCACGCTCTGCCACGTGTTGGTGGATCCAGGAATCACAAAGCCAAACTCAAACAACCATTCTGTGAACACACATAGTCATATAGTTACATACTCTTTGCAATGTATTAATATATAAAATATCTTAAATATGCTTTCGTTACTCTTACGATTATTTCAGTTTTGTTATATGTAATTCATATGGATATTTTGCTCTTTCAAATTTAATGCAATTAACTAGGGATGAAATGTCATGTGTATATAAAACAAGAGATAAGTATGAAAATTTTGTCATTTTACCAATTTTGCACAACTACTATAATGTCTCTTCAAATGCCATTAATGATAAATTTAGTGGGCTATGAAATTATGCAATCAACCTAAACAATGTAAAACTATTAGATCAGACAAAAAAGTGTTTAGGGTTACCCCACCAACCCTAAATTCAAGTCCCGAGTCTTAACGTTTTTTTCATTGCGAGAAACATTAAATGTATAAGTACGAGAATGCTGTATGAATCTACTTCATATTTCATGTTATTCTGGTAACACCATTTCAACACATCACAGTATATATACATGAATGACATCCAGTGTTATTGGTGGAGGACCTCACACAGGACATAGGTGCTATTTTTATTATATTTCAGTTGTATTTTCCTACTTATATGCATTATTGTAGGAGTGACACGTGTTATGACCATGAACAACTTCTGAAATATTTTTTTTTGACAGTTTCAGGATTCACACCCATGGTCCGTCACAGTGTGGTGTCAGCATCTAGAACAATGATGAAGTCTAACAACTGCACTACTGCAACAACGCAAAGGAACATTGCGCAAATAATGTACATAAATGAGGCCTACCAACTGAGCTACTGCAACAACGTAAAGAAACATTGCGCAATTAACACACTCAATGAAGATCTAATAACTGCGCTAGCACAACAACATGCAAATAAGGCATATATTGATGTCATCATTTCATTTACACAAGACATAGGAGGTATTATTATCCGTGCTACCACAATTACTATTACTGAAAGTTTCTTGAAATTAAAAGAAGGTTTCTCAATTTTTCTTCAAAGTTATTCCATATGTGTTGACCTTGGCTATAGCCTTGACTTTGTCACAATAATACCATAATTTGTCATCTACTATTTATTAAGCAGGATTATGTTTCATTGTATGCAAACAAAATGTACCATGATACGAAGCATTCTTTACCTTCTAAACATTTTCCTTTAAATAAAACTTTCTGTTCCAATCTAAATTTTTCCATGGATTCTTTTGAAGAGAAGTTTATCTCTCGAGAGACAGCACGAGACTTCAATATCTTCTTGGGAACTCGCGCTATAAGCAAAGAGAATATTCAAAGTTTTTAATAGAAGCCTTCAAGAACAGCAATAAAATACTTAAGAATATGTATATACATATACCTGTATATGTACCAGGTGACCGCATCTTTAAATAATGTTGTATCAGTTTGTTTAAAAAAAAAAATCATAAGCATTTGAACGTCTCACACAGCAATTAAGTTTGTATTGCACTACATGATTATAAAGACATGAACTTCTGGAACACTGAACACAATGCCAATGGTTCTAAAAGTGTCTTGTTTTCATAGATTGCCCTCTGTTAGTCCAAATATACAGGGAAAAAACATGGGGTTGACCAGATAGTTTTTCATAAATCTGATGTTTTGATTTAAGAACTGGGTAGTAGGGAGGCTTTTTCTTTTTTTTGAAATCCATAAAAAACATACATGTATAAAATAAACAAAGAACCTCAACGTTTAATTTTATGAACTGACATGGCTATTCAAATACAACAACATAATTTATATTACATGTTTTTATTATGCTCAATACTAACTGTATTGCTCATAAAAGTGTAGGATTGAAAACTAAGAAAACTGTAAAAGTGAATAGTATTTATATAATAAACTGAACTGTGTTTATTTCGATTGACAAAATGAAACTGTATACAGAATAACTAGTATTAGTAAATTGGACAGCTGTTACTTAAAAATGCCTACAGAACATTATCAAAAAATGAAACTGTATATAGAATAATAAGTATTAATCTGTTGGAATTATTTAATAATAGTTCATAGGCATTTTAAAATGCAACAGTTTTAGTAACTGCAGTCAAATGTTCTAGTATGAGTCATTCTATATAATTATACAGTTTCTGAACACTGTTCATCAAAATAAACTAGCAGAGGTAGTACTAACTTACCCTTATCAAAGATTCACTTGCCAAGATTTTTTATTACCAATACACTTTGTGGACTTGTGGTATAATATATTTTAAAAATAATTAAACATAAATAGACTTAAATGTATTCATTTTTATGTAAGGTTAGCTCCCCATAACATTATGCATGTGTAAATCACAAGTTTTACAGTTTGAATAAGACCAGGAGAAGTGAGAGAATTTCAGGGAGAACTGACTATGTCTCTTAAATATGACCGACCTAATATGTTGTATTTAGTCTTTGTTCTTTATTGACCATCATTACTGTTCTGTCACTCTGTGGCAGTGTGGGAGCATGTGATTATTCAAAACATTATTTTAAATATCTTTCTCTTCTTTTCTAATGATTGCTAAATGTCATAACATGCAACAATGGCAATGCCAAGCCTACAAAGCTATTCAATTCATCCAAGAGAACTTGGCAGTCTGTGATCTAAAAAAGTGCAACTAGTCAACTATAATTAAATATCAAAAAGACAATTCATCATAATTGTTGTTTTCAAAACTATATTTATATCATGATATGACATGATATGAAAATTATACGCTGAAACCACACAACCGAAAAGCAATAAGTGTATTACTACCGCATTTTCTTTACCGTATACTCAATTTAAATATCAATGTTCACGTTTTCACATAGGGGTCGGGGAAAACTTTTCAAAGCATTCATCTGTCGTAAAATGGACTGGTAAAAAGTACTCTTCCGGATGGAAAACTCACTTTCCAAAAAAGTTATAGTAAAATAAGGTCTATTTTGGAAGCACACTGAGATAATTTTATCTACTAGTTTTATTACTTCATTTACAGTAAGTATACCACTAGCTTTAACTGTTATGATCATGCAATAAACATTAAGTTTGTTGATGTTTATAAACTTTATATATTGCTTTTGTTCGGAATACAAACAGCTTGGGGTAAACATAAAAAGTTAATGCATTCAAGCCTCCGTAACATGTAAAATGCAAAAAGACTGTTAATTATCCAGACATCGGGAAAAATTCTAAAGACTGAAAAGTCTGATTTTTAAACCAGCATTAAAAAGTTTCGCATGCGTGTCTCGATACTTAATAAAAATTTATGCCAAATGGATTGTAATGAAAAGTAACCTTGGAGACTTGACATGAAATTGCATGATAAAGTTATCATTAATGAATGCTAAATATCAAATTTACAAATTATATTAACAGCAATGAAATATTCGAAAGAATAAATACTGTACGTCTTTTGACAACGCGCCATCACATAAGCACTTCTGGCCTTTGGCCAGTAGAGCTAAAAATACCAGAGCTTAACGCTGGCATTATACATTACGCGATCAATCGCAAATTATCTGCAAAAACATAATCAGATTATAGAGAAATTGCTTCCATCCGCGAACTACATCTTCATCTATTTTTAATTCCTTTCTCAGGTGCGCGGTAATGTGTGTACCATGGTCGTAGATATCCTGGCATGCAATAAACACAGCAGGGGTCAATTGTTTCTACTGATTAGTTTAGATGAAAATCTAGGATTTTATCATAGCCTTACAAACATAAAAATCATGGCCGCTACAGAGTTTTACTGGGTAACCCATACGCTAAAACTAACCTTCATGTTCCAGATCTGGTGAAGACCTGAAAGGAAAAACATCACAATTTTAAATTCAGAAATCTAGGTGGAATTTTTTTCTTCTCCCAATAAATAGAATATATTGCAAAAAAACAGTTGAGAACAGTTAAATTCAAAATTAATTAACATGCAATAAATAAATAAATACTAAAATATTGCTTTAAGTACCAGTATTAAATATTTGTTACAAGTGGGGTGATGTACTTTGTTTTATATAAGGTCATTGTAAATTAATTGCTAGATTATCATCAAAATTTTTCTTAAAAATGTGGAGAGAGGAAGGATTTAATTTTATTTTAATTTTTTTTATGCTTTTTTAAATTTTTGTCATAAAAATAAAAAGGTTTGGGGCAGCATGAAAATTAGGGGTCTGGTGTGAACGATAATCTAGCAATTAATTGATTATGGTCTAATGAAGAAGTTAATAATTTCATCTTTATGACAATCCACATCAATAATGAATCATTAAAAACCTTAAACTATCACAAAATTGGTCATTACATATACAATTTCTTATTTCTGTAACATAAATGTACTTACAAATCATCGCTTGACTGCCACAGAATTTTCCCATTGTCGGCATCTCTTAAATTCATCCAATTACTTAATAAAGAATGAAGGAATTTATTTTACAAAAATAGCATACTAATTTTCATTTTGAACAGAGAATCAAATTGATATTCGTACATATTGTAGTTATACATAGATAACTTATACATACTGATATCAATACACTTGGAAATATATGATTTGCCTTGAAATTATGTCAGATTTTCGGGGTGGGGATACCGGATTTCTTTAAAACAGCTATCGTTAGTGAACCCGACTCTGTTTGTGAGCCAGATACTAGGTTGGCTGATTGCAAATCTGTTCAGTGCTCAAAGAAAAAAAAATTTGGGACTAGCCCAGGGCAAGTAGATTGAAAAAATCTACTTGCCCTGACTGAAAAATAGCTTGCCCTGATCAACAGTTCACATGCCCAGATTTGCCGTATAATATGAAATATGTAAACATGGACTTAAATGTATTCATTTTATGTAGGGTAAGCTCCCCATAACATTATGCATGTCTAAATCACAAGTTTTAGAGTTTGAATAAGACCGGGAGAAGTGAGAGAATTTTCGGAGAACTGACTATGTCTCTATCAGTATGTTGTATTTAATCTTTGTTCTTTATTAGCATAAAAAAGATGCTAAATATTCAATCAATCAATCAATCAATCAATCAATCAATCAATATTTATTGACTATCATTTCTGTTCTGTCGATTCAGTGGCAATGTGGGAGCAGGAGTATATTTAAAACATTATTTTAAATATCTTTCTCTTGTTTTCTAATTATTGCTGTCACAACATACAATAATGGCAATACCAGGCCTACAAAGCTATTCAATCTATCCAAGAGAACTTGGCAGTCTGTGATCTAGAAAAGTGCAACTAGTCAACTATATTTCAAATATCAAAAAGATAATTTATTATAATTGTTGTTCCAATTATTGTAAATCTACGAATATTTCTAAAATTACCAGAACCTAACGCTGACATTTTACATAACGCGATCGATCGCAAATTATCTGCCAAAAACATTACCAGATTTTAGAAATCGTTACCATTTTGGCAAAGGGAGGTAATTTTATACTCTTCATAATGGAGAATTTGAGAAACACCCGCGAATTATGTCATCGTCTTTTTTTAGTCTTTGCTTTGGTAGGTGGTAAGAAACGTGTTTACTTTGGGGGTAGATATCTGACCAATCAGAGCGGTTATTAAAAATAGATTACTTTATATTCAAAGCTATCCACCAATCACATTAGAGAATTAAAATAGATAAATGAATATGCATGAGAGGTTTACTAAAGTCACATTATCGGGCATGTGGTATGATAAACACCGCAGGGGTCAATTGTTTATACTGATTAGTTACGGTCTTTAAACAACAGTTTGACCTGTGTCGTTTCCAAAAGACATATTTGCAGACCTGTCTATTGTGAAAACTAGCTTGTCCGATTTTTTAAGACAAGTCTGACAGGCAAGTAACTTTGAAAAAGGCACATGCCGGATCCAGATTTGACAAGCCCCAGGCATCGGGCTATCCTATTCTTGGAGCACTGACTGTTATATAAATCATATAATTTAAAAGACAACCGTTTTTTATTGTCAGATCATTTAACAAAAACAATGCACATGTCTAGGATGACAAACAAAATCTTAAATGCTGCACTGGCCATCAGCATCCTTGATCCCTCAGAATTCAAGACTGTCAAGATGTGGCACTCCCACCCTACAAGAAGATTTGTGCTTAACTAATTAATGTGAAATGGCATTCATGATTTTGATAAAATTGTTATAAATTAAATGAATAAAAAAAAATGTTCAAGATTTACATTTTTTTCCCATTCTCAGTTAGAAATGACTCCATCAAAGTTACCCAAAAATGTAGTATTTAGATTACAGTAAAGTTACAAAAAGAAATTTGGACTTTGGTATCCCATACCCGCCCACAACACCGTATATTTTCCTTGCCCTAGTGCTTTTATTTATAACTGTGGACGAGCCTGGGCACTTGCACTTTTGGTTTTACCTATTTCATTGGTGCATCCTTGTGCAAGGAAGGTTATTATAAATTACTAATTAGCAAATATTCCAAGAAGGAACTCCATAGCATTCCATTTTTTACCTTCCTGGAAGAAAAGCATGTAAAATATACATATATCGATAAAATGCTTGATCAGAAAAGTACAGAGATTGGAATGCAGAGATTAAAATTCGAAGAACTAAACTAGAAAAAATACTGACTGCACAAAATAATGGCCCCAAAATAATATCATGTAAAAACACGAGATCAAAAAGTGTTACAAATATTAGAAGTGACGCATTTCTGAAATTTAGATGCTACTTATGTCGAAATTAACAAGGATACAGCTTAAAGCCTTTCATTATATCTTCAGCTCGAGAGGGCATCGTGAATTACTGTTACAGAGACAGACAACTGTCGAAATTGGTAGAGGTCTTCGTTTCCAACAGGTTCCCAGTGTCAACAATCCAATATGGCTGACTTCCGCTTATGAACTACTTTATTACGCCAGCTATGTAAACATAGAATTTTTGAAGACATCTTTATACAACTATCTGGCAAATACATGATACATATCAATCACATATATTGTAGTCATCGTTCTAAAATGTTTTAATTTGCTTACTTAATAACTAATTAAACGTACACAGTGAACTATATCTGATCAAAGTCTTCGCGGAGGCATATCCTTCTAGATGTCCTTCGGCTGTATCCTCAACTTGGACGTTAAAATTTAGGTCGTATAATTTTTATTTGTTTATCTAGATGCGTGCTATCTCCACTGTTTTTCTAAAAGTCTCTTTTTAAGAATTACTTTTAGTTCATTTGTATTGTATATTTCTTATTATTGTCCAGTTTAGTGCGGAATGTATGTTACTTTGAAAATTATTTTAAAGGCTACTGTTCTCTTAGCAAGTGCTGCACACAGCATGACAAAGTCCCATGGCGATGCGGAGCTCCAGATAAGGCAGTTTTAAAGACGGCTACATTTAATATATTTAAATGCTTATGCTACTACAAAAACAAAACTGAAGTTGCAGTGGTTAACTTGCTTGCTCCAACACCCAGAGGTCTGTTTTGATTCTCGGTTGGTCACATAGGGTATGCCATCCTTTGGAGGGGTTTAAAGCTATTAGTCCTGTATGATACATAGCAGGAAGAGCTATACCTGAAAATAATGCTTCGTATCATAATGAAGTTATGATTGCTAGAAGTAGTAAACTGGTAGTACGATCAATTATAAAATTCTTGATACCACCAAGGACTTATATAGATAAGTAAAGGAAACTGATTGATATTTTGTGAATGTGTGCATATTCATTCAGAGTCTTGCAATATCTTCTTTCCAATTTTCTTAAAGCCTCATTAAACTTCCGAAATGAATATTGTTTGACAGTAACAAAAATGATTGTAATTAGATGTGTTTATAGTATTGCTAAAACCATTCCTGTAGACCCATTAGTGACAGTTTTTAAAAGTCAAAATATGTACATGTATATTTCTTAGTCAAACAGACCAAGCTTTTAATTTTTGTAATTCCGTAATGACTCGGTTGCTTTCCGACTGTACCTCTGCCAGTGTTCGGAAGTACACAAATGAATATGCAGTGGTAGTGTGCGGATTAGGACCGTTAGATAAGGGGTTTATTAACAAGGTTAGAAAAGTTATGGCTTCACTAATATTATGTATCATTATTTCATTTTGAAAGCAAATTATGCTAAAGAAATGATAACATAATTTGAGAAATTTAATTAACAATTGAAAAGTTCATGGCCCTGTAGCCATGTTCATAAAAAATTAATGTCACATACTGTATTTAATGACTTCCACATTGTGCAGTGTGTATGCTAAAACTATATTTTTTTACTTATTCTGATTGCATTTTGGTCAGTTATGACATACATGCCAAGAACAAATAAGCAGCAGAAAACTTACTAATTTTGTGTACTAATAAGTCAATATAATTATTCCACAGTACAATGTCTTGTTCCTATTTTTCTTCAGCTTTGGTATACCATTTATTTTTTAACATCTAAACTGTCATTTAACTATTCAGCAATGGTCTGTAAGAAATCCAAAGATTGAGCAGTAAAATGACTGATATAAGATAAAAGGCAAAATGGAAAATTTGATGGCCATTTGAACAGCTGAACACAAAATATTGTAGCAATTTAACAGGAGTTTGCAATTACCTTTGATATGCAGCCTCTTGTGTTAAGCAGCCAAATATATTAGTTTTATATTTACAGCCAAACTTGGTCTGTATTCAACAACCACATGCTCTAAGGGGCCATTATAGAACATCCCCATTGTATGCTGCAACTTAACACAGGTTTGGTTGTATAAAATATCATATGCGCATTACTCATTACTATTCTGAAAAACTCAAGAATACTCATCTACTCTGATTTTGATGAGTAATTACTCATAGGCTTAAAAAAACTATCTGAAGCTCCGTATTTGTAAACAAAACCTTTTCTTAATTATGTACCTTTAATGACATAAATGTGCTTTATACTTATTTTTTCATTTGCAAAGTTTCTCAGTGATCAAATAAACATGTATTCTATCATCTGTAAGAGTAAAACTGACTTAAATTAAAACTAAAAACAACCGTTTCGGAAGTTTTATGAGCCTTTAACTTCCATTCATCTCATGAATACAATTCAAAATTCCTACATTACAATTCTCATCAAAACAATACCATTTCCAGCAATTTGTGTTTAATATTATTGAAGTACTTCTGATTAAAATGTGTATACTGCAGCTAAAATAACAACAACTTAGGAGAAATTTTACTTCAAACGTCAGTATCTTTAATTCAAGATCAATTGTTTGTGCTCGAAACATTTTATAACATCTACATACAACTTACAAATTCTATGTACATGGTGTACAAGAAATCAGTTGCCTATAATTATGAATGATTAATTTGCCAAATGATGAATTCTTTGTGCGCTATTTTTCAACAATATGTCAGGAGATGCAAGTCTCCTATCCTAGTTTATAAGTCCTTGATACCACCTATTTAGAGCTTTGTAGCCATGTTAGCTTCCATCTGTTTGTACTCTTGATAATCAGTTACTCAAGTGTATCTCATTATTGACATATCAATAGCGAAGTTTATCTCTGATTCCCAATACTGTGCTTGTATAATTTTATCATGGATTTGATCTGCATAGGAGGTAAAAAAAAAGATAGCCCAGGGAGTATTAGAAGAATTCAAATAAATATTTTTGTTATTACAGATTCAACACTGTCAGTATTAAAGATGGCTATGAGAAACCTGGTGGAGGGAGAGTGTGGCAGCTCTAACTCCCTCATGAAACTTTCATCACATATGACTAGGGACAGGGCAATGAGACAGGTAAGACTACTTTTTGCATATCGGATTATAAGTATCTTTCAAGGCAGAGCATTGTAACTGACAAAACAGTTATCCCTCGGGAGGGACTTTTCCATCTGCACCAAAAACACATTCAAGATGCCGTATCTTGTTTCAATGTTTTAATTTTTTATAGTAACACAAGGATACCACAGTACATTCATTATAGTGTGATGTTTTTAATGAGCATATTTTTAATAGGTACAAACCCTCTATGCTCTCATCCTACCCTCCTCATGCCTTTAAAAATATGCGGAAATCCTTGCCTGGTATGCAAGGCTACTTCTTGCATACTGGTCAAAGAGATCTGCCATTTTACCATTATGAGACGCCTTATCTCACCTTAGTGTTTAAAATGTACAGTGCTGAATATTCTTATAATTAACATTTTTGTTTAGAAAAATACAGTTGCATGCAAGAAAAATAATCATAATAATAGTTTTTTAATGAATTTATCTATTCGTCCTGAGATAATTTTATATATTATTTGTTGTTATATTTAAGATATTTTTTTCTTCTATTTTCAGGAAGGATTACTTCCTGGCAGACCAGGGTCGAGAATGCAAACTCCAGTAAGTGCAATACTTTTAACATACATATTCATTCTAAATACATGTACATGTATATTTATTTAATTTTTTATCTTGTGTTCATTCGACTCTTCATTATGATTTTCATATGTGAGGTGTCGCTTGAGTGGTGGCAATTATTTGACCAGTTTAGTTACTTTGTCATTGTTTTAATTTAAAAAGACCACAGCTGTGGTATAGGGTAGAGTGTCCATATCACGCATGGGTGAAGGTCTTGGGTTTTATTCCCTGCCTGGTCATGGCAATCATGGCTCAGCATTAAGAGGATAGTTATAGGTTCGGATGGCCCGGTGTTAGTTAAATGTGACTTGTAGGGGAATCATGCCATGTGTCTGTGGTATGATACTCCAGGTGTGGCAGCGCTCAGAATACTGTCTCGGTTAGAGACCATTGCGATATAACTGAAAAATGGTTGAAAGCAATGCTAAACGCCATACAACAACATTTAATTTAAAAAGAAACTACATCTATGCATAAATTTGATGCACATAATACAATTAGTAAGTATCTAGCTTGAATATCTGAAGAGAACAGCATAAGCGAGGTGATTCCTTCTGATGTCGTCCTCCAGCAATAAGACTGGATGCCGTATACAAACTATATATGGCCATAATAAATTAATTGCTAGATAATCATCCCCGTCTGCCCCGTAATTTTCATGCTACCCTAATCCTTTTTATTTATAAATTTTATTTTTTTTTAATTAAAAAAAATATCAATTTTTTTTTAAAAAAATGTAATGTAAATATTATATAATATTTAAATGTAACGAAAACGACGTTGTTCAAAAAATATCGAGAAAAAAATGTGGGATGCTGAACTCCATCATACAACAATGTTTGGTGACATGTTTTATGACATGTTAGCTTGGACTGACAATAACTGGAAATTTTGCCATTAAACTTTGTCTGAATTCTGGTCTTAGTGTTGTACAACAGCTCAACATCTAGGAGGGTATATGCAAGTACATTTTAAAATAATTTATGTAATGTTAAAGCTAGGAATAAAATAATTTCTGATTCTATAATTTCAAATTTCTGCAAAAATGCCTATGTTTGGTTGACTTTATGATATAATTTTTTTTTTTCAGTCTGCAGTTCATTGATTTATTTATTGACAAGAAGGAAAATAATATCAAAATAAAACCATGATTATATTTTGTAGATGTCCAGACCTATAGTTGAAGCCAGACCTAATGAGGTGAGTGCAACATGTTATATCTGTGTTTGTATGCCTAGTTGGATAAGACCAGTGGGAGAGAGCTTTAAATATATACATGAACTCTCCCATGCATATTGTTAAACAGGGCTGAAAAATTCCACTCATCCACTCGCCATGGCGAATAAACATTTGGTCAGGACAAGTAAGATAGAAGAAACTGACCTTAATATTTTATTTTAAGCATTCAATATAAAATGTTTGAAAGGGAGGGTAAGTAGCTTTTGTAAGAAATTTCATGCCCTGGGTAAGGTTCTTCAAATAGTTGCGGAAATGGGATACAATTACTACTTTTGGATAGAGATTTGAATTCGGGACTTTCATCTATAATATCAGTTTTATGTTCATTATTATCAGGCCCCAGTTTTCTCATTTTCGCCCATAGTCTCGACTCAGCATGAACCTGGCTGTTGATGGGTCGTAAAACCTCATTCGTTCATTCATTCATTCAATTTATTCTTTTATTCATATTCATTTATTCATTCAATTTATTGATTCATTCATTGTGTGTTTGTCCAGTTATTGATTTAATATAGATGAATCATATTTCATTGGAATGAACAAGTCATAATACCATGTATACTTTGCTTTGCATATGAAATTAAAGTTATAAGTGTTTGCAGCATTTCTTAAAAAAAAGTCAATATCAAAGGAAAACAGAAGCTTCATTTCTCTGTTTTGATCTTTTCTTTTTATAGTTCACATGTATTCAGATGTTGAAAGTCAGCATCACATTGTAAAAAAGGTCAATAACAAACAAAAATGGAGACTTCTTTGCTCTGATTTACCTTTGATTGTTATAGTTCATATGTTTTCAGACATTTAAAGACAGCACCTCTTAAAAATATAAAAATCCCCACACATGACATGATAAGCCAATGAAAATTGGGTTTCAGTCAAAATATTATGTGAAAAAAAAGAGCAAAAATGACTCCGAAAAGTTCTAGCTGTCGGTCATATTTGATTGATTGAATATTTTGCATTATTTTTATGCCATCCAGGGGTAACAAGATGATCTGTTAACATAACCAAAGTTTCCTGAGATCCCGGAAGATTAACCAGTACTCGAATACTCTCCATCTCTGCAAGTAACTGATAGCTTTCCCATTTGATTCTGCAGTGAGAGACGATCGATAATCAGACACCATATCGTATATCAATCATCAAGAAGACTATGTCTGGGCAGCGATTTGAACTCACAGCCCCTGGATTGCTAGTCAGACATGCTACTAACTGAGCTAATTGGGGTCCAGCAATCACATTTGAATAAATAACCACAGCATATATAACGTGTATGTTTAAAAGATTTCATCTATGTATGATGTAGCAGGCACTTGGTTAAGATAGTCTATAATAATTATTAATTGTGGCAATTGCAGCTTGTAGATGAATTCTTGAGTAGCCAACGTGTTGCCATGGCGCCACAGACATTCCACATGGGCAGTTTGTTACAGGAAATGAGGGAGATAGAGGAGTCAGAGGTCAAGTTTATACCACAGAGAGGTAGGTCAAATGCACAATGTTGTAGTTGTTAGTCTGATTAGCTAATGTGGTGTCATAGCAACACAAGACAACCAACATGGGCAATTTGTTACAAGAGATGAGGGATATAGAGAAGAGTCAGATGTTATGTTTATACCACAAAGAGGTAGGTCAGAGGTCAAATTTATACCACAGAGAGGTAGGTCAAAGGTTAAGTGCACAATCTTGCAGATGAATTCCCAAGCACCCAATGTGTTGCCATAGCACCACAGACAATGCAAATTGACATTTTGTTACAGGAATTGAGGGAAATAGAGAGGAGTTGGAGGCCAAGTTTATACCACAGAGGAGTAGGTCAAATGTCAAGTGTATACTGTTGACCTGTAGGCGCAGGAAGAAAACTGCTTACCAGTAATGATAAACTATATGTAGTTTTGAAGGTTTGAAGTAAAACAATAAAGATGTCCAGTTGACCATTTTATCATTGAAAAAGAATATTTCCTCTTTAAACTGAAATAACTCGTGTTCCTGTAGATTAAATGGTGCCCCATATTAATTATTTGTGAAAGATTTACAGCTTATGACTCTAAGTGAAAACATGTTAATCTAGTCTGTCAGTTTAAAGATTTGTTTTGCATTCATTATGTATATAACTATATATACATTTCATTATCATAACTTGCAGGTCCTGCAATAGCAGAGTTGGCTGCCACAGATCCTGGCGGGTGGGCTCAAGACTTCTTGTCCAGGGAGAACGAGCACCTGAAAGATGACTGGTCCCATGAATATCTGAATGACAGTCCAAATAATCAGCTGACCCATGCGCCGCCCCCGATGAACATGAAGTGGGCTGGAGAATACTTGGATCAAACAGAACATAGACCCTGGTAGAGTTAAATTATACTGTTTTTAGTTCGTCATTTTAAAGAAAACAAAAAGCTATTGTCATGACTCTGGCATCGTCCGCCAGTTAAAGTTTTATGTTTAGCTTAGCCTTTTCTCTGTTTCTAAACAAACACTGTTTGTTATAGTGACTAAACTTCATAAGCACATTTATATTTTGTTATAGAAACCATGTACGTAGCTTATTTTTTCTATACTTTGAGCCCTAAAACCTTAGGTTCAAGTTTTTTGTTTAGCTCAAGGTTTTATTTTTTTTATTTTTTTATCTTTTATTTTTCAGTTATAGTATTGATTCTGTGAACTAATCACCATCATGTTTAAAAAGTTTACATCATTGACTTTGGCCTACTTAATAGATTTGTTTATAACACATAATGTATGGTGCAGAAGAATAATAAACCCATGACATATTTTGGATTTTAACATAGTTTAATATCACTTGCAATTCATCACTCAGTGTTTTTCGTATAACTCGTATGTAAACTGCTGAACTACTCTTGATTTGCCCAAATATATAAGAGGCGTTGAAATGATTTTTAGACATTATTTTGAGGCGTTGCGTTATACAATACTTCACAGAAACTAATATGTCTCATTACTTATAGACGTAATCTATTAAATAAATGGTAAATGTGCCATATTCCTTTGTTATGTGATAAAAAGAATCTTACATTCATGCTCATTTATTATTGAAGTTAATAAGGTTGCTGGTAAAACTGATAAACTTGTTCAATAAATTCAATGATAAATGAGCATGAATGTAAGATCCCCTATATATTGTCACAAGTGAATATTGATAAATGATGTCATACCTGTATAACTTGTATATAAAATGATGGGCTTCAATCTGACATAACCAAACATTTATATGATGTCGATTTATCATCAAAATGACGTTAACTTGAGTTGAAATCATAACAATGGCTGATGGAAACTCATACCGGTAGTACTATTTATAGCATCTTTGAAAAACTTTTCTGAAACAATATCTGACAAAGTCGTCTTTCCATGTAAAATTCAAAATATTTGAATTTCTTTTCATATCTTTTCTCATTTTGATTTGGGTCCTTTGACGAGTGGTCTAAGGCGCCATCACAAGATCACTTACCTCTCACCGCTAAGGTCGTTGGTTCGACTCCAGCTTGGTCCAAAAAACTTATGTGAGAAAGGTTGCCAGTTACTTGCGGAAGGATGGTGGTTCTTCTCAGATTCATTCTGAGATCTTCCTCCACCAATAAAACTGGATACAGGTATGCCATATATAACCTGAAAATGTGTTCAAAATGGCATTAAATCTCATTAAAACACACAAAAAAAATCATTTTAATTTATAAAGTACATCATGTTAAATCTGATTACATGTTACATATTTCTACTGATTAATATCAGGTGTTACTAATGTATTATAATTCTGTTTCAATGAATGCACTAGCATTTACTTGAAAATGTTTTTGGGAGAAGTATGTGTGCTCTTTCCCTAAAGCTTGAACTCACTCCTGTTGTCAGAGAATCCAGATTATTTAACATAACTATACAACTTTTGTCGCTTAACAGGACAGAGGAGTCGGACCGAGAGATACTGGACGACACAAAGTGGATCGATGACTTCCAAATCCAACAGGGACAGGACAGCGACCTTCAAAAGACTGCCAGGGACCTTCTTGACAGTGTGGATGATCCAAAACTTAACAGTTCAGAGGTTTGTTGTTGCTTAGTTCTTGAAATAAAATCTTCGGAGTTCAGCGTTTTTGGTTAATAACTGTCAATCGTTTACAACATCTACCATTTTTATGACCCTGTTTTTCAAAGAATGGTTGTGGGTCATTGATTTTAAGTGTTACCCCTATCTGTCCATGTGGTTTCAGGTAAATAATTTGTGATTGGGTTTATGTATTTAAATAATATTTGATACGCAGTTGTATAATTATAAAATAAAACTGTCTTCCTTGGCCTAGTGGTTAAGGCGTGAGCCTTGGAAGTGGGAGATCAAAGGTTTGAATCCTGGTGGAAACACTTGATGTATAATTGTAAAAGTTTGCTGTGTGTCAATGCAAATCAAATTTTATAAGAGTTATGTCCTCTTTTTTACTTAAATTTTGTTGAAAGGTTGGTTTCCAAGGAATGACATCTGCAATTATATTTAATTATTATTTGGTGTGCAGCTGAATAATTCTAAGATAACAGGTTCAAGGCCAAGTTTGATATTTATCAATGTTGATCAAATTTTACAGCAGTTATGGATCCTTTCAAACTTAGTTTTTTGGTAAACGTTTACCTTCAATACATTTACTACAGTGGTGGCAAACTGTGTTCTGTGGCGCAATCCTAATTTTATCTAAATGGAATTTCAAATCACTGTTTATCATTGATATGAAATACAGAGAGATAAACATCAATCTGACTGAATTTGGATTTTGAATTAAATAGATTTACAGTTGAAACTCGTTATCTCGATATTTGAGGGACTGCCAAAAAATCCCGAGATATCCGGTTACCGACATAGATTTTGTCTCAAAATCAATATTTATTTTCATCACCTGATAATTGTCATATGTCAATTGTACTTTTTCTTTCATATTACGGTCCGTGCAGTAAATTTACACTGTTGTGATAAACATTAATATCCAGGTCCTTCTTTCTCAGCAGTGTGAGATATAAGTTGAGGCTGATTGATTGAATCAAATGATATTTAAACAAAATTAACATGCAGTCATCCATGATGTTTGCAATGTTCTGTCAGTCATTAAAACTGACACCTTTATCATTGATCCGTAATAAGTGTTGCATCTTAAACAAACTGTGAAAAATGACATGTGTAGATTTTCACACAGTGTGGAAAAATACACAATATTTTGTCAACAATAAATATATTGAGACAAACATTCAATTAAAGGTGTGAAATGATCAATCAAGGACTTAAAGTGGGATCGAGATATCCAGAATATCATCACAGACAATATTGTCAATTTGAGATAAAAGGAATTTATTAATATAAGAAAAGATGGGGAAAAGTTGGGAGTGGCAAAAAATAGCGACGTTATCGACTCGAGCAATATTGAGATAATGAGTTTCGACTGTAAATTGCTTTTGTATTCATGGCGAATGCGAACGCTTGTTTAGTTTTTATGGTTATTTGAATTACTTTTCCTTGGTTCACCAGTTTTGATAGTTTTATCAAAATGTTTACATCTGATACAAAGGGGTAAAACCATTACTATAGGGGAGACCTTTATTCTGCTGAAATCTGGTCGTGCTTTTTGAAAATTCATAATATATAATTAAACCCATATTATATAGCTTCCATTTGTAGACTGCTTAATGGTACCTTGCCAGAACTCATTGCTGCTTGTTGCTTGCTCTGTCAGTATATATGCATGTTTGTAGCTTTACAATTATATTGTTTTTTGCAAATGAGAAATTTTGGTCAAGTGCTCGTTTGGTTGATATTAGGGATTGGAGTATTTTGGTTGGGGATTTATGGAATGAAGTAGATAATCTTGTGAATGCTGGTGTTACTTAATAATGATCATATCTGTGGCAAGGAATTCCCAATCATGCATATTGGTCAACTATTTTGGAAAGTTGGAACATAAATATATTAAAATATGCAACAAAAGTTCAAAAATCATGCTTTATTGAAATATATTAAAAAATCACTCTTTATTCAATGTTCAAAAATCACTCTTTATTCAAAAGTTCAAAAATCACTCTTTATTCAAAAGTTCAGAAATTATTCTTTATTTAAAAGTTAAAAAAACACTCTTTATTCAAAAGCTCAAAACTCACCTTTTATTGAAAAATCACTCTTAATTCAACATTAAAAAATAAACTCTTTCTTACAACTTTTGTTTTAAACCTACTTCCCTGAGGTAGATGTTTCAGTGAAAATATATTAGAATAGACTACGTGTCAGCTATCAAAAGGAAATCTTATCCTCCATGAAGAGATCTGTAACAAAACTAGACAGCTGTAGTTATATCCTTGAATTGGATTACTTTATTAACTTTTTAACTTTTATATTAAAGATATGGTAATTCTATATAAACACAACTTTGTGCTGAAATATTTTGGTTTATCTACAGCTATGGTCTATTTAATAGCTGCAGCTATGATCTATTTAATAGCTGCAGCTATGGTCTATTTAATAGCTACAGCTATGATCTATTTAATAGCTGCAGCTGTGATCTATTTAATAGCTGCAGTTATGGTCTATTTAATAGCTACAGCTATGATCTATTTAATAGCTGCAGCTATGATCTATTTAATAGCTGCAGCTGTGATCTATTTAATAGCTACAGCTATGGTCTATTTAATAGCTGTAGCTGTGATCTATCGAATAGCTACAGCTATGGTCTATTTAATAGCTGCAGCTGTGATTTATTTTCAAATTATTCCTTCTCAGTTTCTAAGAAAAGTAGAGAGACATCTAGTTTTTTCATCTATTTTCAACAGTTCTGTTTAATATCTAACAGGAGTCAGCACATCTAATCTTCATTTCTGGGTGATTAGTCATGGCCAACTTTTTTGCTCCCATTTTGAAAAGTTAAAGTTAAAACTCCAATGGGGCATTTAATAGTGATTTGAGAGTGCAGTTGAAGTTGTCCTTTGTATAATGAACCGCTGTGGTGGTTTAAAGGTAGAATATCCGCCTCACATGCTGAAGGTTGCGGGTTTGATACTCTGGCCAGGTCATACCAATGACTTGAAAAATGGTACTAGTAGCTTCCTTGCTTGGCTATCAGGGTTAAGAGGATAGTTCTAGGTCTGGTCAGACCGGTGTCAGTATAATGTGACTGGATGGGATATCATACCATGTGTCTGCGGCATGATACTCCAGTATGGCATCACTCAGAAGACTGGCCCAAGCAGACTCTATTGTGATATGACTGAAAAATTGTTTTAAGCAATGCTTAACACCATACAACCATTATACATAAATGACAGTGTCTATTTCACTGCTAATATTCTTTGGCTTTGTTGTGGTAGTGCAGTTGGTGGAGATGTTAAGTTTAATATGCAAGACACCAGCGTTTGAGGATCGTGACTTTGACATGTCTTGAAAATTCAAAAAAAAAGAAGACTCTTTCCCCATTGAAGTACAGAAGTTAGAATAAAAATTTTGAATATATTAATATGAAGCAGTGTATGAACTTTATTTTTATATACACTATACATACAGAAAGTATTGTATATTAGCCTTAATACAGAATTTTGTACCATGAATATTATGCTTTGCATATGAAATTAAAGTTACAGTTACCATTGTATTTTTAGCTCGCTGGGACGAATGTCCAGGTGAGCTATTGCCATGACCCAGTCGTTGTCATCAGAATCATCTGTAGACACCCAGGTTAAATTTTGCATTTAGTTGTGTTTAAGTTTTGGTGTTTGCCTCCAATCTCAATCTTTGCATGGGTGGTGAGTTATATCCCATAGGCGAGCTTTGTTGTCTTCTGACAACTCTTGTTTTGAAATTCTTTTGGTATGAAAGCTCGGGAGTCTGTTAATTATACAACTGTAGGGAGGCTGTATGAAGACCAAGTAGTTTAAGATGTCACCTCAACATCGCTTTGCTCTCACTGTTGAGGTTGTGGGTATGAGCCTAACTTACTTCAGATCCAGTCACTCGCAGAAGGACAGTGTTTCTACTCAGATTCATGCATCTGGAGTCTTCCTCCACCAATAAAACTAATTGCCTGTATCTGCCTCCACCAATAAAACTAATTGCCTGTATCTGCAGTCTTCCTCCACCAATAAAACTAATTGCATGTGGAACTTTTTACCTGGAAATTAGAAAGAGGCCCTTGGAAGCCTTTGAGATTGGGAAATTGAGAATTTTAACTAGAAAATAAAGTGTAACACTGTGAAGATCATGTTGTAATTCTAAATGATCAAATATTACAATAAAACTTGATATCCAGAGGGGAGTGGGTGGGGGCATTTTTTTTACCCCTTAATGTAAACAAAAACATCCTTTTAAAAACAATTAATTTAGTGATTTTTTAAGGGCCTCATTTTTGTAAAAAAAGATATTTTCTTAATTGTGATGAAGCTGAATTTTAGCCTCTGTTTAATAAAGTAAAAAGCCCTGACCTGTAATGTGTTGAAAGTGATATTGTACCCCAACCACATTCTAAAAAAAAAAGGTTGGAGGTCAGACTTTTTTTGTCTTTTTATATTACACATAAAAATTATGATTATTTTCATTACACATTTTTGCAAGATATTGTACATGCACTTGCACTCCTACCTTTTATATGGATTTTTATATCACAAGATGAATACATTTTTCATAGTGGTATTGCTGCTGAAATTTGGTTGTAATGTTAATTTATAATTAAAAAAATCTACTTTTTCTTTAAAAGACCAGGTGTGTCTAAAGATTCAGTCAGAACTGTGTTTGGATTAACCTCTGTAGCTGCCACCTGTCATAACCAACCACAGTATAATTATATTTCCCATTTTCAGCCTTTGTTTAAATAAAAATATATGTTTATGTACGTATGTAGTCACCTGCATGAAAAGCCAGAACTATCTTTTCTTTGGGCATTTTTAAAGACAGGTTCTTTTCTCGTTTTTATCGTTGACAGTTCATGAAGTTTGTAAAAAGAATTGGTGATGGAGATATTACTATAAAAGATAATGATGTGGTAGAAACATCAATAGATGAGAAATCTGAAGCATGGGCCAATGAATTTGCAATGCAAGGTCCAGATAATCTCCGTAGCCAGCAGGTATAAATGATTAATATAGAAACATTTTACTAGCATGTGTTAGATGCTCTGTAAGGTTACGGGTGTGGTTTGCTGTGCTTATTAAGTATCCGTGTGTCCCTGTGGTCCGAGACGGCCCTGCAGTATTGTCACTTGTAAATGTAGCTCTTGATGTAATGGGCGTGGTTTGCTGCACTAAAGTTGTTAATAATCCATGTGCCCCAGTGGTCTATTATTACCATTTCTGATGTGTTTCCCCCTGTAATGACTATGGTTTGATGTGCTTATTAATAATCCATGTGCCCCAATGGTCTGCGATGGTGTGGCACTATTACCATTTATAATGTATTTCTCTCTTCATAAATGTGGTTTGCTGCATTTATTAATAATCCAACCTTACCTGAATCATCAATTAAAGTAAAAAGTAACGTAGCTCAATACAGCGACATATTTTCATTTTCCAAATACAAAATTTTAACGCAATTTCTTAGTATTAAAGTTTATGTAATTTACACTATCTGTAACAAATCTACTGTTATGTTTAGTATATAACGGGATGCAAAATTTGTGAGAGTTTCAGGATTTTATTATGAATCAGTGATGACGTAGTCAATGCCATTTCAGTCTTCATGCACTAACTTGACCCAGTACATGACAGGTGTTGTGTTTGTTTATTTTTGGAGGCAAGCTCTGCCAATAAATTGTACCTAGTCACATTTGTTCATTGAGAAGTCATATTATATCTTTTAAGAAGGGCACATAAACATTTTTATGTAAACAAAATGACTACTCGGTGATTGAATACTAGTAGTTGACAGGTTGTATCAGAGCAAGTGGACTTCAAAAAATTATCAATATGCGAAGAAATAAACAGATCAGTAAAACATCATTGGTTGATTTCACCTTGTCATGAAATTGGAAAACTCTCATCAATTTTGCATCGGGTTATAAAACAAAAGCTATTTCTTCATTTTTCATAAAGAAGATAAAATATTTGAGATAACAAAAATAGTTTTATAAACATATTATAGAAACATAACCATAGCTAAGTCTTGGAGAGCATTTTGTGTTAATTATTCAAAAATGTACTTTTGTTGATATGGAAGAACCTCTGTCCAAATATCGAATATTCTTAAGAATTATAGTAATTAAGAATCATAAATTGGTTAATGCAAACAATCTAGTACTAGTTACACACGTTGATTGATGTAAATGAAATTTGACAAAAAATCTTTTATTTGATTAGGAAATAAGGGACAGTTGGCTTTTTATGTTGCCCTCCCCACCCACCACTAGTAGTGTTTTGTATTTGTTAGGCTAGAGCTTGCTACCATGTGTAGATTTAATGTAAAATGTAGTGTTAGTACTGGTGTACTTTTGTACTGTTGTCTTAGTTTTTTTGTCCTTGTGTTTTTTTCCTGCTTTATCAACTAAACCTAATGATGAAAGGTGCTAGGTTTTTTGGTTTTTTTTATTTAACAATTTTGTCTTTATTTAATAAGATTTAGTTTACAGATATTCATATTTGCAATAAAAATTTTATAATAAAGACTGTATGAAAAGGATAACTTAAGTTGAAAAAATAAATCAAAATATAATTTAAATTTAGGTATAGAATTGCAGTCCTTTAAAATGTTTCTCTCAAATATTGCAGTTGTAGAAAATATTTTATCTTCTGTTAAACTCGATCATGCTAACCTTGAACACTGGAATATGGTAACTCATGTTTTCAAAGTGAAATACTGATTGATTGATTGATTGATTGATTGATTATTTAGCATCATTTTTATGCCATCTAGGGCTAACAGACGATCAGATAACCTAACCATTGTTTCCTGGAATCCTGAATGGTTAGCCAGTTCTTGAGCACACCCCATCTCTGCAAGCAACTGATAACTTTCCTACATAAATCAGCGGTGAGAGACAAATGATAATGAGACACAATGTCGTATATCATTCATCACTGAGACTGTTGCAGGACGGGGATTCAAACTCACAACCCCTGGATTGACTGAGCTGATTGGGCCCAGCAAAAAATGTGCACAAACATGCAATTGATTTGTTGTTAGCATTATTACCTTTCTAATAAACCGAAATTCTCTTTTATTTCTCTCAGTTTACATTACCTATACTGAGGTAGGTGATTAACACATATAGTTTTGTTTTGATATTTAGCGTCAGTTTTATGCCATTGAGGGTTAGCAGACGATCTGTTAACCTAACCACTCTTACAAACTTCTTAGTGTAAAATTTGAAGTTATGGAAAAAGAGTTGGGAAATTCATTTAGTGTGTCGCTTAATTATTTTAAGAGCTTTTGTAAGCATAATAAAAAGTGTTCTTTCTAAAATTTGCCAAAATACTGCGCAAATGAAACATTCCTACATGTAGATGCCACAGTTTGTTCATACATAATTCTTAAGACTTACGAAGGTTGACTGTTGACTGCTTATTCAGCATCATTGAGCAACAGTTATAACATCTTTCCTTCCTTCTAACATGTTTCCCTTTCAGAAACATTTCAGCCATCTTACTACAGTGTCTAGTCACATCAGGCTGACAAGGATTTTACAATGACACTGGTATTTTAAAAAATGTCCCTCTAATTGACTAGACGGTTTTGAGGAAATTGTGTATACAGTCAAATCTGTCTGAAGCAGCCAGTTAAGGGAAGAAGAAAAAGACGTATTTTAAGACAGGTTGTTTCGTCGTAAAAGGCTGTTTGTTCTGAAAGCATAGAAATTGAAAATTGCAAATGTGATTGCTTAAGACAAGTGGCTGTCCAGTAGGAGTGACTGCTTACACAGGTTTGACTGTATGTCAATTCTTTGAACATTACGATTTTAATTTTAGACAAAAGTTTGACTTTTTCTCTCTGCTGGCATTCTTCCTCCTCAGTTCTGCTAAGAGTGCTGCTCAGTCTGTCTATGGGGAGCTGCAGGGACTGGGCCTCGCCCTCAAATCTGCTTGTTGAAGTATTTAATATGACCCAAGCAGGGATCAGACACTCAACAGACACTTGTTTCTTGACCCCATCTCTGTGAAAGAGTTGTCCACCATTGAATACTAGTAATAATCTGCTATTCTCAAATCTGAATTTCCAGCGCTCACTGGTCGACAAATGGGAGGAGGAGTTTACATCAGAGAAGAGCGTTACAGATGCAGAATTCTGGGAGAAGTTAGAGAAGCACTGGCAGGACGTGGCACAGTGAGTCGGCTTTCAAATTATTTAATTGAAACTCCCAGAATGCAATGATGGTTTGAATGCACTCAAACAGATTGGTCAGATTCTGTGGCTCATGTTGACAGTGTAACTCCAAGACTAATTAACATGCCCAGTGCCCTAGATATTTTTAATTATACTTACTGTGATACTGATTAATTCTGTAAATAATTTGTAATAACAATTTTCAATTAGTATCACATCAAACCACTATTTCAATGTACATTGTTTAAAATAAAAAAATTATAAAATGAAAAATTACAAAAATTAAACATGGGCCTTCAAGTAAGTAGTCTTTGGACTATGATGGGCTCAGACATGTGACCTTAGTGATGATAAATAAAAATATGCAGAGCATGATAGGTTGTTATCAGAATTGAACCTATAATGGATAGATAATAGTAACATGTACCTGTGTAACAGTAACTGTGATGTTGTATATATAATAGTAACATGTACCTGTGTAACAGTAACTGTGATGTTGTATATATAATAGTAACATGTACCTGTGTAACAGTAACTGTGATGTTGTATATATAATAGTAACATGCACCTGTGTAACAGTTACTGTGATGTCATATATATAATAGTAACATGCACCTGTGTAACAGTAACTGTGATGTTGTATATATAATAGTAACATGTACCTGTGTAACAGTAACTGTGATGTTGTATATATAATAGTAACATGTGCCTGTGTAACAGTAACTGTGATGTTGTATATATAATAGTAACATGTGCCTGTGTAACAGTAACTGTGATGTTGTATATATAATAGTAACATGTACCTGTGTAACAGTAATTGTGATGTATATATAATAGTAACATGTACCTGTGTAACAGTAACTGTGATGTTGTATATATAATAGTAACATGTACCTGTGTAACAGTTACTGTGATGTTGTATATATAATAGTAACATGTACCTGTGTAACAGTAACTGTGATGTTGTATATATAATAGTAACATGTACCTGTGTAACAGTTACTGTGATGTTGTATATATAATAGTAACATGTACCTGTGTAACAGTAACTGTGATGTTGTATATATAATAGTAACATGTACCTGTGTAACAGTAACTGTGATGTTGTATATATAATAGTAACATGTACCTGTGTAACAGTAACTGTGATGTTGTATATATAATAGTAACATGTACCTGTGTAACAGTTACTGTGATGTTGTATATATAATAGTAACATGTACCTGTGTAACAGTAACTGTGATGTTGTATTATATATAATAGTAACATGTACCTGTGTAACAGTAACTGTGATGTATATATAATAGTAACATGTACCTGTGTAACAGTAACTGTGATGTTGTATATATAATAGTAACATGTACCTGTGTAACAATCACTGTCATGTTGTATATATAATAGTAACATGTACCTGTGTAACAGTTACTGTCATGTTGTATATATAATAGTAACATGTACCTGTGTAACAGTAACTGTGATGTTGTATATATAATAGTAACATGTACCTGTGTAACAGTTACTGTGATGTTGTATATATAATAGTAACATGTACCTGTGTAACAGTAACTGTGATGTTGTATATATAATAGTAACATGTGCCTGTGTAACAGTTACTGTGATGTTGTATATATAATAGTAACATGTATCTGTGTAACAGTAACTGTGATGTTGTATATATAATAGTAACATGTACCTGTGTAACAGTAACTGTGATGTTGTATATAAAATAGTAACATGTACCTGTGTAACAGTTACTGTGATGTTGTATATATAATAGTAACATGTACCTGTGTAACAGTAACTGTGATGTTGTATATATAATAGTAACATGCACCTGTGTAACAGTTACTGTGATGTTGTATATATAATAGTAACATGTACCTGTGTAACAGTAACTGTGATGTTGTATATATAAAGAAATATCTCAAAAAGTCAGTTCAAATTTACTTGTGTTCCCTGACATTGTATTATATTTACCTTGACAGAACCGGTGAGGAAAATGCATGGCTGACAGATTTTGAACAAACAGAAGTGTATAAGGTATGTTCCATTAACCTACAATACTTGAACATTTTCATTAGCTCTTATAACAGTACATGTTATACTTACAAACTACACAAACCAGGCTTGCCTAGCTTAGTTGATAAGGCATCCGTTTGTTAATCCAGAGGTTGTGAGTTTGAATCATCGCCCAGCCACAGTCTCTGTGATGATTGGCCATGAACTTTGTTCTAAGCCCTTGAGTCTCCAACCTCCAAAAATGTGGGAAGTAGTCAAGACACTTGCAAATATAAGGGGTCATATTAACCAACCATTCTTGAGAATATTCTTAGACTTGAGCTTGAAAACCCAAATTTCAACCTTAGATATCAAGTTTACCATGACAGATAGAATAATTATGAGAGTTGGTTTGACTATATATTAGGTGTTCCTACATGCTTGTAAACTTTTGTCTAAAATAATGGTGCCTAAGAGTGTATTTTTGAAAATTCATTTTTTAGTTCAAGTATAAGAATATTCTTAAGAAATGGTTGGTGAATACCACCCCTGGTCTACCTAGTAATTTATAAACACCTTGTTGATCCTATGACTGATAATTAGGTGTGCTGACCACAGTTAAAAAATTAAAATACTAAAGGCGAAAAGTAACATAAAAATCATATACTACAGAATGAGTGAAGTATTGGGAGTTTTTGGTGTTTGTATTCAGCTGACTGTGCCAAGGAATGATCAGCCAATCCCTGGCCTGTATTTTATGGATAAAAATAGCATTTTGTATAGTTTGAAAGCTTTTGAAACACATAAAGGACAAAGGTTATACAATATCAGGTATTCTTACATTCTTAGTGTGTCTACTAATAAAAACTGCAGCTGTGGTCTAGTGATAGAGCATCCATCTAATATGAGGGAAGTCTTGGGTTTGGTCTCTGGCCGGGTAATACCAAATACTTGAAAAATGTTACTTGAAGTTTCCTCACTGGGTGCAGAGTATGTGTATGTGTTCCTGACTCCAGGGCAAACAAATAAAACTTTTAGTCTTAAAAAAGTAAATCTTTACACAGGCGATTGTATGTTTGTAACTGTATATTTATGGCAGTTAATGTAATATTCTCTGTATCTTTTTTTCTATTATAGAATTGACTATGAACACCTCACATACAAAAGGTCTTGTATAATAAAACAAACTTTGTACCCATAATTTGGCTACTTCATATACATTTACAGGAGTAAAATTGGGTCACAGTCAAGGTCACTGTTACTAAAAGTAGAAAAAAATGGTGGCACTCCATTATATTTTGATAAAGATTTGTAGAAAGGTTCCTACATGAAAGGTTAACTAAAGAGTGTTCACAAATCATTTACAAAATAAAGCCAAAGTTCACGATTTGGTGACATGTATCATATCGCGAATTTTTTATGTTATTTTTACAGGAGTACAAGTTTGAAGAGGAGAATCCATTGATGAACCACCCGGACCCCTTCCAGGCCGGTATAGATAAGTTACAACAGGGCGATATTCCTAATGCCGTCTTGTTGTTTGAGGCAGCAGTCCAGAAAGATGACACACATGCTGAGGTAAAAATGAGCAAAATGTAATACAATGTATGTTAAAATAAGAAGTGTTTGACCTCTGTGACCAAGTGGTCAATGGCGCCATCTCAAGGTCACTTAACCTCTCACAGGTTGTAGGTTTGAGTCCCGCTCGCTCCAAAAGCTTTTAGTAACACCCCTTTTCTCTATTAACTCGACAGCTACATCTTAATTTGTCTGGCTAAATCTTCCTACACTTTTGATCCAATCCAGTGGAAAATAATGGATGATTATCAACATGTAGTGGACATGCATTTATTTTTACGACATTCTGATTGGATTATTTTTCCACTTGGGTTCACTTGTTTTCATATTTACCACACACCCACGTCTTAATTTTGTCCTCCTACACTTGTGATGTAACTCAGTAAAAAAATATATAATATAGGATAATCATCACTATAAAGTAGACAGGTGCATTTTCCATCTAATGATTTTTATATCATGGTAAATAGTCCATCACCCGTCGTCCGTTAACCTTTTTCTTGAAGACGCGATAGCATCATCATTTTTCATTGAATCTTAACCAAACTTGCACAGCAGTTACATGTATATAACCATAAGATCTCGAATGAGTTCTTGAACCAGAGTCATTCGACCACAAATGCCCCTGTCACAGGGCTTATAAGCACATTTTAAGAGTAATTTTAAAAAACATTTTCTCTGAAAGTTCAAGGCCTAGACCTTAGATATTTTACATGTAGCATTGCATGGAGGTCCTGTAAAGCATCTGTTGCAAGTAGAGCATTCGGGTCCTTGTGGGCCTCTTGTTTCAGAGTTACAACACTTTCATATTTGACCTTTTTAGGTGGGGTCCTGAATTCAACGAATTTTCTTGTGAAGTATATTGATAATTTTTGCTTTACCATGTAATTCAGGCATGGCAATATCTTGGTACAACACAGGCAGAGAACGAGCAGGAACCAGCAGCCATTGCTGCTTTAAATAAGTGAGTATTTAACATATTAAACTGAGTATTTTACAAAATTGAATATTTTAAATAACTGAGTATTTACATCAACACATATTTACATAACTGAGTATTTACATCAGCACATATTTACATAACTTAGTATTTACATAATTGAGTATTTATGTTATTACGTATCTACATCAATGATTTTTTACATGTCTGACTGAGTATTTTACATGAAAGAGTATTTACATAACTGAGTATTTACACAATTGAGTATTTACATAACTGAGTATTTACATAACTGAGTATTTACATAACTGAGTATATACATAAATTAATATTTACATGACTGAGTATTTACACAATTGAGTATTTACATAACTGAGTCTTACATAATAGAGTTTTAACATGACTGAGTATTTACAGAATTGAGTATTTACATAAATGAGTATTCACATAATTGAGTATTTACATAAATTAGTATTTACATGACTGGGTATTTACATGACTAAGTATTTACAGAATTGAGTATTTACATGACTGAGTACTTTCATGACTAAGTATTTACATATTGATCTATAATGCACCAGTGTGGATCTGTGATAGAGCATCTGCCAGGCATGTTCATTCCCTTGCTGGTTCGTATTTAAGATTTTGATACCAGACAAATGTTGTAGAACTTGTCGGAACGTTGACAGTTAAGCTGGACTGGGTGGGGTAATCCTACTATGAGCCGGGGACATGTGTGATTGGTGAAAGTTACCCTAAACACTTTACAAGACAATATAGTTGTTATGCAGAGCCTCATCACTGCATGGAATTCTGACCACTCAGGTGAGAGTTTTCTATCCCATATGGATACTGAAGATAGATTACTAGTATTATCTGTGAGCCTTCTACTCATGAAAGATTTCTATGATATTTCTATTTGTTTTAATGTGCTTTAGATAACTTTGTTTCAAAATGTATTTATATCTCTACAGGTGTTTAGATCTATCTCCTGGAAATTTAACAGCATTAATGTCGTTGGCGGTCAGTTACACTAACGAGTCTATGGCATCACACGCCTGTATTACGCTGAAACAATGGTTAAAAAACAACCCCAAGTATTCCCATCTAGTTCCAGGAGTTGTGGAACGTCAACCTAAAGTTTCCTCTTATGTGTCAAGGTATGTTTAACTTTGTAATTGTTTGTATTACCTTTTGAGATATCGTATTATAGATTGATTTTTTACAGGCCTACAGAAAATATCAATTTTGAATTTGAGTTTTAGCATGATGAATTCAATATATGATTTTATGGCATCTTTTTATGCATGTGAGACCAACTGTATGCATAAAATGAATTCATAACAATGTTGCATTGTGGGTAGAAAATCTATCCAAAGGGTTCAAGATACGTATAAAGAATAAAGCTTTATCTGCAACTCGTAGATATAGACGCGAAATTCAAAATTTTAAAGGATATAGCCTGTACAGTAGTTGCAAACAGATTATCTCACAACCCCTGGTGAGAGATATATTACTGCTGGAGCAGAGAACAGTACATTATGGTTAAGTAATGAGAACTGTATATGGTGACCTATGTGAAATTAACATGAGGTATAGTAACAAAAAGTCTGCAAATGTGTAGAAAATATCATTGAACCCAATTCAAGATAAAAAAAACTTTACTCAACAGCTTTGATAAATTTAATTTTTAGGCCATTATAACTTAATTGCAACATTATCTTCCAATTTATTCTTTAAAAGCAGGTGAGTGGGGAAGGATTTTATTTTTTTCTTTATTTTTTCTTTTTAGCTCGCCAGGACGAATGTCCAGGAGAGCTATTGCCATGACCCCGGCGTCATCGCTGTCATCTGTAGATAACCAGGTTAAACTTTTGCGTTTAGTTGCGTTTAAGTTTTGGTGTTTGCCTCCAATCTCAATCTTTGCATGGGTGGTGAGTTTTATCCCATAGGGGAGCTTTGTTGTCTTCTGGCAACTCTTGTTATTTGTTTATTATGGCCTTATTCAGGTATCTCAAATTGTCAAACATTGATATTTTGTGCTCTAGTTTACACCATGTATATTTGCTTCCAATCGACAGTATGGAACACAAGGAGATAGAAGAGTTGTACATAAATGCGGCGAGATTACCCGGTCAGGGTGAAATAGATTCAGACATACAGTGTGGTCTCGGTGTTCTGTTTAATCTGTCTGGGGAGTACAACAAGGCAGTTGATTGTTTTTCTGCTGCATTACAAATCAGACCAAAGGTAAGTTAGGCTATCCTTACAAAATGTGTGTTTTTTTTTCATTTGGGTAGATAGGTAGCTTATTAAAAAAAAAGAAATGCCAGATTTTGATTTTGCATGGTCATTTTAATAAAAAATGGACAAAAATCATGAAAAAAACATCCAACACTTTGAAAGTAGATGCAATTTTGAGTGCATAGGTAGCAGCATGGCAAACAATTTTTTAAAAGAAAACCTTATTGTCACAGGTGCCAGTATAGCTGACTTTGACATGAATTTGGTACTTTAAATTACTTATGAGACATTGGAAAGTTTCCTTACTGACTTTACATGGTCATGAGTGTACTTCTCCATATCCAACGCTATGAGGTCCTGAAAGGTTTCTGTAATGTCTCGCACTACTATTACATTTTCCATAGGGCTCTTTTGAAACAAAATAAGTGAAAAAATAAAATCTGCAGCATGTGTTTGGGCTTAAATTCTTCTGGTTCAAGATCTTATTGTAAAGAAAAAAAATCATACTTTTTGAGGCGCCAGACGTAAGTTGATAACTATTGTTCATTTCATATGCACCAAAAAACTGCTTCCTCTTGGTTTCAAACTACTCAAGAAAAAGTAGTTCTTAATTATTTATGTATCTGTCTGATGATTGTAACTTTTTAATGTACGAAAAAAGGTAAAATAATGACATTCAAACATAAACGTTTGAGTCATTGCTTTTGATATTTGATGATTAAATCTGCACAATATTGCTATTTAATGGACCTAAGCAAAAGGCTGAAATGCAGGAGTGTCCATACTAATTAGCATATCACATAGCAACAATGAAAATAGTCCCAGAAGCAAATGTTACCAGCTTTATGCTTGAAAAGTTGAACCTGTCCTCAATATTTATTTCGACATTTGATTCAGAAATGTTTAACATTATTACAGAAAAGTTCTGTAATAGGCCCAACATCATATAGATTCAGATCATTTCATTTAGAAGAATGTAATAAAGTCGTGAAAGATCGCCTCTTTTGTCAAACTTATTTTAATCGTAGTGTATTATTGAGGGCATTTTACAAGTAAACAAAACAATGCAATTGTAAAGGGTTTTTCTTAGCATCTAATTTCCACAAAGATAGGATAAAATCACTTCTCGAAATAGGTTTTTTTGTAAATAAAAAATAAAAGGATTTGTTTGAAGAAAAAATATGAAACTATCCAGAGGTCGCTCACATGAAGTTGACAAATTTGAGAAACCGGTCTAAAAGTCGGCGCCTTCAAAAGTCGGATGCTAAAAGTTGCTGCGTAGGTTACTGCAGTACCTTTTATTTGGGATGTTTTAAAAATTAACTATAAATGTCTAATTTATATTTATTTCGAAATACACAGATACCTAATGAAAATATTCTTCATTACAGAATCAAAGATTAAAAATACAAACATGTCAATTGTATTAAATATGAAATATGACAAGTTGTCCATTAAAAAAAATCACTTCTTTACTTTATTTTATGGCAACACTATTTAAATATAGTATAGAAACATATACTTGAAATGCACTTTTAATGCATCATGGTGTCAGTTTTATGATGAATGGAGAATATCGCAAATGATACCGGGGGGGGGGGGGGGGGTTTGGACATCTGATGATGCCTTGATTAACACAAAACTTATTAATAAATACAGTAAAGGATACCCATCCTGTACCCACCCTCATTTCTTGTTACATGCATTTCTTAGAGAAACACTGAAATGTAACTATATTTTATATTTTAATAGGCTACAATTTTTAACAAGAATTGCTTCATAAATGGTCAATACCAGAAATTCCCCATGTTGCAAGCATATTACTATCAGTTCTTGGTGCGCGATTTTGAATCCTCATCCAGCCACAGTGTTTGTGATGATTGATATATGACATTACGTCCCATTGTCACATCTCTCACTGCTGATTCTAGTGGGAAAGTTATCTGTTTCTTGCTGAGATGGGTTCACTCGTGTACTGGTTAACCTTCCAGGATCCCAAGAAAAGATCGTCTTTTAGCCCTTGATGGCATAGCAATGACTCTAAATATTCAAACAAACAAACAAATGGTGCTTCTCAGGACCTTGATTCCTTTGATTTTTATATTCAGTTAATATTTAATTGTTGTTTTTTTTCATTCAAACTGATGAAAATAAAATATTTGTTACACTTTTGTCACAAGTGTATGGCCATGAATATGTGAAATAGGATGCCTTTAAATAATTTACACGAGTTATTCCCCTTTCCAAAAATAGAGCTGAAATAAAGGGTCTGCACACATATTGTGGTACATCTATTCTAATTTCTAATTTGCCTCATGTAATTTACTAAATATTTAATTTTCAAAAACAGTTTTAAGTGAAAGAGAAAGTTAAACGTAATTGCTGTGTGTACCTTTTACATATTTTATATATGTAATGGCTGGTTATACATTTTAGCAGCACTTTAAAGGAAGTATGGCAGGAAAAATAACTTTAAATGTCTTCAGGTGTAAACCCACCATTGATTTTTGTTCTTTATTGTATAGTAAATAATAGAAGTTTGAAGGCTTGTCGTTCATAGAGAGACCCAAATGAAGAAGTGAAACTTACATTTTATTGTTTGTCAACCTCTGCACTAGCAAACTATGATAAGAAAAGTAGGGGTCATTTGTCATATAAGAGATTTATTTTCTGTGCAGTGCTGTTGACAAAGTGAAAATAGACTTCCGAAATTATGCCCCAATATCCAAGCATCATTTTTTTTTCTGAATTCACAATTCAAATATGACAATGCTTTCATATTGTTCAAAATGCATCAGGATAAATAAAAAAAATGAGTATCAAAATAAGGAAAATGCATTTTTAAAGAAGAAGAAACAAGGATTATTTATAACCGCCATTATGCCACTACCCCAACAAAACATTTCCTGTTTCCAGTGGTGGTACTATGTCTTAAAAAAATAAAAAAATAATTATCTATAAAATGGATAAAAAGCATCTCATTAGCATAAATAAATAAAATCCGAATGGTTTGGTATATTAAATTCACCAAAATATGACAAAATCAATATTTCAGTCGAAGTGATAATCTTGAAATCCCCATTCTAAAAATAGACATCACTTAAATGCTGCTTGATAACCTTCACATCGTCATTCAAACTCTGTACAATGAAACAAAATTTAAAACCTGTATGACAGATCAAATTGAAATCAAAATGAAATCACATTATTCATTCATTTCATCACAAGCTATTTTGCAATTTTAAGCGGGAAATCTATTTTTAGCCCAAGTTGGGAAATTGCTTTTCAATTCATTATTTTGGCATGTTTAAATAGATACTTTTTTTTGACAATACAAGGCCAGTGAGTATATGCAGGCATGATATTAGGGAAAACATGTTTTAGTAAATTTTAAAATTTTGAAAAATCCCTGATCTACTGCCTTTAAACCTTAGTAGCTAAAGACGAGCAGTAGTTGAATTTTATTCAGTAATTTATAAATTCGTGATTGCAGGATGCACAGCTGTGGAACAAACTGGGAGCGTCTCTAGCAAATGGCAGCCGGAGTGAGGAAGCTGTGGATGCTTACCACAATGCCCTGCAGTTGTCACCAGGGTTCATCCGGTCACGCTACAACCTTGGTATTGCCTGCATAAACCTGAGTGCTCATAGGTAATAGCAAAGGATTTTACCATTCATAAAAAAGTTTATGTAAAAACCAGTTAGTGGTTTTATTCTTAGTTTATTCTGAGGATATCCTCCACCAATAAAACTTGATGCCATATATAATGTGTTCAAATATTTATATCAGTTGTGAATAAAGTTTTGACAACTTGGACAAAATATCATGCTCAAAGTTTTCCTGAGTAGAACCAGTCCCCTGTTTCACAAAAATACTTTAATCCATTATTTTACTTAAACTTAGATAATGTGCTCAATTTAAGCATGAAGCACACTAATTTAAGCACACTTTTGTGTTTAAGTTAAATAACAGGCGCAAGCATTTTCATGAAACTGGGGCCTCTACTAAGCATATGCGTATATTAACACCACACACAGCTGTGGTGGAGGATCAAACTAGTAATCCTCCGACCTTGCGACTGATGCTCTACCACTGGACCACATGCTCCACATTTATAAAAAATATATATATAGCAATCTATATCTTGAGAATGCGGTTGCTTTTTACTAATGGAATTTGTATTTTTGTTTGTCAGGGAGGCAGTGGAACATTTCTTAACAGCGTTAAACATGCAAAAACAGAGTCATGGTATGAAGGATCCGCAGTCAGTGATGTCACAGAATATCTGGAGCACTTTACGAATGGCCATATCCATGATGGGAAAACCCGAACTATACCCACACTGTGATAATCATGATATTGATGCGCTAAACAGAGAGTTTGGCATTCATTCCTCCAGCAGCTGATATTGTCAGCGTAATGTTTTGACTCGTATGACAGAGAAAAGCTCAAATTTTGTGCCAAGTAAGACCTCATGTACAGATAAACAGGGTTCCATAAGGAATTTATCAAGTGGTTTAACAAGAGACCTGTCACATGATTTACCAGGCAATTTGTCAAGTGATTTGTCAGGCAATTTATCAAGTGATTTGTCAGGCAATTTATCACAAGATTTATCAAGTGATTTGTCAGGCAGTTTATCACAAGATTTATCAAGAGATTTGACAGGCAATATATCAAGTGATTTGTCAGGCAATTTATCACAAGATTTATCAAGGGATTTGATAGGCAATGTATCAAGTGATTTGTCAGGCAATTTATCACAAGATTTATCAAGTGATTTGTCTGGCAATTTATCACAAGATTTATCAAGCAATTTGACAGGCAATTTATCACAAGATTTATCAAGTGATTTGTCAGGCAGTTTATCACAAGATTTTTCGGGTGATTTGACAGGCTGTTCAAATGATTTATCAAAAGAATCATTAAGTGAAATATCACGGGAGCTGTCGTCCAGTTTATTCAGAGAGTTACCAAGAAATGTATCAAGGACAGATGATACCACGTTGGGAGCAGCCAAAGCAATGCAGCCATTTCAAGGGGGTGACAATTTGCCAGGAATTTTAAAGTTGATTTTTGATTGAGTAAACGGTAGTATAGTTGGTCAGGGACTATAATGTCATGTTTTAATGTTAGATATGTCATAGAAATTAACATAATAAAATGATACATATGGTTAAGATTTATCTGAAACTTTAACACAAACCTATCATGTTGCTTTGTGATCATGAACATTTTATATATTAAATAGAAAAAAACTCTTTTTAAATGTTTAGCTACTTGACCTTTATCAAGACATTGAAAATTATAACATCTATATCATGTCCATTGTTATCAATTAAGAAATAATATTCAATAATGTAAATTTATTTACATGAAAAAAAAAAGATTTTTGGAATTGAATGTTGGAATATTTAGCATCATATTATACCATCAAGGGTAAACAAACAATCAGTTAATCTTATCACTTTTCCTTGGATATTTGATGATTAACCAGCACTCGAGTACACCCATCTCCATAAGTAACTAATAACATTCCCACAGCGGTGAGAGACAGGTGACAGTTAATCGCAATGTCATATATCGATCATCACAGGGACTGTGTCTTGGTGTAAATTCAAACCCCGGACCCTGGATTGATAATTAGATACAATACCGATTAAGCTAACCAGGTCCGGCCTTAGTAAACTGATCGACATTGATAAAACATAGTAATTGTTTTGTATTTCGTTGTCTTGATAAAAGTCAGGAGGTGTAAAGTTTGAAAATGAGTAACTTTTTATTGACTATCACTTTCCTTTGAAAGATTTTTATATAGTTTTAAGGATGAACATTTTGTATTATAGAAAAAAAGTTTTTGGAAGTCATAATTTTTATAATTTATGAAATCGGGTTAAATTTTTGTCCAATTTTAAATATGAAGTTGTATGTAGATTTATTTATAAAACTAATTTACCAAATCTTTTACATTTGGTGTTGGTATAAGCTTTTCTTTTTAGGTCTTTTTTCTATATTACTTGTAGAAATCTTTTATATTCAAGACTTTATAAATAACCAATGAGCGAATATTAATTGTGAATGATCATTCCTCATTCAATGATTGGATTTATTTTGATTGAATATCAATATGTACCAATTAGATTTAACTTTGCTAATTTTTGCCGATTTTTTTATTATCATTTGTGTTGCTTTGTGTTCATTGACATTTCAAAATGTTAACCTGGGATTAAACTTGTGAATCTAAATCTCTGATTCAAACTCAAATTTGCATTAAAAACAAACTTTTATAAGAAACTAACAAAGTTTTCATGAAACAAATTTCATTGTTACATTGTCAGAAAATATTTTAAAGGGAAAACTGCTATAAATGTCTTAAAAAAAAATAATTATTAAAATTGATAAAAAGCATCTCATTATCTTTAATAAGTAAAATCCGAATGGTTTGGTTTGACAAATCCTTCAAAATGTGACAAAATCGATATCTAAGTTGGAGTGGTAAACTTGAAACAAGGGACCTTTTGTGATCGCCTTTTGTCCATCATCGTCCGTCGTGCATTGTCTGTCCATAAACAATTGACATTTTCAACTTCTTCTCAAAAACTGTAAGCTCAATCGTAATGAAATATTGTATGCAGCTTTGGTACCAAAGGGTGAATCAAAATTGTGAACTGCATGGTCCCCAAGCCCCTGGGGTCTTTGGGAAGGGGCCAAATCAGGCAAATTCAAGGTAAACTTTGAAAATCTTCTTCTCAATATAGGAAGCACTGGGAAACAAATGGTGAGCATGATTATGGACATATATGGGTCCTTTATAAAAAAATTGAATTGCATATCCCTGGGTCTAACGGTTTGGCCTTGTGGGGTGGGCCTACTTTACTAAATCTATATAAAAGAAATTGACAAAAAACGTTATTACTTATGACTGAATAGACTTTGTGAATGTTTTTTGGATAATGAAGTGACTGTTAAGGCCCATGGGCCTCTTGTTGATATATTATTTTGGCAGGTTTAAATAGATATCCTTTTGGCAATTAGATGTCAATTAGTATATATAGACATGATATATTGGAAAAATATGTTTTAACCAATTCTAAAAATTCTAAAAATCCTGATAAATTCCCTTTAAATAATACATTTTATATCTAAGTTTGAGTCTTATTTTCTAAACTCAAAAGTTTTATCAATTTTAGTCCTGTACAAACATTTTACTGTTGATGGGTCATATAACATAGTCATTTATTTAGTTTGTTTCTAAATAATTTATAGATAGTCATTGACTGTCAGTTAAATTATATTCATGTTAAGGCTATTATAAATTAATTGCTAGATAATCATCCAAATGTTTCTTAAAAACGGGGAGGACGGGAGGATTTTTATTTAATTAATTAATTTATTATGGCCTAATGCATTTATTGTTTCTCAGCAGTAAAACTGGATGCCATAATCATTATATACCCTATAGTTTCACACCTGCCTACTATTACTTTTTAGGTATAGTTTTGTATGCTTTTAGGGGTTAAATCATACTTTATTGCTTTTCTGCTTAAAAATATGATGTTTTTCAAGAAAATACTTCACTGGTTTTCATGATTGCGATCGGGCTCAGTGTTTTAGTATGCATAAATATAGCCTGGTAACGGTAATCTCATCAAAATACAGCCCAGAATAAGCAAGAACCCATCTTCCTGTGTCTAGTTCTTGTCAGCCGATTCCTCTCGCTATTTTTTATTTCACTCTCTACTCTCGCACTAATACCCTTTTTCATTACATAAGGTTGGCAGGTGTTAGTTTATAATGTAGTGAAAATGGTATCAACTCTGTTTGCATGCAAATTTATCATTGGCCATTGAAACTTCATTACATAAACATTTACCATTACATTTTTTCATAACTACCCCTTCCTGGGGAGTGGGGAGGGTGGGGTGGTTTGTTGGTTCAAAGTGACACACTGCGGTACAGCTTTTCTTTGTATTTTATCGCAGATGTTAAATGGTGAACATTTTGTAATATTGTTATTGTTAATGCATTAATGCGGATTTATATTTAATATGATTGTGATAAATAAATTGTTAGTATTTATACCTGAAATGAAAACAATAAAAATTAATAAAAATAAAAACATTTTTTAACTTTTGCCTTGTTTTGGTACTTTTCTTTTAATCTCCAACCATGTGTGTGTTTGTACCTTCCTTTGTGTCGTTGATTAGTTCATATGCTAGTAGCTACTGTTGTTTGATTTATTGCCAGGTCATTTCCAAATTTAAATGGGGTTTACCACACAAATACATGTAACATTATAGTGAAAGTGAGTGCATGTTGAGATATTGTGATTATAAAACCCTGAACACCTGGATTTAGGACATTTATATCTTTAATAAAGGAATAGATAAATGAAACGCAATCTGTTTTATTTTTTTTTACAATTATTACATTTTATTTAATCATATTTTCACATAACATACAATTTTATAAATATACAACACTGAAAAGCACTTTTAACATATTTTTTTTATACAGAAGTGAACCTCCAAAACAAGGAATTTTTTGCTATATGTAAATACATTACGAATAAATCATTCAATAAAAGAGGCAAATACATATATACTCTTCATCCACTCTTCATCCACTATCAAACGTATCCTGGGACATTACATTTTTTAAAAACAGATGTTTCTTATTACAGTATAAAAAAGAAAAAGAAAAAGAAAACAAAAAATGTTTACAAGAAAAAAAAATTATTTTGAAAAAATTACTAGTAACTTATTTCAAATAATTATAGATCCTTTCTAAAATTCATTTAAGATTTGTACATTTTTTTTTATTGGCCTTGCACATGTGTATCGTCAGTGGCAGCTCTAAAGGGTGGGACAGGGGATCCTGATCATCCCTGGGATTTCCAAAATATTGGTAGTTTAAGACGTATCTATTTCAGTAAAAATGTATAAAGGTATTTATTGAAGGCCCTTCCAGGGAAGTTACAAATTATAAAATATTTCGATAAAATTGATGAAAAACCTAAATAAGGCCCTTCTCCCACTTTTTTTTGTTCTACTTACAGTTAACATTTTTAACAAAGTTTAATTAAACCATTCAATAGAGAGGAAGAAAAGTTGAACTAAATTACAAATAATTAAAACACCACAGGCATCTGCATACATGAAACACTTACAAATCAACATTTACTAATACATGTATAACAGAGGCATAGCAGGCCTAGGAACTGTAGGGGAGGGGTGGGGTTGGAGTGACAAGGAGGGGGTGGGGTTGGAGTGACAGGAAGGGGGCGGGGTTGGAGTGACAGGAAGGGGGTGAAGTTGGGGTGAATTTTCTAAGAATTTTGTAAATGGCCAATGGTGCATTCTCAGGGTTTTTGTATGTATTTTTTTTATGTGAAACATACCAATTACTTACGGGAATTTCAAATAAATTAGATTTTTTAAAACTTTTCCGGGAAAAAGTGCAAGACCGGGCCTACAGTGCTTATGTGTAGCTATGCCAGTGTATAATACATGTATAGCTGATCATGAACACATTTATAAATACACTTATATTGGCCTTTCTTCCCGCCTCAAACTCCTCCTTCCCTTGTCCTGTCTCTTTATAAAACCTTTTAATTTGATGGAAATCATTATTTTAAGACTTTAAAGTTGAACGAAATTGGAAAAGATCTCTAGCCTAAAGCAATATGATGCAATGAATACGGAGCAGCTGTCACTTGACCACTTCACCTTTACAGGGACTTCCTTGTTCATAAACATAACTGTCAAGAACATTGACATGCAACCGTAAGTTAACATTTGTATAAATATCTGGCTGTTGAGAAAGTTATTATTCAATAGATAAATATAGAATCATTGAATCCAATGAGGAAACAAATAAACTTTGTTTGCTTTTGAATTTAAATGTCAAGTTTTGTGAAATGAACTGTTATTTCAAAAAAAAAAAAAGAAATGTAACCATGTGATACATTAAACACAGCAATTGGATAACTTTTCATTTAAAAAATGGTTTATATAAAATTATATCTACATGATTGAAATATGACATTTTGTTTTATACATTTTGATGAATTATAGATATTTCTCAGTGAATTATTTATAGTAATCCACTGTTTCAAACAGTGAAATTATGAAAAAAACTTTTTTTTTACTTTTTTTGTCCTTGCATATTAATTTAAAATAAAAATTAAAAAAATACTTTAATTTTTTTTTATTAATTCAATAATATCTAATGGCGAATTGAAGTAAAATTTAAAAAAAATAATGTAAATGCATAAAATAAAAAGAAAATCTGCAAGCCACTAGCGGGATAATTCAATATTACACCAAAACAAACAAATATCCTCTATGAAATATCCCAGTATGTATTCAGCCCTTAATATCATTTCAATTTTAGAAAGTGGGCATACATGTAACTCTGTTAAATGCTTGAAAGCCATAACTTTTCATCAATTTGAGGCCATATGTAACAAAAAAGTGCTAAATGTATTTTAATTGTAAAAGCGTTTATGATAGAAAATTTTAAGGGGAAAAAAAAAAAAAGAAAAATATCAATTTGTATTTTTAAAGATTTTACTCAAAATTTAAAAACTAGCATGATGCCACTATCGACTTTTGCTTCACCCCTGGCCATGTATCATTGTAAACACATACAGTAAATACATGTAAACGATTTAGACATCGTTGTTTGTCTAAGAAAAATGGCATAGTAGCAGCCAATATCAATCGCTGATTGAATTATCGACTTGTTTGATTGACAGCCCACTTCAGGTCAATTATTGATTAAATATTTCAAAATTGCCATGTTCTTCTAAAAGAAAAATCAAATTTTGTGTCAGCACTCAAACACTCAAACAAACACTATAAATATATTGAAGGTTGAACACAATATTGATGTATCTTCATTATTATTTATATTTACACTGAACCCCCAATATGAATATAAACTACAAAAATAAAAAACAAAATTGTCTTACAAAACAAGGGTTATGTTGTTGTATCTATAATTCTTTCAATGCCTAAACTTGATCCCCACACCCACCCTATTTAATTAACCCACATTATAAATTATAAGTAACAACTATATCATAGGATGATACAAAAGTGTATTTCTTTGTTTACATGCCGATACAGTAAACGTGCATTGAACATCAGTTTTTAAATATACATGTACAGTTAAACCTATCTTAAGCAGCCAGTCAAGAGAATGAACAAAATTGACCTTTTAAGACAGGTGATTGTTTAATACAGGTTAATTTGCTTTAAAAGCATAGAAAAGGGTTATTGCAAATGTGGCTGCTCAATAGAGGTGGCCACCTACACAGGTTTGACTGTATAGTGTCTTCAGTTTCACACACACGCACACAGGTTTATACAACACTAAAATCAAGAATATGTAAATAGATAATGCGGATGCTTTGACATGTGGTTGCTTAATAGAGGTGACCACTAACACTGCTACACAGGTTTTTACTGTGTACATGTATTATAAACAACAGATGATATGCAAGATAAACAATGGATGAGGAATTTCAAAACAAGTTCTTTCATTTTCTGAATACTCACAAACATATTCACAATACTTGAGTCTGTTTACGTAAATAACCGATTAAAATTATTAAAAGCATTTTGTCCAAATTGTCCTGTAGGTTGTCCCAATTGCCCCGTGGGTTGCCCAAATTGCCCTGTGGGTTGCCCAAATTGCCCTGTGGGCTGCCCAAATTGCCCTGTGGGTTGCCCAAATTGCCCTGTGGGCTGCCCAAACTGGCCCGTGGGCTGCCCAAACTGACCTGCATTAACTCCAAATGGATTCAATGTATTTGTATTTGGCTGCTGGTTATTGGTTCCCTGCATTGCAGACCCTTGTCCCTGTGTTCCGGTACCCTGCTGTCCAAATGTGATACCTTGGTTACCAGGTTGTCCCTGGGTACCCTGGTTTCCTTGTTGCCCACCTTGGGTACCAAATTGATTTCCTTGTGTATTAGTCTGACCTCCTTGGTTTCCTAATTGATTCTGGGCTTGTCCTAAACCATTAGGGCCAAACTGTCCAAATCTGAATTGAGAAAATGGTTGTCCATTACCACCCTGGAATTGCCTAAAAGTTTGGAATTGACCAAACTGAGGGCCACCCCCAAACATGAATTGTTGACCTTGTCCTGGAAACCTAGGACCACCAAATGCACCTTGCCGGTTGGACTGTCCACCAAATTGTCCTTGTGGGCCAAAAGGTCCACCATTTTGACCTTGGCCTCCAAATTGGCCAAACAGACCACCTTGTTGACCAGGCTGTCCACCATTTAGGGTATTAGTTTGACCTTGCTGACCCTGCATGCCAAACATACCACCTTGGCCGCCAAACTGAAAACGACCTTGACCTCCGAATGGACCTGCAGGCTGTTGTTGTCCAGGTCTTCCATTGATTTGACCTCCAAACTGACCTGGTCTCATATTTTGGTTTCCAAACATTTGGTTTGATGTGCCTGGTGGAAATCGGCTTGGTGGAAAACGCTGGGGATTAAAAAAGTTACCGTTACCCCCTGGCTGCCCTTGACCTGCTGCCATTGCACCATTACCTTGCTGGTTCATTTGATTCATTGCACCACCTGGCTGTGGTCTACCAAATGTATTACCATTTCCAGTAAAGGGATTTCTGATTTGTCCTTGGTTGAATTGACCTTGACCTATATTGGCTTGACCTTGTGTATTACCTGAAGTGAAAATAAGATTATTTGTTTTAATACCCATGTATTTGCATAAAATGAAGGAAAACATAGAAAAAATTTGTACTGATGTGGATAAGAAAACACTTTGGCTAAAATCATTAACCAATAGCGGATCTACTCTTTATAAAAACTAGCCACTTATATTAAATTTTAGTATTATTTTATGACATGTTTTTGTCACATCCATATTTTAACAAATGTTGTATTAAATAAGTAATTAACGATATGTGGCAAAATGATTCAGCAGACCAGCTGAGGTTTATATGACCTTTCACCTTGTCCGCTGCTCATAGTACTATGTTCAGTTTAAAAAGATTACTAATTTTATATTAATATATATATACATAAATAATGACCTAGTTGTTATGGTCGTAAATGTCATAGTTACAAGTTACAACCACACTGTCTAGTCTAAATATAGTAGTATGACATAATTATCTTACTATATAGTTGCTATGGTTATAGTTGTCATAGTTATGACATAGACTAGTCTAAATATGGTAGTATGGTATAATTATGTTATTATATAGTTGCTATGGATATAGTTATCATAGTTACAAACATAGTCTAGTCTAAATATGGTAGTATGGTATAATTATGTTACTATATAGTTGCTATGGTTATAGTTGTCATAGTTACAACCAATGAGTCTAGTCTAAAATATAGTAGTATGATATACTTATGTTACTATATAGTTACTATATAGTTACAACAATAATTATACTAGTCTTAATATGGTAGTATAGTATAACAATGTTACTATATAGTTGCTATGGTTATAGTTGTCACAGTTACAAAAATATGATGGGTCTAGTTTAATTATATGTTATGGTATATATAACTTTCCTGTTACTATGGTTTTAGTTGTTATGGTAACATGTGCAGAGTTTAGTCTAAATATATAGTCAGGTCCAATGTATACATAAATGTGTAGTTGCTATGATATATTTTGTCTTAATTACACGTTCAGAGAATTATCTAGTTTACTAAGAATGTGTTGTATAAATATAATAGTGTAGCTTCTGTGGGATAAAATGTGTATGTGTGGCTTATGTATGACTTCTTTGGTTCATTTGTAGCTTGCTTTCTAGTCTTTGTAGTGCCTTAGCAAATGCTATCATGAAGATGCACATTCTACTCAAGTCCAGCTATGACAGGATATTGTTTTGCAACTAGACGTTGGACATCATTTTCTTTTCTTCCCTATGGGTGTGTCTTCCGCCAGCATAATTGCTACATGTAAGATATGTGCAACACGTTTTAACAAGCGGCAGCTCTTACAACATCTCTGGCTGGTGTGCTGAACTAATGTGAAACGCTTCACTGCTCGTGCTATGGCTGTCTCGTGTTGTATGGTTGTTTGACACATGGCTATGGTGTTCTGCCCATACTATGTATGTTGTTTACAAATGTATGTATTTTTCTGTAAATATGGTTTAAAGAAAGACATCGTTATTAAAACCTCGACTGATTGGCCGGCCACTTATATAGATATAATCAATCACTAATCTGATACTATTTTACTAATGTTTTGTTAGTACCGCAAAATTACAAGAATGCTCGCAGTATATTGTCATTTGAAAACAAAATTCTAAATGCACGAAAACACATGAATGTGTAGTAACACATGTATGTGTAGTACAGTACTCGCAGTACTCGCTATATCTTGAATTATTCAGCAAACTTAATTGTTAAATATATCCTGATTGATAAAAAATAATTCTATAACATTATTTCTTGTTTGTAAAAGTTTATTACTACGCCAATTTCAACACATAACAGGCGGCTTGTCCAGTTGTATTTGTAGAGGAAGGCCTCAGTTGTAGAGGAAGACCTCAGTTGTAGAGGAAGACCATCAGTTGTAGAGGAAGACCATCAGTTGTAGAGGAAGACCATCAGTTGTAGAGGAAGACCTCAGTTGTAGAGGAAGGCATCAGTTGTAGAGGAAGACCATCAGTTGTAGAGGAAGACCATCAGTTGTAGAGGAAGACCTCAGTTGTAGAGGAAGACCATCAGTTGTAGAGGAAGGCCTCAGTTGTAGAGGAAGACCTCAGTTGTAGAGGAAGACCTCAGTTGTAGAGGAAGACCTCAGTTGTAGAGGAAGACCTCAGTTGTAGAGGAAGACCATCAGTTGTAGAGGAAGGCCTCAGTTGTAGAGGAAGGCCTCAGAGTGAATCTGTGAAGAACCAACATTTTTCCGTCAGTAATTGGAAAACTTTCTCACATAAAACTTTTGGACCGATCAATGCTTGAACCTATGACCTCGTCGGTGATTGGTAAATGATTGTAAGACAACAGCCCCTTAGACCACTTGCCCACGGATGTTCCTAAAAAAGGGTTATATATTTACTATTCTGTGCAGAAAGCTATTTAAGCAACTACTGTTATCTTCTCACGTTTCATTTTATTCAAATGATGATTATTATTATTGTTGTGTGCAGGAAGCTATATTAGCGACATTTATTGTCTACTCATGCTTGATAATATGCTGCTATATATGTTCTACCATGCTCGACTCACCGCCGCCGGGCCTCACAATTGGTCTAGTATTTCCCACCACGCGTGTTGTTATCGTTGTTGTCGTGCGCTCTGCACCAGCTGCTGGTCTGGTACGCACTGAAGTATTAATGGTGTTTCCCGTACCAGTACTTCCTCTCGTGACGTCAAGCAAGGCAGCTCTCTGCCCTTCAGGTAGGATGGGTATTTCTATTACACGTATATCAGGATCTACAGCATCCAAAATATTTATTGATGGCACAGAAGCTTCATGAGCGACTGCTGCTACATTTGTGTCGACTATATTTAAAGATGGCACAGATCCAATTGAGGGTGTTGATAATGATGTCGTTGCTGACTCTACAGCTTCCGTAAATGAGGATATGGTTGGGTCATTGACTGGCAAAGCTGTTGCTGCAGATGATGATGATGATGATGGTGATGATATTGAAGATGATACTGGTGGTGAAACTACTAGAGTGTCAGATACCAATTGTTTGTCAGTTAATACTGTCGGGGATGTCAGCATTGAGTCTGAAGGTATGAAGGGTGATTCCACTTCTAGTGTGGATGCAGTGTCTGAAGATATAGAAGGTGATGAAGAGGCTAAGAATGATTCAGACTGCGATATAGTCGATGATAAATCTGTTAAAAGTACTGGCGTGAATGATGCGGATGTTTCAATTGTTTTGGACTCTGTCTTAACAGGAGAAGCATTGTCTAACGTATGTAATGAGAGTTCGCCAGTCGGCAGGACAATTGGAGGGGGTGGGTTCACCATCGATGGATCTGGTGAGAACAGCTCTACTCTGACTGGATCCGCCGGTGGCGTATCGGGAACCACTGGAATACCACCACCTAGCGTTCCATCAATGGAAGTTATCGAACCTGTGATAGCTGTGTTAGTGGAAGCAGTGTTAAGACTAGTGCCTGTCATCCCGCCCGTAGCCCCTCCTTGTGAAGATGCGATGCCGGTCATGGTGGTAGGGGATGGTCCACTTGCTAATGACGATCCAATCACTGTGCCCTTGGATGACCCATCTGTAACATAAAAAGTTGATTTTTATCATCAATACTGACCACTGACAGTTGCATATATGGGTATGCAATTCAGACATCACACACTCCCAACTGAGATTTGCTGGCTATTTAAACGAGGTACATAAACATTATTTCAGTGACAATAATGGACACTCTCCTCCCCTAGACTTTATAATGAAAGCCCGTCCCTTCGCTGACCAGCCCAGACCAGAATGCAGTGATCGGCATATTTCTGTTTGGACCAGGATTGAGATAGTATCAGGGGACAATGAATATGACATTGTCAATAAGGGTTAGTGTTACCTTAAATGAGAAAATGATCTTTAAGACTTTAGCTGTATGGTGTAATACCAGTGATGCAACCATTGTATCAACGTTGGCCATACATCACTTTGGTGGCAGTAATTAAGACTTTTAGAATGCAAGTGATAAAAGTTATGGTTGTCCGGAGCTTGTTTCAAGACCAATACGTCCTGATAGTTTCACGACCAGTGTTGTTTTTTTAAAACGTAGTGCCTTTATGTAGCATATAATCCTTCAGCGGGGATGTAATGCTGCCGACGCCGATACGCTGCACACATAGAACTCGGTTACATACGAGAGCTGTTTAACGGTTTCGAAAACAATACCGCCCATAATGGAAAACAACGCCACCTGACCAGTGGGCGGATCGATAGCCGATTTCGCGTCAGGTCATTTACTCGCGAGGGTGTATATAGATACCCAGGATTGTACAAAACAAATGAGTACCTACCCTGCACATTTATAGGGTCTGAATGAACAACATAGAACGTGTCAAAGTCCTGAATCACTGCAGCACTGAAATGACAAAAAAACAAACATATTTTAAAACCAATTTTGTTTTGTAGGTTTGTAGACTCTTTTGTAGCATAACAGCTGGATTCTATTTCATTTTTTTAATTAATTATAAAATCATTATAAGTACTTTTTTTGCAAATAATAAATGGTTTTTTCACTGTTTCTGACCATAAAATACACACTGACCTGAAGAATAAATAGTACTCACACAAACTTCACTGTGGGGTCGGGCAGATTTACTGGCATCTGCCACGTGGCTTGTATATTTCTCTTATCCGATCTTGATGTATGGGTAAGCACGTTACTTCCGGTGAGGGGACCACATGACCGCACCTTTTATAAAAAAAAAAACAACAACATTTTATTTATATTAAAGATATAGCAGTATGGGATTTGGCCCGTTATCGTAGGGAAATTGTAAGTTCAAACAAATTATAGGCGTGTTTTTTATTATATTTAAGAAAAAAATATTCACAAACAAAAAACATAACTGACAGATATCAGGCTTACACCTCGCCAACACACTCGGGTATTCAAACAAGTACCTATCGGAAATATAAGTTCAAAGAAATATATTCTATGTCACAGTATAGGTTTGCATTGGATTCAATAAAACTGCATTACGTTTAGTTCACACTAGTTACAGAATAGGTTAACCACCCTTCTAAAATCGGCTGAGATAGTAAAACCAAAGAAAATGGCTGTACATACCATAGTGTTCCAGTGTACTAACATTTAAAATTAATTTAAATTAATTACAACGCAATGAGAGCAGGTTTCTACTTCGCCAACATTTGCTTTGTTGTTTTTTTTAAATGTATTTTGTTATTAGTATCAAATAATGGCCAATATATTATCTATCGACAACGTCAGTCACTGCCGGACCCGCTTCATTTTTCAAATGCAATGCATTTTTAATCAATAATATCATTATTTCAATTTATATCAGACACAAAATTTTATGCCTTATGGAAATATTTTAAACAAAATAGATCAAGATCTACATAGCAACTTATTATTGGTTTTATTGAAAGCCAAAGGCACAGTACTGCTTATGTCGTCGTGATTAGGCTTTGCAGTATTGATCACCGCCAAAATAATCATACGCGACAGGAACTACTTTTTATTCCTCGAATTTCATTTTTTTCCATCATGTACTTAATATAAGCAAGCAGAAACAAATAAAACAATAAAACTTTATTGCGGACATTCTATTATGTCATTTTAAATGAAAGTACTTTGATTTTTTTTTTTAGTTAGAATCTTTACCTGAGACTGCCCGGTAAAGTCAGGTTGAAAACTGCCGACGATATCCGAAGGTCCCTCTGGTAGTTGCTTCCATGACTGCATCGCCTGAATGACGTATCCCCGGAACGCTACCGGAGAGGTCGACCTCAAAGTCACTGGAATTAATTAAGAAGCAGTTTGTTTTAACCATAGCCAATAATCTATATTAAACAATAAAAATATTCACAATTAAAGGGATGGACGATATTTTTTTAATAAATTTTCACTTAAAATTTGTTTCTAAAAGTTAAATGATGCAAGTTTTAAATTAAAATATCTCCAATAAGAACGTATACACTTACACTTATCGTATTTTTAAAGGTTAACATTTCTGGTTATTCCAATTTCTCACATTTGTGTTTATTTTAATCATATTTTACAGACATGGGGTTGGCTCATAAGTTCTCACAACATTAATTACGCCCCCACCCCTAGTTACGGCCCTCCCCCTAGTTACAGGCCTCCCCATCCTCGACATTTGTGCAACAAGTGTAAAATGTATTTTAATTTCACCAGATTCTGTTCGTATTATAGAAAATAAAGGAAAGATGTAGTTGTATCTTTAAAGATTTTAATACATATTTTCAAAATCGGCATGACATCACTAGTTTTGTGAAAACCGCCAATAATTTCTTAAAAATGAAGTTAATAATGTTTTAAATATGTCTTTTGGGTTCTCCACGGCCGAGTAGTCTAAGTTGTTATTTAATGGCCACCAGTCTTTGAAGGCTGAAATCGTGAGTTAGAACAAAAAATACTTTGGTGTAGTTGCAGACGGACGGTGGTTTTACCGAGGTGTTTCTCCACTAATTCAACTGGCCATGCATATATAACCTGCCATATGTTGAAAATGACGTTAAACCCCTTTAAAAACATAACTAAATAAATTTTCATATGACTATTTCAGTTATAAGTGTGTTTTTTTAAATTTTAACCACCAAGTGGTGGTCCATTTAATCACCCCGTGATAGGTGTATGAGAGTCGGGGTGGGTCATCCCGCTTTATACCTTACACAAATAACATATAATAACAAAAATATCTGTAGTAGAGTAATTCATTTCTTGATATTTTTATTCATATCGTATTGTTATAAGTTCAAATAAAAAAAAGATATAAAGAACAACAAAAGAAAACGAACGGGCATTCACAGACCCTCATATCAAAATATTTACAAATTACTTGTATATTTATATTTCAAATAATTGCCACCTGTCCCTTTAAAATTTTAATTATTCACCTCCACGTCATTTATCACGTGATAACCGCGTGTATTACGCATTTTCATATATATCTTATTTTATTTTCTTATCAAATTTAAAAACGGACCTTTTCAAAATATATCATATGGATATAAAATGTAAACAGTCAAATGTTATTTGATGTTTCATCATATTTCTATACTTATATAAATGGCCAGGACGTTCAGATACATATATATGTATATATGTATTCACTTGCGGACCTACAGGTGGGAGATGCATACAGAACGGCACCCCTTGTGTTAACCAAAATTCTTTTCAGTACTTTATTGGAAATGCTAATAATCATATATCTAAAACCCGCCCGCCTCCACCCCAATTGAAAGAGCGGACCCTCACCCACCCCTTTATTAATAAAATTAAAAAAACGGTGCAAATTGCAGTTAAAATGCAGTTTAAATTTACATGGGTTTTCTTTAAAAAAAAGGGTAAGTAGTAAACCCACGTAAAATACGCTGATATCGCGAGTTTACAGCAATTCGGATCCGCGCCCCACCCACATCTCGGATCCGTCTGTCGTATTTATTATTGATATAGACGATAAATCATTCAGTTATTATAGTATAATAACAGTCTTGTAATGTTGAATTCGACTTAGGGGACAGTTTAATTGTGTCGTTTATGATTTACACACAGACATCTGACAGTCCCGTGGTCAGTTTTAGGGCAAGTAATGGCAAAACTGTAACGTTTTATGACGAAACCATGACCATAGTAAGAAGTTATGTCTCGTATACACACACAAACATCTCGTTACAGAATGAAGTCATCGGCATGTAATCGGCGTGAAACACTATCACCATTGTTGTCAAAAGAAAAAAAAAACAAAGCAAAATTTGACACCACAACTGAAGAACTCAGTTGCTTTCTAAAATATAATGTTTTTATATGTAATACATTCCATTCGCATATTAATAATACGGGTGGTGGGGTTGTAAACGGTGGAACTATTAATATGGTAAAGCATGATGCTAGTTATGGGATTGGTACTCCCCTTGGCATAAGTCATAATTAAGTAAACACTTGTCCGTTCACTTGGATGCGTGCAGGGTTGGTAAAGCATTAAAAAGCAAGATTCATGTATCGGTGTCAAGATAAATATGAGGACAGGTTTTCCCTGAATAACGTTGATGGGGTGGGGGGGGGGGGGGGGGGGGTGGGGGGGGGGGTGGGGGGGGGGCGTAGTCCAGATGCGGTAGGATGTGGGTTAGGGTCAAGTGCCTCTCCCTCAACATATGCTTAGTAATGGTCCGTAGGAAGTACTGAATTAAATAATTTTAAAATGATACTAATGGCGGCCATAACCCCCAAGAACAGGTCGATCTGGCTTCAGATTAATCACGGTGAGAGGGCGGAGAACAATGACACGTGTCTTACTTCAGCATGGCCGAGCTATAAACACATCACGCCTTAATAATGTTGGATAAAAGTATCCCTTGAAAACACAGAACGCATCAAAGAAAAGATGTCAGACTTGTTTTTTTAGTTCATGAACGGTAATGAACTATGCAACACCTCTCATGCCTCAAACCAACGGCTTAAACACGACTATTTCCGAGAAATGTTGACGAGTTACATGATTCCAAGGACCCCGCTCGGTCCAAAAAACATTAGTGAGAAAGTTTGCCAGTTACTTGGATATACCATATATCGCCTGTTGTGTGTTGAAAAGCAACATATTCCAACTGTCTGCGTAAGTAAATTGATATTACTAGTATAAATATTGGGTTGAGATAAGTATATTCCAACCCGCAATTTCACTGTTTTAAACTGGAACGAGACTCTGTAATGGTTGCTGCCTAAACAGTGATAATAAAGGTGGGAATCGAGGCTCTGTTATGGTTGCTACAAAAACAGTGACACTGAAGGCGGGAATCGGGGCTCCGCTATGGTTCCTGCCAACACAGTGATACCGTTGGTGGAATCGGGGATCTGCTATGGAACCTGCCACTATAGTGATACTGAAGGCAGGAATCGAAGCTCTGCTATGGTTCCTGCCAACACTGACAGTGATACTGAAGACGGGAATCGGGCCTCTGCTATGGTTCCTGCCACAACAGTGACACTAAAGGTGGGAATCGGGGCTCTGCTATGGTTCTTGCCACAACAGTGATACTGAAGGCGGGAATCGGGGCTCTGCTATGGTTCCTGCCACAACAGTGATACTGCAGGCGGGAATCGAAGCTCTGCTATGGTTGCTGCCAACACAGTGATACTGAAGGCGGAGCTCGAAGCTCTGCTATGGTTCCTGCCACAACAGTGATACTGCAGGCGGGAATCGGGGCTCTGCTATTGTTCCTGCCAACACAGTGATACTGAAGGCGGGAATCGAAGCTCTGCTATGGTTCCTGCCACAACAGTGATACTGCAGGCGGGAATCGGGGCTCTGCTATGGTTCCTGCCAACACAGTGATACTGAAGGCGGGAATCGAAGCTCTGCTATGGTTGCTGCCAACACAGTGATACTGAAGGCGGGAATCGAAGCTCTGCTATGGTTCCTGCCACAACAGTGATACTGCAGGCGGGAATCGAAGCTCTGCTATGGTTGCTGCCAACACAGTGATACTGAAGGCGGAGACCGGGGCTCTGCTATGGTTCCTGCCACAACAGTGATACTGCAGTCGGGAATCGAAGCTCTGCTATGGTTGCTGCCAACACAGTGATACTGAAGGCGGGAATCGAAGCTCTGCTATGGTTCCTGCCACAACAGTGATACTAAAGGTGGGAATCGGGGCTCTGCTATGGTTCCTGCCACAACAGTGATACTGCAGGCGGGAATCGAAGCTCTGCTATGGTTCCTGCCACAACAGTGATACTGAAGGCGGGAATCGGGGCTCTGTTATGGTTCCTGCCACAACAGTGATACTGCAGGCGGGATTCGAAGCTCTGCAATGGTTCCTGCCACAACAGTGATACTGAAGGCGGGAATCGAAGCTCTGCTATGGTTGCTGCCAACACAGTGATACTGAAGGCGGGAATCGAAGCTCTGCTATGGTTCCTGCCACAACAGTGATACTGCAGGCGGGAATCGAAGCTCTGCTATGGTTGCTGCCAACACAGTGATACTGAAGGCGGAGACCGGGGCTCTGCTATGTGTCCTGCCACAACAGTGATACTGCAGTCGGGAATCGAAGCTCTGCTATGGTTGCTGCCAACACAGTGATACTGAAGGCGGGAATCGAAGCTCTGCTATGGTTCCTGCCACAACAGTGATACTAAAGGTGGGAATCGGGGCTCTGCTATGGTTCCTGCCACAACAGTGATACTGCAGGCGGGAATCGAAGCTCTGCTATGGTTCCTGCCACAACAGTGATACTGAAGGCGGGAATCGGGGCTCTGTTATGGTTCCTGCCACAACAGTGATACTGCAGGCGGGATTCGAAGCTCTGCAATGGTTCCTGCCACAACAGTGATACTGAAGGCGGGAATCGAAGCTCTGCTATGGTTCCTGCCACAACAGTGATACTGAAGGCGGGAATCGAAGCTTTGCTATGGTTCCTGCCACAACAGTGATACTGCAGGCGGGAATCGAAGCTCTGCTATGGTTGCTGCCAACACAGTGATACTGAAGGCGGAGACCGGGGCTCTGCTATGGTTCCTGCCACAACAGTGATACTGCAGGCGGGAATCGAAGCTCTGCTATGGTTGCTGCCAACACAGTGATACTGAAGGCGGGAATCGGGGCTCCGCTATGGTTCCTGCCAACACAGTGATACCGTTGGTGGAATCGGGGATCTGCTATGGAACCTGCCACTATAGTGATACTGAAGGCAGGAATCGAAGCTCTGCTATGGTTCCTGCCAACACAGTGATACTGAAGACGGGAATCGAAGCTCTGCTATGGTTCCTGCCACAACAGTGATACTAAAGGTGGGAATCGGGGCTCTGCTATGGTTCCTGCCACAACAGTGATACTGAAGGCGGGATTCGAAGCTCTGCTATGGTTCCTGCCAACACAGTGATACTGAAGGCGGATATCGAAGCTCTGCTATGGTTCCTGCCAACACAGTGATACTGAAGACGGGAATCGAAGCTCTGCTATGGTTCCTGCCACAACAGTGATACTAAAGGTGGGAATCGGGGCTCTGCTATGGTTCCTGCCACAACAGTGATACTGTAGGCGGGAATCGAAGCTCTGCTATGGTTCCTGCCACAACAGTGATACTGCAGGCGGGAATCGGGGCTCTGCAATGGTTCCTGCCACAACAGTGATACTGCAGGCGGGATTCGAAGCTCTGCAATGGTTCCTGCCACAACAGTGATACTGAAGGCGGGATTCGAAGCTCTGCTATGGTTCCTGCCAACACAGTGATACTGAAGGCGGATATCGAAGCTCTGCTATGGTTCCTGCCAACACAGTTATACTGAAGGCAGAGATCGAAGCTCTGCTATGGTTCCTGACAACACTGATAGTGATATTGCAGGCGGAGATCGGGGCTCTGCTATGATTGCTGCCAACACAGTGATACTGAAGGTGGGGATCGGGGCTCTGCTATGGTTTCTGCCAAAACAGTGATACTGAAGGCGGGGATCGGGGCTCTGCTATGGTTTCTGCCACAACAGTGATACTGAAGGCGGGGATCGGGGCTCTGCTATGGTTTCTGCCACAACAGTGATACTGAAGGCGGGAATCGAAGCTTTGCTATGGTTGCTGCCTCAACAGTGATACTGCAGGCGGGAATCGGAGCTCTGCTATGGAACATGCCACTAAAGTGATACTGAAGGTGATAATCGAAGCTCTGTTATGGTTGCTGCCAAAACAGCGACACTGAAGGCGGGAATCGAAGGTCTGCTATCTCTACCGGTAAAGTGACAGATGTAGTATCCGGTATGCGAGTAAAGTTCTTTCTGTTAATCATGAATAAAACGAATAAAGTAATAAAGTAAAACATATAGATCTACATTTTCTTCTGAAATAATTTTAACAAAAAGGCGGGGGGAAACAATTAAAAATTCCTAGGGATTCCCAGTCATAATTTTTCATACTTGTGTTTCTGTATGCCCCCCCCCCCCCCCCCCCCCCCCCCCCAGCCCCCAAAAATAAACAAATTAAACAACAACAAAAAACAAAACAACAACAACAACAACAGGGGTGTAGCTTAACTGAAAACGATATGTAGGCACAGTTGTAGAGGGGGCCGGGACTATGCTCCCCCGAAAAACAGATTTCAGCCAGACTGTCGTAGGTGCGATTTTGCGTATATGTATTATGTTTTTATGAACCTGGCTTAATATTAATCTTAAATTCACTGTTTTATAACCAATTAAACAGACAATTAGCGTAATGTTTTACGGTTTGTTCACTTTAACATGGACTTATATGTGTCCTTGACTTTAATAAAGGGGAAAATGAAGTAGCTTTCTATCTCATGGTTTCAAGTGGCTAATACTTTCATACAACAAGTGTTACAATGTTTGTAATTTGCTCCCGATTCCCTAAAAGTTTTATTTTCATTGCATTTTTATATTTTCGATTTCTCATAAAAAAAAAGTGTAGGCACGTGCCCCCAGTGCCTAAAGGAAGTTACACCACTGCACCCCCAGAACCCATCGCCAACAGTATATCAGTTAATAAACGACGGTCAAATCACCAAGTTGCCGTTCCCGGTATCCACTAGTCGGTTAACCAGTACTAGACAAACGTTGTCTCTGTAAGTGACTGACTACTTCCTCACATAGTCACGACCGTAAAATAAAGTTCAAAACCAATCATCACACAGGCTGTAGCCGGGCGGAGATACGTACTTACGACCATTGGATTGACAGTCAGACGCGTTGCTGAATTGGTTAGCTGAGTTTGGCTCAATTTAATGATACAAAGCAACAAACAACAAAACATTCATACTAATATTAAAAAGATAGGCTACATAATGGGGCGAATTTACCACTCTAGCGTTTTATATGACTACATAAACGACATCATAAATAAATAACGATTGAAGAAAACAAAGAAGATACATTATAACAACAGATATTTCTTTTTTGTGTTTTTCTCAACAAATAAAAAACAGTAACAACTCACCAGTAAACATTCCGTTCCCTGCAGGTTTAGCTTCAACGACAAATGGGCCGGTCCTGGGCCCGTTGGCGACAGGAGTCCCCATATTCCGGTGACCTCCCGGCACATACCGACCACATATATTTGCAGGAGCACCTGCCGGAAAAGCTGTCAGATATCCAACTAACATAAACAGCAATAATGCTATTCTTAAAACTCTCATCATTGTTTTTATTGTTTATTATTATTTTAATTAATGTTTATAAAATTATTAATAATAAACTATATGTTTTCAACAAGTTTAAACGCTTGGTAAGACCGGTATATTCATTAAAAATAAAATAATCCGTCTCCGTTATATAAACCGATCTTCTTAATTTACACTGTTAGAAAAAAACACCTAGTAAAAAGTATATTAATACAAAAGTATGACTCCCTAATGTAGTTCGGCAAGTTCCAAATGTTTATCTTATATGGCCGTGAGGATTTTTCTACATGGTAGATATATGTTCTCCGAAGTTCGTCATCAAAGAAACGTCAGTGATTTCCGTCACCCCGGGACATCCGTCAGTGTCAACTGTACATGGACCACGGCCGGTGACAAGGGCAGGCTTCTGCCAAAGTAATGGCTAACATAGATTACTCGACAAAACTACTTAAATAGGCCTTACCCTATATCTCTCGATCTTAGTAGTAAAACTGCACATTTATATCGAACATTATATATTGTGGATATTCTGTTCAATAACTTATGTTATATTTTGTCTCTGTAGTGTAAATTGTTTTGATTTTGTTAGCGGTCTGCGATAAAGTCACTCATTGCCCAGTATTTATGCTGAAACTTTGTGACGAATAAAACGGAAAATGCCGACTGGCGTATTAACGAATTTCTCCGATAAATAAGATAAACAACAAGGACGGAAACAGCCATTATCTTTGAATGGGACCTTCCTCTTTGCGATTCAGTAACTTTTCTATCATTACCGGACAGAAAGTTACAGGTGATGCATCTTTAATAGAAATAGTGTGACGTGTGTAGCTTATTGCAACCGTGTATATATATTTTAAGCAACGTATGTAGCGCGTGATCCAGTGGTAGATACATTGGCACAAGAATCGGAGGTTGAAGGCTCAACAACCTGCTGTGTCCTCGATTAGGACCGCCTGGTGCCATATATAAGTAACTGTTCTAATGACCCGGGAAACGTCGAGCGGCGATGTTTTAACTAGCTTTAAAATGATTTCACAGTCAATGTAAGCTTGTTTTAATATCTAAAGCGTTATTTTATGTCACCGAGAGCTAACAGACGATCAGTTAACCTTACCACTCTTTCCTCGAATCTTGCAAGATTAACCAGTACTCGAGCACACCCATCTCTGCAAGTAACTGGAAGTTATTCCTCTTGTATCAGCACTAAGCAGTAAGATATGAATGACAATGCGACAAAATGTGGTATACCAGTCATCACAGAGACTGTGGTCGAGCAATTATTCGAACACACGAGCTCTGTATTGCTGCCGATTGCTCAATCCTGCCATTCGTGACGTCTTACCGATTTGCCGAAAGGTGACGGAATTGACCGTGTATGTAATGCTTGCAATTTAGCTAGAAGTTTTGCATAGTACACATTGGCTTCGTGTATTGGATGCGAGAATGTCCGTCAACAATTATGCGTTATATTAGTAGTAACTAGCCGTAATTATTACGTGAAATAATCACCACGCAATAAAAACACATTGTGTGTTACCTAAATCTGTCTCTTGCAACGCGTAATTAAAAAACAAGGTAACGCTTTATTTCGACACCCCTGCTTTTAAACAGTATTACATAACAGTACATCCGATGATAGCTTAAGGCTTTCGTTGAAACTATGCTTTATGATACACAATAAAATACAGACATTGCCTTGTGTTAATACATGGAACATGTTTTATGGTTGTATAATGGTAATAACATGTAACTCCGTGTTCATACTGTATCTTGCTTTATGTGAGAAAAATTGCAAGTTACTTGCACATGTATACCATGTATGCGCATCAGGTGTCATCCGCCGCCAACAAAACTACTACTACTACTACTACTACTACTACAACTACTACAACTACTACTACTACTACTACTACTACTACTACTTCTGCTGCTGCTACTGCTACTGCTACTGCTACTGCTACTGCTTCTGCTGCTACTGCTGCTGCTGCTGCTGCTACTGCTACTGCTACTACTACTACTACTACTACTACTACTACTACTGTTACTGCTACTACTACTACTACTACTACTACTACTACTACTACTACTACTACTATATCTACTACTACTACTACTACTACTACTACTACTACTACTACTACTACTACTACTACTACTACTACTAATAATAATAATAATAATAATAATAATAATAATAATGACTTTACTTAGCGAGAACGGTGTCCAATTTTCCCCAAGGTTCACAACAACAAACTTTAAACAAAGTATACATTTTTAACAATTAACATATAATAATGACCGTCAGATTTAATACCGGTTTTTGAAACGTTAAAGGTTAGTAATACATATATGACTGGTTATGTTATGATCTGGTCCGCTGAAAATATATTCTTTTATACTGTAAAATACTGTTCAATATAGTTTCAAATATAACTCCTGAATGCAGCAATGTTCTCTTATGGGACACTGTAGAAACTACCTGTTTATACAATGGAAAAAAAAACAGACAGAAGATTATATAGTAAAGTAAGACAATTGCATTTTTTCTTCTCTTTTCTTCGTTTCCTACATACTTATTATAGTATAAATAATAGCAGAAATAACAACTGGAATGGAAGGTGAGCTCACTGGTTATCCATACCGGACAAACTAAACTATTTAAAGGTTCCAGGATGCAGTATTAACATCACTTACCTCTCATCGCTGAGGCCATGGGTTCGAGTCCAGATCGATATAACAAATTGACCTGTGAGAAAGTGTGCCAGTATCTTGCGGGAGAACGTTGTTTCTACTGTGAGTCATGTACAAGTATCAGAATTCTTATTCCACTGATGAAACTGGATATCATCCATAACTTGTAATGTGTTGACATTTTGTAATTAATATTGCCCACAAAAAAGTAATTAAACACAAAGAGATAGTATTAATCATAGGTTTAAACTTATTTATTTTACTGCGATTGGGAAACACGTTACTACAACTCACGGTTCCCATATTAACACCTGGAGACTTTCTGGGTAGAACCGGTACTAAGCATATGCGGAAACAGTGCCTTGCTCAAAAACACCCGCACACATAACCGTGACGGAGGATCGAACCCACGACCCTCCAATCATGGGTTCGGTGCTATACAATCGGATCATACAAAAATTAACACAAATAGATAGTGTAAACCTTACATTAACCGCACCATATATATGGTTATTATGTTTTATGATTCATATTAAAATAGTGAAATTATCAATGATATTATGTTGTTTTTTTACAAATAAAAAAATTGGTTCAAACGAAATATCATTTTAGAAATATAATCAAAGCGGGGGCGGTAGTGTAATGGATAGAGTGTTGGCCGCTCACGCCAGAGGTTGCGAGTTCGACCCCTAGCTCGACCCGATGCTTCTCATAAAACAACACTCAGTGTTACTTCTACCCAGGAAGCGGAGTCGAGAACGATTAATATTAGCTCTAAGCTCCAATCGAACACAAATAAATGAGTATAACCTAAATCTCATTTAAATACTCATAAACGATTGACTTGGCCTGGAGAAGGCACCTGATCCGAAAATGGGTATATATGTGCCCTGTAAAACCTAGGCATTAACTCAACATTACAGCCTAAAATGTGGTGGTCAAAATTCTACATTCAAACCAATTATAAGCTCTTGGGTTTCATAATGATTAAAACACACGTGTTTTTTTGTATTTGAAGAAAATATATTGCAGTGAAAAACATTGACACAACTAAACATCTCAACACTTTTATTGAGGATTGAACAAGGGGTCAATAGTCTACATTATGTGTCCAGAAAGGAGGGTCAAAGCTCTACATCGCATTATGCAAAAGAAATAGGGGTCAAAACTCTTTATCATAAATTATGTCCAAAAAGAGGGGTCAAAACGGCGGCACATGTGTATTAACTAAGATATGGGGAGTGCCCCACCCACTTTCCCCGGTGAAACTGGGCATGCCAAAGTATGGTTAATTGTATCATTTCGGGGCTCACTCGATCAAATAAAAAGGATCACCCCCTGAAACTAACATATAAATTCAAATCAGTTCTGCTTACAAATGACAGCACGTGGATACTGCTGTCACATTTAATATCGATCTCTTATTATTATTATTATTATTATTATTATTTATCATTATTATTATTATTATTACTATTATTATTATTATTATTATTAATTATCATCATCATCATCATCATCATCATCATCATCATCATCATCATCATCATCATCATCATCATCATATAATAATGTAACTATTAAAGTTACTTTTATAATAATAGAACATATGAACATCATTTGTCATTAATTTTAACAGAAAAAAAGAAAAACAACAACAACAAACTATAGAGCTTCCATTAACACGTCACATCGTGTAATAAAACAAATATAGTGTAATATTTTAATACTTTCAAACCAATCACGTTTACCGTAAATTTACGGAAGTAAAACAGGTAAATATTGACCATGTAAAATCCAAATGTAAACATGTTTAATTTATCGAGTGTGATTGGTCGCATGACGTTTCTATCCATCAATCACGTCTTTTAATTGTCATAGCAACACGGCTATCATTAATCACTGTAAAGGAAGGTAAGCTGCACAATAGCCATAGGACGCTCAATCATTCGTACAAACTCGGCATATCCCGTCTGTTTCGGAATTGGGCATTCTGCTCTAGCGTAATAATCGCTCATTTTGACAATTTTTTCTAAACCTGGTTATCAGGTTTCAAGATTACCACAAATTATTCTTTAGTGTCTTGGCTGACCTAAATATAAAATTTTAGGATATAATTCATGATGTCATTTTGACATTGTAAATATACTGAATTGTTAATTTATGTTATGTAATAAGATTCGACTCTTATGTTTAAGTAAGTAATATTAAAACGAATTGAAATTGACTGCACATGAGCATTCACTCAAAGAAATACTTCTAAACTGTTTTGAATATCAGTTACAATTTCCAGTCTTCCTGGTAGATGTTCTTGGTATTTACGTCTGCTCTGCTCTGCTCTGCTCTGCTCTGCTCTGCTGTGCTGTGCTGTGCTGTGCTCTGCTCTGCTCTGCTCTGTTCTGTTCTGTTCTGTTCTGTTCTGTTCTGTTCTGTTCTGTTCTGTTCTGTTCTGTTCTGTTCTGTTCTGTTCTGTTCTGTTCTGTTCTGTTCTGTTCTGTATAGACGTGCTCAGTTTCTAAAGGAATTATGCACTGAGGTATTTGTTAAATTGTTAAATTGTGGCCAACCAATGTACTCCGAAACTAGTTCTCGTGCATTGTACATTATATATGCTAATGGTTACTCTGCAGAACGTTACTGAAAACGTACAATCTCTCAAACACAAACACACACACATATATATATATATACTGAACGGAACAGCTAACCCGCCAGTTTTGTATGTACAGTATATTCGTCACAATACTGAGTAGCGTACCCATTTCAATCAAATTAATATTACTTCAATTACTGTCAAATCTAACAATACATACTTCGTCGTTGTTATTCTAAATCTTCTTTCTAATTCAAGTCCAAATTTGAAGGAAAACGCTTTGATATTTTTTGAGAAAATACATAAATATCAGGTGGCGGGTTAGCTGTTCTGTTCAGTAAATGGTTAAAACAAAACTGTTTATATGTGAATACTGTGTATGAATATATGAGCAAAAGCAAATATTGTTCCATTGTTTATTATTATGTGAAATTGCATATAAGCTACATCCATTTATTGGCAGTGACTTACAGGCCCAATGGGCCGGGCGCTGTACTATTTATCATTTTGTGATATGTACGTAATTGTATTGTCACGCACATGTCACTTTAATAAACTAGTCACTTACTACTACTTACTTATATGTGTAGGTATGTGTATGCAAAAAAATATGTGCGTGCGTGCGTGTTTGTTCTTATTTTGTTGTTTTCTTTCTTTCTTTTCCGTGCATAATTATTTTCATTGTATATGATGTTATACGCGCTCTCCTGTAATGGAGAATTAAAGGAGTATTAATTCCCATCGTCGATTACCCGCGTGTGATCCATCCCGATTTTCTCCTGGATGGAGAGTATCAGAATTGACACCCGTGGGTATCCGGCGATGATTATTACCTTGCGTGGCAAGAACTGATATATATGTTCTTTAGTCAATTAATTGTCAATGTCACGGGGTCGGTTGTATTCAGTATTTATCAATAATGATCAGCGTGGTCATGTAGATTTTGATTAAATGAATGAATATTTAGCGTCATTTTTATGCCATTGAAGGCTAACAGACGATCAGTTAACATAACCACTGTTCCTGGAACCCTGAAAGGTTAACCAGTACTCGAGCACGCCCCATCTCTGCAAATAACTTCCCCCACTTAAATCAGCGGCGAGAGACGTATGATAATGAGACACAATGTCGTATATCAATCATCACGGAGACTGTTGCTGGGCGGGGATTCGAACTCACGACCCCTGGATTGTAGTCAGACGTGTAACCGACTGAATTAATCGGGCCCAACTCATGTAGATGTAAAATAACTATACCTGAGATAATAAATAGAATAGAAAATATTCAAATGTACAAGTGCCCAACCAGGATTCAGTTACACTTGCGTACCAATCCTTCACGTCTTACTTTTAAATATAAGTTACTCATCATATTCTACCCCCACTCCCCAACCCTCAGGACCGAAGGTTTGACGTTTCTGCAGATGTTATATTTGGTTTCTGTTTCACCAACATTTGACTTCAATATTTTCAATATTTGTTAACAATTGTCAATGAAACTGAATGCAGTGTTTCTAGAGCAAGTCTAAAATCATGATAGCTTAGACGCTTTTCTTTTAGTTAAGTTTTTAAATATATACTTCAATATGCTGGTGAAACAGAAGCCACTCATATCGTCGTGTACATCTTCCGCAACTGTTATTATCGTAACTGACCGGGAAGGTGTTGTTATTGTGACTGACATTAAGTGCATAGTTTAGGATATTAGACATACGATGTGTCGCCACAAAAATTCGGGAACATCACTAAAAGAAAATAAATAAAATATGTGTATTAATTTGATTGGAATTTGTTTACTCCTATATTCGTGTTTTTCTTCTTATTATTTTAGTCGTTTTACAATAATAAATTTCATAAGATAGAGACTAATGCCATTTTGCTATTGTCATCATCGTTGTTTATATCAAAGTACTTAAAGTACTGAGAGCTGGGCAAACAATGGTCAAGTAGAAATGAAATAATGCATTTTGGGTCAGATGTAGCCCGGAAAATTATATAAGCATACTGTTGGAAAGTGGTTTAGTAGAGGTTACTATTTACAAACAGTTGTTTGTTGTAGGAAGACATATGCTATTATGTTTTTTCAATAAATAAATCTTGTTTTCCAGAAATAACGGATGGTGTATAATTATTAATCTGGTTTTCCAGAAATAACGGATGGTGTATAATTAATTTAAAATTTATTTAAACATAATTGTACATGATGAATTAAGTCAACAACAGGAACGTATTTGGTTGACATTTCATTATTCATTATGTTGACATAATCTTCTTTAAAAAGTCACTTATATGTTGATTAAGTTATGGCGACACCAGTAAATGATTATCTGGCTGAAAGTGAGTAGACCTCAGAATTAATCTGTCTTGTTCTGCCAACAATTTTGTCAGTTTGGAACTAGTCTGCCATCAATTTTGTCAGATAAGACATTGTCCTGGCACCTGAAATTGATATATCATCAATAAACTTCATTTTCAAGCCTGCTCACTCGATAAAAAATAAAAATGACATTTCACTGAACCCGGCAACCATTTCTATTATATTATCAAACATAGTGACAATACCATTTACAATTTCACCATTTGACTTTTAAAATATCATAAATAATCCACTGAAAAATGTCTTCAATGTTATAATAAAACAAACATAAAATAAATTAGAACAAAAAGGTGTATTTTTTAATCCAGTCCAAAACGTGTTGGTAACCGAAGGAACGTAGCAAGTGTATGGTGTATTTTGGAACGGAACAAGCTGAAATTAGTTATATTCGCAGTACATTGGAAGAGTAAGAGGTGGTGATAGGGTCAGAATTAGGGTCAATGGTATACATATATTTGAACCCCGTGGCTAAGACTCCCCTCCCCTGGATTTTTTTTATCCCCATTGCACCTCCTCCCTCCCATCTTCCGTTATAAAAATTATTGGATTCGCCTATGCAGTGCTTGAGTTGTATTTTTTCGATATTTATTGCAGATATTCTTTTAACCCTTTACTCCATAGATACGCGTTTTCCCGCACCAATCACAGAAGGCCTTTGAAAACAGTGCAGGAAGAGTTCAGATTGCTCGTAACGAGCAATCTGAACACTTCCTGCACTGTTTTCCGCTCTGTCAATTAATATAAACATAATTCACCCATTGCTGATACGTGGTGAATTAATGCTTTCAATATTAGAGGTGTCCAAAGGCGTCTTTATGAAATAAAGGATTAAAATTGTAACAATCATAGTTATTTTTATAGAATTCTCTATTTATAATATACGCTTAATAGACTATAAGTTTCGTCCACAAACGAGTGGTACGTGTAATTTATCGATGTAAAAAACTCAACGAAGGCATTAATATCGTACGCGGTATGCAACCAACTGATGATGGTCGATCTGGCATACTAGGGCTATCTTGCTGTTAGTGACGGTGCTGCTGCTGATGATGTTGCTGCTGCTTTTAAGTTTTTGCCATTGTTGCTGTTTTTATTGTTTTTTGTAGCATATTTTCATTCAGTTCAATTTCAGTATGATTCTAATTAGTAAACTTTAGTTAATTGATCAATAAAACAAAACAATGACTAAACCACTTGATGATCCGTGCTGTCTGAAATTTAATATCACTTTGCCTTTCCGGGGTAACGAGCTGGAACCGGATTAAGACAATGTCACGAGTAGATACGTAAACACTCAACACAATTTAAAGAAATTTGATCATTTGAATGAATCGTCAAACAGTTAAAAAAATGAATTACCACGATCAAAAGATAGTTTGTGTTTTCAATAAAATAGATCCGCATAATTTGTAATTTGGAAATGTGATTGCTAAACAAGTGACATTAATGGCTATGAATTTGTGATGATATTTCACGAAGGAATCAACGCATGTTTTAGTTTAAATCTTACGCCGGAAGGGTTTGGTAAAAATTGTTCTTTCTATTAAATTCACGCCACGACTTAATTTAATTTTTTTTTCTTTTTTGAATATTTACAAGCATGCCGTGTGTGTTCGATACATTGAACAGCAGGTTGGCTTATTTGTGTTTTTATTTATTAGCGTAAAGTAAAAATTACAGATTCCTTAAATATGTTTAATACTCGTGAAATTCATTATGTACATGTATTTTTCTAGCTTTATTTTTCACTTTTGATCACGTGCGTTGCATATTCATTCCTTAGTGAATTCGTAAATAAAAACTTGGTAAACAAATAATATCCAACAGATTTAGTATCCATCTTTTATGTATCAATGTTCTAGTCTACCGTGCTGTCGTCTAATGACCACCTAAGTCTCACCGCTGAGGTCGTGCCGGGTTCAAGCCAAGCTTGGTCTCCAAAAACCTTATCTACTCAGACTCGTTCTGAGGTCTTCCTCCACCAATAAAACTAAATATGTCACATACGTATAACCCGGCTATTGCTGGAAATGGTGCGAACTTTTCTGGTCTAAAGTATTGTAGGCTAGTGGTCACCTCTCATCGCTAAGGTCGTAGGTTCAAGTCCCGCCCACTCCAAATAAACTTTATGTGAGAAAGTTTGCCAGTTTCTGGCGGAAGGACGGTGGTTCTACTCAGATTAATTCTGAGGTCTTCTTCCACCAATAAAACTGGACATGCCATATATAACCTGCCATGTGTTGGAAACAGCGTCATACTTCATTATAAAACGAATCAAGTTTCAAACTGTATGTTTCCGACGATTTGAAAACCAATCACTTTATTACAATTATTATACGTCTCTGTTGAAATCCAGTAACTTAATCAGTATTTGAACTTGGAATACACCATAGACAACAGACTTCTATTATAGGTTTCTCTTGAAAACAATAGCTTCAGTGTTCATTACATCATGTCACATGATTAAAATAAATAGGTAATTAGATATAGAGTTAATATTTACTTGTATTATGACAAAAGGTTCAAATTTTGAATTTTGACTTATTAGTCTTTACCAGGATGACCAGGATGTACAAAAGGGTGCGGCATGGTGCGGTATAGTAGCGGTACCAGTAATTAATATTAATTTCAAAACGTTTCTACATTTTTAGCTAATTTTCATTTATTTTTTACACTTATTTTTGTATGCCGCACCAATAGTTTCACATTTTATCTTGTTTTATAATTATCCTAATTTCGGACTGCCAGCACTGTAGGACTGCCAACACTGTAGGACTGCCAACACTGTAGGACTGGTTCATTTTTAAGTCCACAAAATTACAAGTTTTGAATAATATTTAGCCGCACCAATATCAAATGTGTGTGTACGCCCCTGCGGACGGAACAGATTCAAGAAAGTATCCGTACTCGATAAAAAAAATGAGATATTGGTTTCAACAATATGTAATGAATTGTAGATTCACATATACATACAGATGTAGACTGGATCTGAAAACTAGCTGGCTCAACTTATGTAAATTAATTTCCATCGAGATGTCTAAATATGGTTTGACTAGTTCATTTTAGATTTAGTGAATAAAGATAAAAACACACATAAAAGAGAAAATAGTAAATATAAATGATAAGGGAGATTTTTTTAAATACAACACTGTTGGTTCATCTGATTCGAAAAAATACGTCCAAGCAATCCCAAGTGCAAGTTTTCACAATGAAAACTATCTCAATATGTAAATCTTTAGGCAGATACCTATATGTACTATGAATTCCTGTACGTTTGAGAAAATAATTTTGTTTTCCTGTTGTGAAAGATATAAATGGATATTGACGTGTCAGGTGTACATAACTTAAGTAAGTGTGTTTAATCCCACATCCTAAGTTATTATGAAATCTCTTTTACTTTATAGTAAGCAGCCGATTGGTAATGTGACACGTGGATCAATCACACGGAAGTTTGCAGTTTTAACTAAAACATCGTATAATGGTGCTAGCCAAAGGGGACGACCGTCGCCAAGTCAAGCTTTCACAACACGACAGACAAGTGCTCGCCTGGAGTTCCACGCCTAGCAGACGACAAAGCATCCCTTCCTATACGACTACTCTGCAACGCGGTGACGTAAGGACCCGCACGTGTGCCACCTGCCGGAAAGTGTTTGCAAACTTGAGAGACATGAAGAAGCATATAGCTTTAACACATACAGGTTGTTGAATTGTTTTTCTAAAATATGTGGAATAATTCGCCGATAAAGATTTCAATAAGACAGTTTTTATCGTCTGGTAGGGATTTTTATACATATGATGTTAACCAAATTTACGTAGATGACACGGCACCTTCATGGTTGTTGTTGTATGGTGTTTAGCGTCACTCTTAACAATGATTCAGTTACACACGTATATCATGTAATGAAATGAAATAAGTGATATATATATATATATATATATGATGACGAGAAACTGTATATAGTTTAAGTCAATAAATTGTCTTATGTCTTATGTCTATATCGCGATGGTGTCTACTTGAGACAGTATTGTAAGCGCTGCCACACTGGAGTACCGTACCACAGGCACATGGTATGATACCCCACCCAGTCACATTATACTGACACCGGGCCGCCAGACCTATATCTATCAGTTGAATGCTGAGCGCCAAGCGAGAAAGCTTCTAGTATCATTTTCAAGTCTTTGGTGTGCCCTGGTTGGAGATCGAACTCACATCCTTCCGCATGCGAGGCGGGCGCTCCGTCCACAGGGCCACCGCTGTGGTTCAACTTCATGGTAATTTGGAACATAAGAAAACATTGAAAAAATGAAGACAAGTTTATTAAGGCAGCTAAATATTAACCTGATATAATCAAGTTTGCAACGAGCGTATTAAGCTTCTATTGTTAGAGATATTTTTTCAGCCATTTTTTTTTTTATTTTATGAACACAATTATTGGAGGAAGAACATAAATTATGAACAGTATCAGTTGAACAATACCTCAGTGGTAAATACTTTTTTTCTAATTCGGTTTAGTACGTTTTTTTCACTGGCACGTTGTTATACTGACAATTTTGAAGAAAAAACTTATTTTCCTCCAATAAATGTATATTAAACTTGATTAAATACGCGTTTAATTACTATTCAAAAATCAAAGTGTTAACATTGTATTACGGCTATCAAAATATATTTACATACGATCTAAATGGTTACTGTTTTGGCATAACTAAATTTCCATTGAGATCACTTTTTGCTGTAAAATTTGACTTTCAAAAAAATACATTTTCTTTTACCACTGAAAAAGACTGGTCTTCTGACATCAAATTCATATTCACACATATACATATCTAACTCTCCGACCACGTGATTTATCATGCCCACAAAAGCGTTCATTTCAGCGAAGACTTATATACAAATATACGTCCTTGATTTCAGCGGGTCCGTGGTAGAGTGGTTTAAAGCGCCGCCTCAAGATCACTTACCTCTCACCGCTAAGGTTGTACGTTTGAGCCCCACTCGCTCCAAAAACTTTATGTGAGAAAGTTTGCCAGTTACTTGCGGAAGGATGGTGATTCTACTCAGATTCATTCTGAAGTCTTCCTCCATCAATAAAACTGGATATGCCATATATAACCTGAGAGTTCAGACCGAAGTATTTTATTCCCGTGCATGTATTACCAAGTCAAATGTACCATAGTCTACCCAGAACCGGATTTTTTCCGAACTAGGCAATTCTATGCCTGTCCCACAATTCATAGCAATTGAACGCTTACTTAACTGTCACATCATTCAAACGTTCAGTTGAAGCAATTGACCAATCAACATGCTAAAATGCGGCTTTCCCAATATTGCTATTTAACGGACCCAATTGGGAGAGAGGGTCCGTTCTACAGACTAACTGTATCGCTAATCTCACGTGCTTCTTGTTACAGGAACAAAGCCAGTGGTCTGTGAGATTTGTGGGAAACGCTTTGATTCCACCAAACACATGTTATCGCACTACGAACTGCACAAAGAACCCCGTTTACAGGAGTTTGGCATCCTAACAAGACGCCGTAAGGCCCAGTTGGAACCACGGTCATCAACATCTTCTGCTACTACCGTCGGAACTTATCACAGAATTCCGAAAATAATGAAAGATTACGTGTCGAATCAGTCTGATGGTTCATTCGGAACAAGACAATCGTTTCATGTAAGTCAAGCAGAAGAAAAAATGCCACCACGCAAAGTTGAACATTTAAACAAAATTGAAAATATGCAATCCTATCTGATCGGAAAGAATCAATCCGGCACCCCTAATACTAATTTACCGGAAATACATCCTAACAACTCATTGATGAGTGCTTCCAAGAAGACAACGAATGTTGACGTCAGAACAGATTATCAAAGCAGAACCCAAAATTTACCCAGAGTTGATCCGGGTAATATTTCGGTGATAGGATCAGTTGTTGGTATGACAAGAGCAATAGAAACAAGTCGTGAATCTGAATTTCTGCAGAAAACGGAAGATAAACTTATTCGAGCAAGATTAGATGACGTGTCTTTGGCAGGGCGGTCACCAACGCCACGATCATTAAGAACCAAATCTTCGTCATTTTCCGAAAGGTTCCGACAAAGACCGCCGTCAGATATGCCATTTTGGGACAGCGGAAGTCATACCACTCGACGAATGTCGGGAGTAACTGCAATGTCCGGCTACGACCCAGTATTAGGAAAACGAAGTATAAAAAGTTCCAAGACAAGAGTGTCAATATTACCAAACATAAACAAAGGAGAATAAATACATTGATGAAATAGATAAATACACAAATGTTCCGTAAATTAGAGTAATCCCTTCATTGGTGGCAGTTAACAATGGTGATTCATTTATGCCATGTCAACTTGTTCTGGCGGGGCGAAACGACGGCAGAACGACCGGGCGAAACAGGTCAAGTTTGTCGTCCTGACGGGTTGAAAGAACAACAGATTATGCCCGACAGTCCGACACTTGGAATTTGAAAGAACGATACATTTTAATCTTAGTGTGTTGTTTTGTCGCTTTAAAAGGTGTCATTGTTTCGCCTTTTATTTGTCGTCCTGGCATGGATAAAAAAAATATAATGAAAAATGTATCATTAATACTCATTGTATAAAACGACACACGCATGGCCGTAGTACGGTTTTAGAGATTATTTTACAGACGTTATTCCCACCAGATCGCAGTTGCGTGGTGTAAAAGGACATTTCCTTTTACGACGAACCGGGGACATGCAAGTTTCGACTGCAACTTATAATAGTCGTGTTTTATTATTTAATTTATTTAGATATTCTCATTTGTATGTCAGTTCTGTAAATAAAATATTAATTTTAACCTTTTACCACTTTCGAAGTTGTGCCATTGCCACGCGTGTCTTGGCGAACTCAAGTATCGAACTTATTGAGTACCATGGTACACAGCACAGCTTCGAATAATAATTCGGCATATATACTTAATTAAAACATATTAAATAATATTCAAGGGAAACTAAAGAATGTGTATGGTAAGGTGAACAAATGTTATAATAGACGAATTTCGATTTGTTTGAACATGAATTAAATCAACACACATTATATGGTTAATGGTTTAGTCATATTTTATTTCTATTTATAATACAGAACTTGGCCACAAGTTCTTCCAACATTAGATTCGGTTCTCCTCCCTACAGTTTAACAAATAACACATAGAATACGGCAGTTGTAAACAAATAAAATAAATGGAAGGTAGTAAATCATGACGAAGGCGAAAAATACAGAATTGTGAGAGAATAAGAGATGAGAGAAAAAGACATACTTGAAATAACACTAAAATGGTTTGTTTAACATACATGTAACTAATTTAACTAGTGTTCCAATAAGTAGACGACAGCATATATTGATATTATATATGATAGCTACATTTCTAATATGAAAACTTTGTCTAAATTAATTTATATTATTTTAAATAAAACTGCTGGAAAGAAACTAAATATACACCGATACACTCTTCTGTGTTTTTTCCGATAATTCTGTGCCGTCATATGCATAATTATAAAAGTAACTTTCTGAAGATGACGTATCGCTGTTATTCAGTTTATTCTTTGATTCTCGTAAATTCTTCTTAAATGTTTTATTTGAAAGAGTTGATATGGTCGATCTTAACTTCATTCGGATTTTTTTCTTCTTGCAAATGCATGCCATTAAGATCATGCGCAGTCCGTCTCTAAATCTACTTCCTGTCGCGCAATACATAAAGAAATTAGCGCATTTGTTAGAATAAAGCATGTAAAATGTTATTGAAAAAATAAGGTTTTCTGTTGATGCTTTTTCCTCATCACTGTATATTGCAGAATCATATTTTAATCGAATAGCAAGCAACGCTAAATGAATTGTAAAAGGAAAAGTGAGCACTATTAACAAAAAGGACTCTCCAAGCAACATCGGAAGTAGGTGGCGCCACGTGTGTCCGCCTGTATATTTATCTGCTGCTGATTGTCTCACGTTGTGTAATATAATACAGTTACTCAAAACAATAGCGGTTCCGCATAAAGCAACATAACACATATGTATCCAAGGCCAAACATCAGAATAAAACATTTCGTAAGCATGGCCATGTTCGTCTGCAAATACGTCACAAAGTCTGTCAGTTCTCTCGGCAGGAACCATGTCTGATGTAAATAAGTAATGGCAATTTTTAATCACTACTACTGAAAATATTATTAAAAAGATTTTCCATGCTCGATTAACGGAACATACGTTTGCCGCTCGAAAAGGATATGCTATCACCAGCGCCCTCTCGGCCGTCATGGAAGCTGTTATGAGAATGCCTAGGTCATTATTCCCGCTGCCGTAAAAATTAAAGAACTTGCACATTATATCGGATGAGTCAGTTCGGACAAAGGTGGAGGGGAAATTGACGTAAATCCAATGACTTATGAGTGATATAAGTAGCGCCAATGTGTCATTGAAAGCCCCGGATTTGAGATAAACGGAAGTAGATACATGCCGGAAATACTTTGTGCGCATGGTCAGGATAGTGAGAGTATTGCACGTGACTCCAATTGTGACCAAAGCGGGTGGAATAAGAAGGTTGATCAAGCTGCTCGCAACTTGTTTTGTGTTTGCAGAATGATCTCCAATATCTGCAGCCACACTCGGTATACGGTTATCTGAACTTTGACCTCCGGAATTGAGTACAGATTCAGAAGAGTTGAACATCCTCGGGTATTGCATAAACTACTCTGCTAAACAAAATGTCACGGAAGAACGGTGGCAGTTACGCAATGAAACAACATCTTGATATTGAATCGTCTCTGCAGATTAACCCGTCCCAACATTCCGTCTTTAGTGTTCAGTTACTTGATATATCAAACGTCTGCGTTCTGTAATATACAAATAAGACAAGTGACTGCTTAATAGATGTGAATGCTTACACAGGTTTGACTGTATTTCAGATTTAAAAGAGTAAAGAAATCACGAAACAATATCAATGCGATAATAAATTATTGTAGACAAGGAATTATATAGAGAAGGAAAGACGACTGATTGAGATTGTATGAACGCTCGCGTATTCACGCAAAATCTCGCAATATCTCGTTTTTAATTATCATAACTACCACTCATCTCAGGAATACAAATCAAAATTCTTACACTGTAGAAATAAATTGTCATCAAAACAATACCATTCCCAGAAATTTGTGTTTAAAATTGTTGAAGTACTTGTGGTTACAAAATGTGTATACTGCAGCTAAAATAACAACAAATTACGAGAAATGTTTACTTCAAACCTCAATATCTTTAATTCAACAGCATTTTGCGTGACCGAAACATGTTTAAACATCTAAGATTTCATACGACTTACAGTTTATATACAATAATCAGTTGCCTATGAATTATGAATGATTAATTTGCAAATTATGAATCATTTGTGTGCTGTTTCATCAATATTTAGTCAGGAGATGCAAGTTTCCTATCCTTCTATACAAGTCCTTGTTGTAGATTATATTTATTTTATGATTTTTTTTTTAAATTTACAAATTAATTAAATTTCCATGAAAAAGTGTATATAAGTTTTTGTTTACATTTTCTATTAATTATAATTCTCAGCGAATTATTGTACCCCAGATAATTTCATTTTTAAAAATAGTGAAATTATGGGTTGTCATTTCACTGTTCACCATCGTAAAATAAAAACAAAAGTGTTGGTGTCAGCGAATTCTGAAGATCAATTAAATTTTACCCGTGAATACTGAAATTGGCATTGCTATCATTTTTTACGGTGTCCCGTAAATTTTTATTTCATTACTGGAAACGTGAAATTTAACCATTTAAACAAACAAAAACACAACAAAACAATGAAATGAAAAATAATAACTCTCTGAGAAATTCGTCATATCTCATGTCTCTTTCTTTCTCTATCACCTACTAATTTCTCTCTTTTTCAGCTTTCTCGTTCTGTCTATCTCGCTACGTCTCTCTCGTTTCTTGTTTATTTGTATCTTTCTCCATATAGCTGTGGTTCTCCCTTCCCTCTCCCTCTCTCTTTCTCATTTACTTTCTCTCTCTCTCTCTCTCTCTCTCTCTCTCTCTCTCTCTCTCTCTCTCTCCCTCTGCGTTGCAAAAATGAGATAAAATGAGATATCCAAAAATTAATTAAAATCACAGACATATTATAAGTAATTAAAATACAATTCTCTAGAAACAAAATCGACTTACCAATTTCAAACAATCCAAAAATAAAGATATCTAACTAAGGTGCATGTAAAACAACGTAGCCCTGGAGCACTTATGCAACATTGACACGCCGGTGACACGGCGCTTTGATACATATGGATCGACACGAATCATTCTTCACGTGCATCATCAGTATAAACAAACGGCATTGTTTATTCAGCTAATCTCCCAAAATAGACTCAAATTATATTTACACAGAGTCCACTTAAGTATACAACAACGCCGACCAAACCCCTTCATTAAGTCAGGACAGCATTTATTACATCCCTAATTATACAATACAGGGTATCTCTGGCACGTAAAACCGTGACTAATTATACAACAAATACGCGAATTTTCGATAATTTAAATTCGCTAATGGGTGACACACGACACCTGTGCCGAAGACTGTGAAGTATTATTATGTGTTTTTGATCCTGGTTTTGGTTTCTTGTTACGAAACCAGACACGTGCATGCATGGACAACTTATGAGAATATGAGTTTTACACGTTTCTGGCGAAACTAACGCGGCGTTACAAACGGGGTATATTCCAAGTTTCCCGTGTGTAACAAAGATGGGAGCAAAGATTTAAAACGTGTTAATCATTAGACGGAAAGAGAAAGAAAAATATTTCTCAGCGCATGATAACGTCTTGTGACGCAACTGGGGTAGAAATTAAGTTGGAAAGACTACTTTTTAAACTAAAACAAAACGGATAAAATTTTGCCAGATTGGTCAAAAAAGGTACCAAGTGCATTCTTATTTCATGTGCAATTGATAACCTTATTGCAACAATGGGACGATTTTAAAATGGATAGAAAGTTATCTAACAGAACGAAAGCAAATTTTTTTTTATTAATTGAGAATACTATTTTATAGGCTTGCAATGGTGGGAGCGTTAGTAGCATGGGCGTAGGAGCGTTTAAATTATTGGGGTGGGGCAACCTGAGGAGAGTGTTTATGAGAATGTATACTTCCAGGCCGCCCCAAAGTATATGCTGAACATGACTATTGGGGAGGGGAGGCCCCCTTGCCCCCCCCCTCCCCCGGTTCCTACGCCTATGAGAAGAAACGGACCCCAGATGTAGTAACTTAAACTTTCACCTATATACCAATAACTTATTTTATGCAATATCCATATTATCTAGGCCCTCCCAGTGGAGATCCCTGTTCCCTTAAAGTAATGGCCATTGTTCCCCAGACCCCCAAAACTATTTGCCATAGTTCCCTTAAAGTATTTCCTCCTTAGGCCTTTGATCCCTGGATTCCTGAAAGTAATGACCAATGTTCCCCAGATCCCTAAATATAATTGGCCATGTTCCCCAGACCTCAACTCTCTGGGAGGGTCTCATTATTAAAATGAACGACTTCTTTGTCGTGCTTCGCGGTCATTTTTAGCCTACTTTGTGTCGATGCAGATTTTCATGGCAAAATTGACTGTGAGTGGCTGATAGAGGCCATACTATGGATACTACTTAGCCTCAGTGCTAATGAACTGATAGAGGCCATACTATGGATACTACTTAACCTCAGTGCTAATGAACTGATAGAGGCCATACTATGGATACTACTTAGCCTCAGTGCTAATGAACTGATAGAGGCCACATTATGGGTACTGCTTTGCCTTAGTACAAATGAACTGATAGAGGCCATACTATGGATACTACTTAACCTCAGTACTTATGGACTGTTTGAGACTGATAGAGGTCATACTATGTTTACTACTAAGCCTCAGTACTAATGAACTGATAGAGGCTATATTATAGATACTACTTAGCCTCAGTGCGAATTAACTGTAAGAGGCTGACAGAGGCCATACAATGGATACTGCTTAGTCTCAGTACTAATGAACTGTTAAAGGCTTATAGAGGCCATATCATGGAAACTGCTTAGTCTCAGTAATAATGAACTGTTAAAGGGTGATAGAGGCAATATTATGGATATTACTGAGCCTCAGTACTAATGGACTGTTAGAGGGGCGATAGAGGCTATAGTATGGATATTACTTAGCCTCAGTACTAATGCACTGTTAGAGGCCGATAGAGGCCATACAATGGATACTGCTTAGTCTCAGTACTAATGAACTGTTAGAGGGCGATAGAGGCTATATTATGGATATTACTTAGCCTCAGTACTAATGCACTGTTAGAGGCCGATAGAGGCCATACAATGGATACTGCTTAGTCTCAGTACTAATGAACTGTTAAAGGCTGATAGAGGCTATACTATGGATACTGCTTAGTCTCAGTACTAATGAACTGTTAAAGGGCGATAGAGGCAATATTATGGATATTACTTAGCCTCAGTACTAATGGACTGTTAGAGGGGCGATAGAGGCTATAGTATGGATATTACTTGGCCCAGAACTTATTCACTGTTAGAGGCCGATAGAGGCCATACAATGGATATTACTTAGCCTCAGTACTAATGAACTGTTAGAGGGCGATAGAGGCTATATTATGGATATTACTTAGCCTCAGTACTAATGCATTGTTAGAGGCCGATAGAGGCTATATTATGGATATTACTTAGCCTCAGTACTAATGCACTGTTAGAGGGCGATAGAGGCTATATTATGGATATTACTTAGCCTCAGTACTAATGCACTGTTAGAGGCCGATAGAGGCTATATTATGGATATTACTTAGCCTACATACTAATTGACTGTAAGAGGCTGATAGAGGCAATAGTATGGATTCTTGTCAGCCTTAGTACTAATGGACTGTTAGAGGCTGATAGAGGGCACACTATGGATACTACTTAGCCTCTGTACTAATAGACTGTTAGAGGCTGATAGAGGCCATATTATGGATACTACTTAGCCATAGTACTAATGAACTGTTAGAGGCTTATAGAGGCCATACTATTGATTCTTCTTAGCCTCAGTTCTAATTTTTAAAAGTCATTGAATTACTGTACTTTATCATAATTATTATTTACCCAGGATATTTAATTTTTCAAACAATTTATCTTCACAAAATAAATTTTATTCTTTATATTACTTACTGTTACATTTCTTGATTTAAAAGGTTCATGTTATTGATATCTTTTTTTATGAAATGGAATTATTGATATTATTGAAGTCGTATTCAAGAAAATTTTATTTTGATTTTTACTTAGTGCTTAATCAGTACATGGTTTAAACTTTTGGCAAATGTTTTATACTGATATCTTATTATTTTCAGAGCTGGTAAAGAAATCGTTTGTGATAAATGATGAGTATCCACGTGACACAATTGCATGTAAAGGAACTAGAAAACAAGGAAAAACGGAAACCCGGTAATTTAAGAAAAGTCTTCTTTTTTTAAAAAATGTATTGGTATTGAAAGAATAAATGAACCTAATACATTTTAAATAGTCTATAAAGCATCTGGATTTCTTAATAAATTTGTACATTAAATTTTTTCAGCACCCATTTGTGTGACCCAATTTGTGTGACCCATTTATTCTCCCCATCCTAGTGGTGAGAGGGTCGGGGAAGACCATCCCCTACATTCCTTACAGTTGTCAAAATAAATGAATATAGCTTTAAATGATATTAGATGGTAAAACAACCTGTTTTAGAGCAACTGTTCCTAAATGGTCTTCCACACCATCTTTTCTTATCTTGTCAACTGTTAGTTTGTGTTGGTCATTTTAAAAATTGGGTCTATGAATCCATCTTATGATGATAATGTGACCATATCAAATTACATAAAATACAGTATTTGGAATCTGATGAGCAAACTATGCATAATTGTAACATTTTTTTTAATTATTGCAGTGTTTCAAGAAAACCGTCAAGAACCAAAAATCTGTACTGAAGAAAAAACAGATTCTAGTAGTTCAACCCAAACATTTGTTGAAAATCAATCTTCAATGACTGTCACTTCAAGCCAATCTGAAGATGTTGATTTCTACAAACTTTGTCCATGTCAGCATAAAACAATTGTTCCTGTAGATGACAATTTTCTTGCATTTATGGTTCAAGATTTTGATGTTAGTAGTGGTTCATTGAAGGCATGAAGCAATTCTTTTAATTTTTCATCATGTTTATATATTCATTAAAAATAAGTAATAGGTTAACACCTTAAAAATGTATTATTTCTTTTAATTTTTAAGAGCTCTGTATAAACTTCTTCTTTGTTAAGTATTGATTGAGTACTAATGCACTGTTGATGCGACTTATCAGTTTCAGTTCGCTTGTATGTAAGGCAAGGGGTAGGATGGATCACTGTTTGCACGTACATGATAATCTCCTTTGCATATTATTCAATACCTTTGTATGCATGATTATAGTGTTGAAAGTCAAATAAGAAATTCATTGAATGTTGTAATTTTCACCATGTCACGGTTAAATATTGTTAACATAATCAAGCTATGAGGATGTTAGTTACTGAATCAACAATTAATTTTCTATAGTACATATGAAAAGAGTCCTGGTAATAGAATAAGTGGTACTTTTTTTAATTTCTGCTGAGTATATCATTCTTTGTTTACTTTTGTTGTTATTTTTTTCAACAAAGCCTAAACATACTTATTAAATGTTTAAATTTGAAATAAATTATTTTGGTTCACTTTTACATGTGTTAGGTATTGGTATAAGCACTGCTACGCTGGAGTATCATGCTGCAAACACATGACATGACAGTGTCTACTTGAGACAGTATTGTAAGCACTGCTACGCTGGAGTATCATGCTGCAGACACATGGCATGACAGTGTCTACTTGAGACAGTATTGTAAGCACTACTACGCTAGAGTATCATGCTGCAGACACATGACATGACAGTGTTTACTTGAGACAGTATTGTAAGAACTGCTACGCTGGAGTATCATGCTGCAGACACATGGCATGACAATGTCTACTTGAGACAGTATTGTTAGCACTGTACACTGGAGTATCATGCTGCAGACACATGACATGACAGTGTCTACTTGAGACAATATTGTTAGCACTGCTACGCTGGAGTATTATGCTGCAGACACATGACATGACAGTGTCTACTTGAGACAGTATTGTAAGCACTGCTACACTGGAGTATTATGCTGCATGCACATGGCATGACAGTGTCTACTTGAGACAGTATTGTAAGCACTGCTACGCTAGAGTATCATGCTGCAGACACATGCCATGCCAGTGTCTACTTGAGACAGTATTGTAAGCACTGCTATGCTGGAGTATCATGCTGCAGACACATGACATGACAGTGTCTACTTGAGACAGTATTGTAAGCACTGCTACGCTGGAGTATCATGCTGCAGACACATGACATGACAATGTCTACTTGAGACAGTATTGTAAGCACTGCTACGCTGGAGTATCATGCTGCAGACACATGGCATAACAGTGTCAACTTGAGACAGTATTGTAAGCACTGCTATGCTGGAGTATCATGCTGCAGACACATGGTATGACTGTGTCTACTTGAGACAGTATTGTAAGCACTGCTACGCTGGAGTATTATGCTGCAGACACATGGTATGACAGTGTCTACTTGAGACAGTATTGTAAGCACTGCTACGCTGGAGTATCATGCTGCAGACACATGGTATGACAGTGTCTACTTGAGACAGTATTGTAAGCACTGCTAGGCTGGAGTATCATGCTGCAGACACATGGCATGACAGTGTCTACTTGAGACAGTATTGTAAGCACTGCTACGCTGGAGTATCATGCTGCAGACACATGGCATGACAGTGTCTACTTGAGACAGTATTGTAAGCACTGCTAGGCTGGAGTATCATGCTGCAGACACATGGTATGACAGTGTCTACTTGAGACAGTATTGTAAGCACTGCTACGCTGGAGTATCATGCTGCAGACACATGGCATGACAGTGTCTACTTGAGACAGTATTGTAAGCACTGCTACGCTGGAGTAACATGCTGCATGCACATGGCATGAGTGTCAACTGGGTCCTACTTAATGCCACAAAGGACCAATAAGTACCACTAAGGACTACTAAGGACTACTAAAGAGCCACTAAGGAGCTCAAAGGGGGCACTTAGGACCACAAAGTACCACTAAGGACTACTAATGAGCCACTAAGGAGTTCAAAGGGAGTGCTTAGGACTACTAAGGGGTTTCATATAAAGATTTAGATTGTCAGTTAGCTACAATGGACACATTATAAGTGATTTAAATGATGACTCGGCATTAATCACCTGGATACAGATAAAAATCCATCATAAATTTCTTCTATTAAGCATGCTTGGTGTACAGTACCATCACATGGGCCGTTGGTTTAAAGGGATTATATTGGCAAGTAACACAAACACGCTGTTAATCCAGACTTTTCCTGTATGCAGTGTGCACAAAATAATGCTTACGTATAAACTTTATTTACTTGAAAGTTATCAAATTAACAGTAATTGAATATTGGCCAAAACTTTAATACGTCCCACAATAAAGTATTGTGCAATGTTTACATTGAACTCCGTAAACTTCCCGAACAAAGCCTCAAAAATGAGATCGGGAAAGAGTCTTCACGATGTTATCCGATGATTGATCGGAAACCCGAAAGCGGTTCGTTAAAAATGGCAAATGCAAACAAAAACAAAAACGTGGATTCAGGAACCCGATGTTTGTAATAAAAGGGTTATGCAATAAGACACTTTTGCCGAGTATATCTCTAAGTTGTAAGTGTATCTTTATACTGGGCGTGTGTATTTAGGACAGGGAATTGACAGTAATATGCCAATATAATCCCTTTAAAGTCCCATATGGATGACTGTTAGTATATTTAGTTGGCCAGCCCTGGAAGTCAAACCCGTAACCCCAAGAATAGAAGTCTCGGGCTCTATAGACTGAACTGATGGGACTGTTCCTATTACAGACAAAAAAGGCACAAGGTACTGCAAAGGGGTCACTAAGGGATTAAAAGGGGACACTAAGGGGTTCAAAGGAGTCACTAATGAGTCTCTAAGGGATTAAAAGGGGGCACTAAGGACTACTAAGGAGTTTAATGGGGTAACAAACGGGCACTATGGAGTCTCTTAGGGGTTAAAAGGGGCACTAAGGACTACTAAGGGGTTCAAAGAGGAAGTTATAAGTATCATATGACTTTATTCATTGAAATAACATCACAAGTTGAAATATAACAGCTGTTGAATAATTGTGTTTCTCTTCCTTCAATAAAATATTTTTGCGATAGAGATTTTTCATAAACTATTCCTGAAATATTTACAGATTCATATTATCTTACAAACTTCACTTAACTGGTTCACTCTTCGTACTGTTTGGAAAGAAAACCAATTCCTGCAATTTATGACTGTTTTACTTTTCCTGTCCCCTCAGTAAAGAGAATGCTGGTTGCCATCTTACATCGAAAACAGGGCATAAAGCGCATCCCAGTCTCAAAGCAAATGTCTATGGACACAGCAAAGGAATTCTGTTTGATTATTACAATTTGTTCTGCGTCTGCGTGTAAGGACTAGTATGCTAAATATTATTTCAGTGTTCGAATTTGATGGACATTCATTGCAACAAGAGCAGCTGCCAAGGTACTGAAACGGACTTCGGTATACAGCTTAATTATCTTGGTACACTAAAAAAATACAGTATACACTTTACCTGGTTATATCACATTGTTTTCTCAACCAATGTTTTTCTTAATAGGACTATTCCAGTAAAAAATTCAGGAAAGGCGGTTGGAATGAGAAATAAATTTATGGGGTTCTCAGGCCTTTTTATAATCGGTTTAACCACTAAGACCCTGTTGAGCCACTTGTTAAGTTTATCCTTAAAAAATGTTTGTTTGCTGTGCTGACCCAGTATTTTTCATGTGGCTAGATATGTAGCTACTATTATTTTTTGCTAGATTTTGATTTTGGATTGTCATTTTAAACAAAAATGGATAAAAAATTCAACACTTTGAAAGTCAATAAAAATCTTTGGGTAGCTGCAAATTTCAATGAGTCGTTAGGAGCACAGCAAACAATTTTTTGTTAAGAACGGCCTTAAAATAACATTCCTGTTAATAATGGTAGGTAAGACTTTCTTTCAATGATTCAAGGTAATGCAAGCGTTTGGCATGGCTTTCCAGACATTTCAGTGAAGAACACAGCAGTGTACATTACAGAAAACACCGGTGATGATGAGAATGAGGATGGAGATGAAGATGATTCCTTCGACTGTTCAGTAGAAGTGAAACATAAAGTGGACCTGGACTCCTTCTCCTGTGGGTCTCGAGTTGTAGCCCAAACATTAACAAACGCATTTGCTCAAAAATCGAGAGTGAAATTACAAAATATATTAATTCCATCCATTGCTTGTACACTTGAAGAATTAAGAATATTTCTCTACAACTCTGACCAGGATATTCTGCTGTCGAAAATGTCAGGCCTTGATTTGTTCAGTAATGAAGAAATAACACCAGAGACAATTGTTGAATTATGGTTAATTTTATTGGATATTCAATAGACAATGACATTGTGAAGAAACTAGACAAATCTAGGTTTAGAGGAATGCTAGAGGCAAATGATTGTCTGCATTTGTATGAACGTGCAAAATATGGACAAGGCCATTTTATGGCAAAGTTAACAAAACTTGCTCTTGGATATAAAAACATTCAACTTGTGTAAACTGTAAAGTCATATGTACATGTATATGGAAGTAAATGATGATGTAGCAGTATATTAAATTATGACTATCAGTCAGCATGTTGCTGTCCTACATGATGATAGAGATACATATACGAGAGGGGATCAGAAAGTTTGTAGCCTTTTACAATAACTTATTTATATCAATCATAAAATGCACAATAGTGTTACTGTATTTGAAATAAATGTATATGGGACATATTTAGAAAATTTTAGTACGATACGTCAACTATTAAAAAAATAAGGCACTATTCAAAGCACAGCAGCTAGATTGATGTCGTTTTTTGTTGAATACAACGTCGTATTCAACAAAAAACGACATCAATATTTTAAACAGGTGCTTTTGTATCAAATTTACCAAGTCGCTTCTTCTCAAAAAACTCTCCTCCCTGGTCTACATGTTTTTGCCACCATTTACACCATTGAATGAACATGTTAACGTAATCCGAAGATGATAAACTGGACAAAATATAATGTGAAACATGCTTTAATTCCTGTTTAATGACTGTTTCCCGGCCATCTTAAAAACAATACATTTGTGACATTTAAACATTAGAGACCTTGATACATTAGATTCACCGTACAGATTTTTGTTTCTCTGTTTGAGCCAGTGTATTATCTAACGTGGAGCAGAACTTTACAGAACTGCAGTATTCCGCGTGCTAATCCATTTTTAAGTGCCCCGATGCCATTTTGTTTCAAACAAAATGGCATACCGTAACATCATATTATTAATATTGACGGTTTTTTTGAGATGCGCATAATTGTTGCTAATTCTTTAAAGGATGTAAACAAGCATACGATACAGCACACATTAATATTTTTTATTTAAAAAATAAAACCTGTTTTGGCAATGCTATGCTTGTTTGAATTGTAGAGGTAGAAAAAAAGCAAAAACTGCCCCAACTAAGTAAATCAACGTTTCCATAAATATAAACTAATGATGGAAAATCATCAAATTTTTGCAAAAATACTGCACATATATAGCGACACAGGCTCCCTGATAATTACTAGAATACAATGATAAATAAAAAAGTTATGGCAAAAGTCTACAAACTTTCTGATCCCCCCTCTGATGTCTCCATAATTATACTACTCATAAAAAACGAGAGGTCTGGATAAGGTCTCAAACATCGCCAGTGGCATACAAGACAATTTGAACTAAAGCAATATTTGATCATTTAAGGGTCACAACTGCAACATGTGATATCAAATAAGGCCTGTTCAAAATTATCCGTACGTAAGTTGGAATATAGTATATTTTGATAATTTGCGAACCAAAATCTTTTAAATTGTGAAAACAATGCATCAGCATTGATTTGATGAAGTGGTATTGTGAACAAGTTTGCACAGTTATGCAAAAGTTACCTCCCTAACTGTTGTCGATGCGTTTGTTTTCACAAAAACAACATATAGACCATATCACTGAACATAACAGTATAGACCATATCATTGAACATAATGGTATAGACCATATCCTTGAACATAACAGTATAAACCATATCACCGAACATAACAGTATAGACCATGTCCTCGAACATAACAGTATAGACCATATCATCGAACATAACAGTATAGACCGTATCATCGAACTAAACAGTATAGACCATATCATTGATTATAACAGTATAGACCATATCAAGGAACATAACAGTATAGACTGTATCATTGAACATAACAGTATAGACCGTATCATCAAACATAATGTATTAGACCATATCATTGAACATAACATAACAGTATAGACCATATCATTGAACATAAAAGTATAGACCATATCATTGATTTTAACAGTAAAGACCATATCATCGAACATAAAAGTATAGAACATATCATTGAACATAACAGTATATTTTATATCAATGAACATAACAGTATAGACCATATCACTGAACATAACAGTTTAGACCATATCATTGAACATAACAGTATAGACCATATCATTGAACATAACAGTATAGACAATATCATTGAATAAGCAATGTTCACTTGGATGTTTGACGCTAGGTGGTTAGGTAAAGATTTAGTGTTTTTTAGCAGTGCTTCTCAAGTCATTATTGCATCGAGTTTTTTAGTTTCTTCTTCTTAGTATTGCCACTGAAGTCATCATTTCATCGAGTCTTTGGCATTGTCACTGGAGCCATTTTCCATATAGTCAAGGCCAAAGGTGACAGTTCAACGTAATCATCTTAGATGAAGATTACATATTCTCAATACATGGGTTAATTAAACATGTAAATACTAATTGTTGTAAAATTTTAATAAGTATAAAATCTGATGACTATAATAAATTATATAAAACAAGATATCGTTGGAACCGATGGATGCTCCTTGAACAAGTGCTTGATTGAGTAGTAACTGCATCGTTTGTAAAGAGAAAGCGGGTGTAAAAGGAAGATAATGTTTGGAAGAGATGTTTGGTTCTTCAATCTGCACTGCCACACATTAACCTCTACTGCATTATTCATGATCCAAGTCTCATTGCACTTCCATGTTCTTGAAGATCAAAACAATGATGTGTGGTAATGGACAGAATCAAAGGGCCATAACTCTGTGAAAAATCATAGAAATAAAACACAAAGACAATACACACACTCTCCACTTGGTAGTGATGCTTCCTGGCAAGTTTCATAAATTTCCAGCTACTAGAATGAGAAATGGAGAGGACAAGGATTTGGTAATGGATGCAATCTAAGGACCACAACTCTGTAAAAAATCATAACTCATTGAACTGAAACACAAAGACAATATGTGCATCTCCACTTGGTAGTGATGTATCCCAGCAAGTTTCATAAAATTCCAATATGGGGTTGTAGAGAAATAGTGTGGACAAGAATTTGGTCACCGACAGAATCAAAGGGCCGTAACTCCGTGAAAAATCATTGAACTGGAACACAAATACAATATGCACATCTGCAATTGGTAATGATGCATCCTAGCAAGCTTCATAAAATTCCAATCTGAAGTTGTAGAGTAATAGCGCACACAAGAATTTGGCCACAGACTCAATAAATGGGCCATAACTCCCTGAAAAATCATTGAACAGTTACACACAAAAACAATGTGCGCATCTCCACTTGGTAGTGATGCATCCCAGCAAGTTTCATAAAATTCCAAAATGGGGTTGTAGAGAAATAGCGCGGACAAGAATTTTGTCACAGACTCGATTAAATGGCCATAACTCCCTGAAAAATCATCGAGCTGTAACACAAAGAGAAATAGCCTGGACAAGAACTTGAGGATGCACAGAGGGACGCACGGACGAAGTGGCGACTATATGCTTCCCCCCTTTAGGGGAGCATAATAAAACATCTAATATACATTGATGAAACATGTATAAACAAACAGTTCAACGGTTCAATACAAAAGTGTCATATCTACATGCAACTGCCATATAAATGCCGCAAGAGGGTTCTGGGGGCAGATTTTATATAATTCTATACACAATTCAAATCATAAAACTTCAGTTACATACCACTGCATTGTTTTTGTTATAATTTTGCATACTACATGGAAATCATTGACATATTTAATTGGCAAAAAAAATATTCCCCCAAAAAGTGTTGTATTCAGTTTGCAAAACTCCCAACTGCCCAAAATTTGATATTGTGGGGAAGAGCTTACGAGTTTATGCAATTAAACAAACACACATGGGTCTGTGTTTATACACCATCAGCAGGCTTGAAGCAGCTGAACAATTGTACATTTTTAGCATATTAGATAATAACCACTTGTCAGTGGTCCAATGATAGAGCACTGGCCCCATGTCTGGGGGATTGTGGGTTTGATCCTCTGCCACAGCTATGTGTGGTGTCCTTTAGCAAGACACTTTTTCCACATATGCTTAGTACTGGTTCTACACAGGAAGAATTTGTGCCAGATTTGTATAATCAAAGTAAAATAAATAAATTTAAACTAACCTCTCCTACAATTATTTGCTGCTTGGACAGAGCCATTATTTCAACTTTTCATCAACATTGTTTGAATTGTTTTAGCATTGTGCTATTGCTTCGACCCCTTTCCCACTCCCACAACAATATTAAAGAAATGGATATCATAGAGTCGCCATGCCCCATTTCAACCATTTCCTTCACTTTTCAATTAAGGTTGTTTTTGTTAAACAAACTGAAAAATTACAGCTGTTGTATAATTTATCCAAAATTTAATAGCAACAAAATATCTAAAACTCTGAGTTAATAAATGAATTACATCATCTGGAAGGTTTGCTTTTAATTTATAAATATGAGAATGTTATATCAGAAATCTTATATATAATTCATCATAATGCAGGATTTACATCTGATATTGCTATAACTGTTACAATGAAATAAAAAATTATGGTATTGTCTCTTAGATTCCAAATATCACTTGCATCACACTTTCGTAGTTTGGGGATTTCTATATTGTAGCTATATGTATAACTTACCTGGACACATTAAATAAATACTAAAAAATGCCGCATTCAATCCCACTCAGGCTTAATATTACTGTTGGAAACAAGAAATTTGTACACAGAAGCCAAGCTTTACTTTAGTAAATTTTATCAAATATTTTGTTAAAGAGACATAAATCTTGTAAAAATTGACCAAATATTGGACTTGACCTGTATTTTGTAATTATACATTAATTATTAAATACATCAACATCTTCAGATGTTATTTAGAATGACAGACATATATAGACTGAACCAAGAACACTGATGAATACATATATAGACTGAACCAAGAACAGACTGATGAATACATATATAGACTGAACCAAGAACAGACTGATGAATACTGAATAATTAGATGAAACTTGGTGAATACTGAATAATTTGAGGAAATTTAATTATGAGAAATTTGGACTTTTTTAAGATAAAGTTGTTGAATTTTGGGATGGAAGTTGATAAATATTGATGTACAATAAAAAAAAACTATACTTGTAATTCAGTGAATATTATATATTGCGATGAAATTTGGGGAATTTATGATGACATTTGGTGATTTTTTTTATATTTTAAGATTGAACACTGTGAAATTCCTAATTTCACAGATCATCAAAAAATATTATTCATCAAGAAGCATAAATAGAGGTTCTTTCATGGGTACTCACTTATTTATGAATTTATTAAACGAGTTGGCAAAAAATATACGATGTGAGACTGTCTAGCATTATATCATTTTTGTCAACGAGTTTATAAGCCGGAATGTAGTTTGGCATTTTACATTCGAGAGTTATACAAAAAACGAGCAATGAGTCGTATGTTATAATATGCTAGGTTAATATCAAAAATATATCATGGGTTTATTACACTCTTGTATGGTAAATTGTGTGATATACTAAAAATTATGATTGTGACATATATAATGTTTGATCAATTGATGGAGTATAAACACGTGAAACATTAGAACTATATGGGGTGAGTTTGATCAACTGACGGAGTATAAACACGTGAAACATTAGAACTAGATGGGGTGAGTTTGATCAACTGATGGAGTATAAACATGTGAAACATTAGAACTAGATGGGGTGAGTTTGATCAACTGACGGAGTATAAACATGTGAAACATTAGAACTAGATGGGGTGCGTTTGATCAACTGATGGAGTATAAACATGTGAAACATTAGAACTATATGGGGTGAGTTTGATCAACTGACGGAGTGTAAACACGTGAAACATTAGAACTATATGGGGTGAGTTTGATCAACTGATGGAGAATAAACATGATAAACATTAGAACTAGATGGGGTGAGTTTGAACAACTGATGGAGTATAAACACGTGAAACATTAGAACTATATGGGGTGAGTTTGATCAACTGATGGAGTATAAACACGTGAAACATTAGAACTACATGGGGTGAGTTTGATCAACTGATGGAGTATAAACACGTGAAACATTAGAACTATATGGGGTGAGTTTGATCAACTGACGGAGTATAAACACGTGAAACATAAGAACTAGATGGGGTGAGTTTGATCAACTGACGGAGTGTAAACACGTGAAACATTAGAACTAGATGGGGTGAGTTTGATCAACTGACGGAGTATAAACATGTGAAACATTAGAACTAGATGGGGTGAGTTTGATCAACTGACGGAGTATAAACACGTGAAACATAAGAACTAGATGGGGTGAGTTTGATCAACTGACGGAGTGTAAACACGTGAAACATTAGAACTAGATGGGGTGAGTTTGATCAACTGACGGAGTGTAAACACGTGAAACATTAGAACTAGATGGGGTGAGTTTGATCAACTGACGGAATATAAACACGTGAAACATTAAAACTTTATTGGGTGAGTTTGATCAACTGACAGAGTATAAACACGTGAAACATTAGAACTATATGGGGTGAGTTTGATCAACTGATGGAGTATAAACACGTGAAACATTAGAACTAGATGGGGTGAGTTTGATCAACTGACGGAGTGTAAACACGTGAAACATTAGAACTATATGGGGTGAGTTTGATCAACTGACGGAGTGTAAACACGTGAAACATTAGAACTATATGGGGTGAGTTTGATCAACTGATGGAGAATAAACATGATAAACATTAGAACTAGATGGGGTGAGTTTGAACAACTGATGGAGTATAAACACGTGAAACATTAGAACTATATGGGGTGAGTTTGATCAACTGATGGAGTATAAACACGTGAAACATTAGAACTACATGGGGTGAGTTTGATCAACTGATGGAGTATAAACACGTGAAACATTAGAACTATATGGGGTGAGTTTGATCAACTGACGGAGTATAAACACGTGAAACATTAGAACTAGATGGGGTGAGTTTGATCAACTGACGGAGTATAAACACGTGAAACATTAGAACTTTATGGGGTGAGCTTGATCAACTGACGGAATATAAACACATGAAACATTAGAACTTTATTGGGTGAGTTTGATCAACTGACGGAGTATAAACACATGAAACATTAGAACTTTATGGGGTGAGCTTGATCAACTGACGGAATATAAACACGTGAAACATAAGTACTTTATTGGGTGAGTTTGATCAACTGACGGAGTATAAACCATGAAACATTAGAACTATATGGGGTGAGTTTGATCAACTGATGGAGTATAAACACATGAAACATTAGAACTAGATGGGGTGAGTTTGATCAACTGATGGAGTATAAACACATGAAACATAAGAACTTTATGGGGTGAGTTTGATCAACTGATGGAGTATAAACACATGAAACATTAGAACTATTTGGGGTGAGTTTGATCAACTGACGGAGTATAAACACGTGAAACATTAGAACTAGATGGGGTGAGTTTGATCAACTGATGGAGTATAAACACTTGAAACATTAGAACTATATGGGGTGAGCTTGATCAACTGATGGAGTATAAACACGTGAAACATTAGAACTTTATGGGGTGAGCTTGATCAACTGACGGAATATAAACACGTGAAACATTAGAACTTTATTGGGTGAGTTTAATCAACTGACAGAGTATAAACACGTGAAACATTAGAACTTTATTGGGTGAGTTTGATCAACTGACGGAGTATAAACACGTGAAACATTAGAACTATATGGGTCGAGTTTGATCAACTGACGGAGTATTAACACGTGAAACATTAGAACTATATGGGGTGAAATTGATCAACTGACGGAGTATAAACATGTGAAACATTAGAACTAGATGGGGTGAGTTTGATCAACTGACGGAGTATAAACACGTGAAACATTAGAACTATATGGGGTGAGTTTGATCAACTGACGGAGTATAAACACGTGAAACATTAGAACTATATGGGGTGAGTTTGATCAACTGACGGAGTATAAACATGTGAAACATTAGAACTAGATGGGGTGAGTTTGATCAACTGACGGAGTATAAACATGTGAAACATTAGAACTTTATGGGGTGAGTTTGATCAACTGACGGAGTATAAACACATGAAACATTAGAACTTTATGGGGTGAGTTTGATCAACTGACGGAGTATAAACACGTGGAACATTAAACTATATGGGGTAAGTTTGATCAACTGATGGAGTATAAACACGTGAAACATTAGAACTACATGGGGTGAGCTTGATCAACTGACGGAGTATAAACACATGAAACATTAGAACTTTATGGGGTGAGTTTGATCAACTGACGGAGTATAAACACGTGAAACATTAAACTATATGGGGTGAGTTTGATCAACTGATGGAGTATAAACACGTGAAACATTAGAACTACATGGGGTGAGCTTGATCAACTGACGGAGTATAAACACGTGAAACATTAGAACTATATGGGGTGAGTTTGATCAACTGACGGAGTATAAACACGTGAAACATTAGAACTTTATTGGGTGAGTTTGATCAACTGACGGAGTATAAACACGTGAAACATTAGAACTATATGGGGTGAGTTTGATCAACTGACGGAGTATAAACATGTGAAACATTAGAACTACATGGGGTGAGTTTGATCAACTGATGGAGTATAAACACGTGAAACATTAGAACTACATGGGGTGAGTTTGATCAACTGACGGAGTATAAACACGTGAAACATTAGAACTATATTGGGTGAGTTTGATCAACTGACGGAGTATAAAAACGTGAAACATTAGAACTAGATGGGGTGAGTTTGATCAACTGACGGAGTATAAACACGTGAAACATTAGAACTAGATGGGGTGATTTTGATCAACTGACGGAGTATAAACACGTGAAACATTAGAACTATATGGGGTGAGTTTGATCAACTGACGGAGTATAAACACGTGAAACATTAGAACTATATGAGGTGAGTTTGATCAACTGACGTAGTATAAACACGTGAAACATTAGAACTATATGGGGTGAGTTTGATCAACTGACGGAGTATAAACACGTGAAACATTAGAACTATATGGGGTGAGTTTGATCAACTGACGGAGTATAAACACGTGAAACATTAGAACTATATGGGGTGAGTTTGATCAACTGACGTAGTATAAACACGTGAAACATTAGAACTATATGGGGTGAGTTTGATCAACTGACGGAGTATAAACACGTGAAACATTAGAACTAGATGGGGTGAGTTTGATCAACTGACGGAGTATAAACACGTGAAACATTAGAACTAGATGGGGTGAGTTTGATCAACTGACGGAGTATAAACACGTGAAACATTAGAACTAGATGGGGTGAGTTTGATCAACTGACGGAGTATAAACACGTGAAACATTAGAACTAGATGGGGTGAGTTTGATCAACTGACGGAGTATAAACACGTGAAACATTAGAACTAGATGGGGTGAGTTTGATCAACTGACGGAGTATAAACACGTGAAACATTAGAACTATATGGGGTGAGTTTCATCAACTGATGGAGTATAAACACGTGAAACATTAGAACTATATGGGGTGAGTTTGATCAACTGACGGAGTATAAACACGTGAAACATTAGAACTAGATGGGGTGAGTTTGATCAACTGACGGAGTATAAACACTTGAAACATTAGAACTATATGGGGTGAGTTTGATCAACTGACGGAGTATAAACACGTGAAACATTAGAACTAGATGGGATGAGTTTGATCAACTGACGGAGTATAAACACGTGAAACATTAGAACTATATAGGGTGAGTTTGATCAACTTATGGAATATAAACACGTGAAACATTAGAACTTTATGGGCAGAGTTTGATCAACTGACGGAGTATAAACACGTGAAACATTAGAACTAGATGGGGTGAGTTTGATCAACTGACGGAGTATAAACACGTGAAACATTAGAACTATATGGAGTGAGTTTGGTCAGTAACTTAACCCTTTACTTCACCAATCACAGAAAGCATTTGAAAACAGTGCAGGAATTTACAATTCCAATTACTTTAACCAATCAAAACTCTCTCCTGTTCCCTCTTTAACCCTTTGCTCCATAGATACGTGTTTTCCTGCACTAATCACAGAAGGCCTTTGAAAACAGTGCAGGAAGACTTCAGATTGCTCATAAGAAGCAATCTGAACACTTCCTGTACTGTTTTCCATTCTGTCAGTTGATATAATTATAATTCACCCATTGCTGATACGTGGGTGGTGAATTAAAGCTTTCAATTTGGAAGAGTCCAAGAAAATGCTTATGGAGAAAAGGGTTAATATAGTGCCCCACTATTATCTGGGTACCATTCTATCAGGGTTCAACCATAGTTTATAATTAAACTTCCTCTTAGTTATGTTTGTAGATGACTATATGTGCTATCTGCAACATTATGAGAATAACTTATTTTTGTGTTTGCTGGATTTACTGTACTATACTCTTCTTCAATATTTGTCGCAGTTTCTCCGCTTGTAAGATGAGCATACATGTCAGGTTTGCTTGGTTTCGTAACACCAATCTGCGACGCAACTGCACCAGTGAGGTTGTAAGTATTGTCAGATAGTGTCAAGTGATTGTACAAATTATCTTCAGGTTTGTTTATGTAAATATTCTCTTCAAATGTTTCATTAAGGCTGTTGTACACCTCCATTTCGTGTCCTCCAGTTCTTGTGTCGTCGTTATTTGAACCACTGTAATGTTTAACCCCCTGTTTTCGTATACTGGTAGAACTTTCTTGTTGTTGACTACAACTATATATGTTGTCTCCAACCTCGGCAAAGCTGTAAGTTTCGTCATTCACATTAACTGCGCTAGCGCCCATAGATCCAGCGTTGAAACCCATATTTTGATTGCCAGTTGAATTACTATTGTCTCCATATTCTGCAGGTGGATGACTATCACTTTCTTGCTGTGGTTGTCCATTCAATTCAGCTAGCTGGTAAGCAGTATTCCCCGACACCTTTTCTTCTTTTTTATAAGTTTGGCTTTTTCTTCTGTATAAATAAAATACTTTGATAATCAGCACGGATATTTTGAAACATAGTTTAGATTGGGAGCACAATAGACTGCTTCTGCATATACTGTGACATGTTTCTTAAGGTAATAAACATTATCAGACTAGATATGTGTCCATAGGACACTGATACCCCTGCTATATGTAATTACAGCCAAACCTGTCTTAAGCCGCCCGTCTAATGGAGGAGCAAGACAGGTTGTAGCTGAATACAGGTTAAATTGTTCTTAAAGAATAGAAATCAGAAATAGAAAATGAGGCTGCTTTAGACAAATTTCTGCTTAACCCCTTACTCCATAGATACGCATTTTCCCGCACCAATCACAGAAGGCCTTTGAAAACAGTGCAGGAAGAGTTCAGATTGCTTGTAACAAGCAATCTGAACACTTCCTGCACATTTTTTTCACTCTGTCTGTTAATATAAACATAATTCACCCAATAATTCAAAAGCCTTCTATATTACGTGTCCAAAGGTGTCTATATTAGAGGTGTCAAAAGGCGTCTATATTACAGGTGTCCAAAGGTGTCTATATGAAGTAAAGGGTTAATAGAGGTGACCACTTACACAGGTTTGACTATAGGTTTGAAGTAGAACAAAGGCCATAACTCCTGGAAAATTTGATCAACATTGGCAAATATTGCACGGCCTTTATTTCCTATATAAACAACTACATAGATTTGTATTAAATATTTCTTAAAGGCTCATTAACCCTTTACTTCATATAGACGCCTTTGGACACCTAATATAGATGACTTTTGAATTATTGGGTGAATTATGTTTATATTAACTGACAGAGTGAAAAACAGTGCAGGAAGTGTTCAGATTACTCATTACGAGCAATCTGAACTCTTCCTGCACTGTTTTCAAAGGCCTTCTGTGATTGGTGCGGGAAAACACGTATCTATGGAGTAGTATGGGGAACTGTAGGGGATGTGTTTAAAAACTAAATAACCGCTTGCGGTTAGATAGTTTTTAAGAACATCTCCTTTATTCCACTCAGTATATTAATGAACTGGAACCCCACAAGCTAGTTTATTACACATAAGCAATGAATAGTAATAAAATCAAAAATAAAATTACTTTTTTAACTGTACTTAACAAACCACCCTTGGTAGTCTCTCAATATTGACTGCGATAAAGTGATTTGTAACGTAATAGCCCGTGCGATAGTATCACATGTACTATGCAAGGGATGATCCTGAGCAAGAGATACTAGACTAAACTAGTATTCCGTAGTCATTGTTTTTCAGTGCATATAAATAATAAAATGCATACTATGTTCCATACAGTTTTATTGCAGACATCAAAATATTAAAAAAAAAGAAAAAGAAAACCCAATTACGATACATTATATTGGTGAAGCCATAACTTTTCTAATCTTGTTTATGAACCCCTTATCTAACGGTCTTAATCCGCAAAATACCACTGAAGTATTCATTTGTGTACTTGCGAACATTGGCGGAGGTACAGTCGGAAAGCAACCGAGTCATTACGGAATTACAAAAATGTAAAGGTGTAACCCCACCATTGATTTTTGTTCTTTATTCTATAGTAAATAATAAAAGTTTGAAGGCTTGTCATTCATAGAGAATCCCAAATGAAAGAAGTGAAACCTACATTTTACTGTTTGTTAACCTCTGCACTATCAAAATATGATGAGAAAAGTAGGGGTCATGTGTCATATAAGAGATTTTTTTTCTGCTCAGTGTGTACACTGGTGACAAAGTGAAAGTAGACTTCCAAAATCATGTATTCATACCCAAATTTCCAAGCATCAATTTTTTTTTTCTAAATTCACAATTTAAACATGACAATGCTATCAAAATGTTCAAAATACATCAATAATGCCATTCAAATAAAAAATTGAGCATTAAAATAAGGAAAATGAATTTTTAAAGAAGAAGAAATGAGGATTATTTATAACCGCCATCATGCGACTACCCAACAGAAGCACTTCCTTTTTGCAATGGTGGTTCTATGCCTAAACAAAAGTTAATAGCTTGGTCTGCTCGTCTAAGAAATACACATTTCGATCGAAGTTATTTATTTTCTCGCTTTTTTTAAAAATAGTCACTAAGGGGTCTAAAGGAATGGTTTTAGCAATACAATAAACACATTTAATTACAATCATTTTTGTTATTATTAAAAAGTGTGCATTTCTGAAGTTTAATGAGGCTTTAAAAACATAGATGCATTCAAAAGTTATTGATCAGAAATCATCAATTTTACCGATAATTAACTAGAATATTAACTACATGTAGATTTATATAAATTTATGTATATAACCATTTTTACATTTGAATCAGTAGAGGCATCCTCAGTGGCTGAGTGGTCTAAGGCGTTGTCCCAAGATCACTTAACTCTCACTGCTAAGGTCATAGGTTTGAGTCCCGCGCGCTCCAAAAACTAGATGTGAGAAAGATTACCAGTTACTTGCAGAAGACCTGTGGTTCTACTCGGATTCATTCTGAGGCAACCAATAACACTGGATATGCCATATATAACATGAAATGTGTTAAAAAAAGGTATTCAAACCAATTAAGAAAAAAATGAAAAAAAAAAGAATCAGTAGAACAAAAACTGATATTTGTCATACATGTATTTTGGTTTTTTCCTCCATAAATTATTTTAAAATTATTTTTTTTCAATTTCTAAATAAATATTGGTAAATGACATTTAATTTCTGAATACTCTGTATACTTTAGTTATTCAATAATGGTTTTATTTCAAACTCGGTATGTTTACTACAGTCAAACCTGTGTAAGCGGTCACCTCTATTAAGCAGCCACCTGTCTTAAGCAACCATATTTTCTATTTCCCATTTCTATGCTTTAAGAGTAAATTAACCTGTATTAAGCAACAACCTGTCTTAAAAGGCCACTTTTGCTCCTTCTCTTGACTGGCTGCTTAAGACAGGTTTGACTGTACTTTAAGGTATATAACCAGTATACTGTACCTTTTACACAGAATCACCATGGCAACCACAGCAACAGTGACTGCCACTAGCACACCAACAATGATCGCCCCATATTCTCCACCTACATTGAGAAACATGAAGCAAATCAGTAATACTGCCTCACCTATATCGTATTTCAAGATTAAATGAGTTGCTGCAAGATTTTGCAGAATTTACCACCAAATTTGGCATTTCACAAGTACAACAGTTGCTGCAAGCACTTGTACAATATTTCACAAGTACAACAGTTGCTGCAAGCACTTGTACAATATTTCACAAGTAAAAAGGTTGCTTCAAAATTCTTCAGCAAAGAACATTAACAAATAAAATAAGTTACTGTAAGTCAGGAAAGGTAAAAGTTCGTCCAGAATAAAAACTTTGAATGGGACGGTAAAAATGAGCACAATGGATCGAGTTGGCCACTTAAGCTTGAGGTTAAGGGTTTGGTCAGAGACTGGACCCAATGGTCTTTAAAAGTCAGAACGCAATCAACAGCGGTTCTACAAGGAAACAGTCTCATGAGTGATTTATATCACCTCTTTAGTTTACTTTGCAATCTTGCAACAAAATAAATCTTTATAAACTAAACTAAATAAAAACCTATTTCATAATTCAAGGTCTAAAATTGGCACAATATTTATCTGAGTGTCATCTTACTACATTTCATGGTTTAGTTACATGTCATTTTCTTTTTTCAATTCCACACTTAGTCTTAAATTAATACCTGAGAGTGTTTGGATATCATGGCCATCTCTTTTATATACTGTTTTGTTCATTTGTCCACCTCCAGTCGTAGACACATTACCCACTGTGGTTGCTTCTGTTGAAATGGTTGGAATGGGAGCTGTAACAACACAACAATAGTGGTTATATAGGAAAAACAAGATGCTGTAGTATTGTTTATTTGTTTGTTTGAATATTAAACATCATTTTTATGTCATCTAGAGCAAAAGATTATCAGTCACCCTAACAACTTTTTCCTGGAATCAGGGAAGGTAAGCCAGAACTCGAGCACACCCATCTCTGCATACCTGATTTATACTTTCCCACTTAAATCAGCGATGAGAGACGAATGGCAAT